>OY744520.1:195603309-195615809 GCA_963556195.1 Sepiola atlantica | reverse complement strand
GTTGGTCTGCAGTTTCAATTTGTAACTTGCTATCTTGCTTTCGCTTGTTGCTGGAATCAACAGTTTGAACCAAGAAAGCTGTCGTACATAGCTAGAACCACTTAATTGGCTATCTAAGTACAGACATCAATACAGACAATGACAGTTTTCTGAATGAATGAATGGCACTCACCTGAACGGGTCATTATGAATTTTGTGAATATATATTCACGACAACCAATGGAGTAAAATAGGCACATTATTTTTTTTTGTAAACTTCACCATTTCAGGGGTGCGCCTACCTAAATTCACCATTCTCACATAACAATTTTGAAATAGGTTTCATACAAATAAGTTAATAGAGAAAAGAATTGCTCTGCATTTAATTGTCATTATATTAAGTAATACATTTTTAAAAGGATCAGTGCACCCACTCGAACCTAAATAATATGGATGTGCTTGGTAAAATCCTAAACAATTGTACTTATTACTATGAGTTGTGGAATATATATTCTTCGCAACAGGAATCGGGTTTTTGTAAACTTTACCATTTAAAGGGGTACTACTGAAATATATATATAGGAGAAACTATATTTTAATACTTTAGAAAAACAAATCTGGAGGCAAAACTAAATCAAATATTTGTAAACTTTTAAATTAAAAAATAATTATTAAATAGGGAGGTGGTGTCTGATCAACACTGCTGGGATGCCATGATAAAGAAATACTGTTTTGTTTTTAAAATCCCAAAACAGTTTTCATGGTAAACAACTGACGATCCCTTATATATAAAAACATATATAAAAATATATTTATATTAGAGTATATTCTTGGAAGTAAAACTAAAATAGTGATTGCAGTAGATTGATTGACTTACTAGACTAAAATCTTTCAACAAATTTTTTTTTTTTTTTCAGTTTTGAAGGTTAAAAGAACTTCCGAGACTATATATATATATATATATATATATATATATATATATATATATATATATATATAATGTTTATGCCGATAATCGTCACCGGCTAGGAAATAACTGGAACGCTATAGAAAACACAATTGTCTAGTGTCAGATTCGAACCCTGAAAGATGGCATGAAGCTGCACAGAAGGATAACGTTTTAACCACACAGCCACCGATCAAACGAAAATATTTTGTTTTTTTTAACTTACTTAAATAGTTTATGGGTTCGGCGTATGGATACATAATTAAAACTCTGTTTTACCTCTCCCCATAGATCTAAACTAGTTCGATTATTGTTTGATCTTGTTTATATAATTCTTTGCTTTATTTTTATTTTTATCTGTTTATTTATTTGTGAGAATTAACCTGCTTCAAAGATGATCGTCTTTTTAACCCATTGCTTGATTAAACGATATTATGTTAATTGTTTGCCAGTTTTGTTACCTTGGTGATACAATTGGAGCACAGGGTGGAGCAGGTTCTTTATGCGATTGAAAGAGTTCGAAGTGGATGGAGTCATTTCAGGAAACTTCTGCCATTACTAACCAGCAGAGCGTCATCACTGTCGACTAAGGGAAGAGTCCATCAGGCATGTGGGCGCAGTGTGATTGCGTATGGAAGGTAAACCTGGTCAATGAAGGTTGAGGGCATACGTTGCACGGAGATAAATTTTATAAGAATTATATGATGGATGTGTAATGTGAGTCTTAAAGACAGGCTTAGTTCTGATGACCTCAGAGGAAGATTAAATGAGGACAATATAGGGGGACCTGTGGAATTTGATGGTGTGGCCACTTTGGAAGAATGGGTTTGGATTTTGGGGTCAGTAAGTTTAGAACAGTTAAGGTAGCAGAGGAGGGCTTAGGAAAACATAGGAGGAAGTGATAAGAATCGACTTGATAGAAAGAGGGATAAATAAAGACCTGGTCAGAGATAGGTTAGTTTGTCAGTTAATTCCTTAAAGCCGCGCAACGCATGTAAGCATGTGAAACAGACGTTAAACCGATGATGATGATGATGGTGGTGATGGTGATGGTGATGGTGATGGTGATGGTGATGGTGATGATGATGATGATGGAATGTTTCTTTAGTTTTAACATGCGTCCACGCATTTCCGTAAGATGCTATGTCTGTCAACCGCCACGCTTTTGTTTAAAATAGCTTTTTTTCTATCGCTAACCGCGCAAACCGAATGGACGCATCTTATTTTCAATGCGTCCATAAATCTCTATAAGAGGCTCTGTCTTTCCGTAGGCAATTGTGCCACGCTTAAGTTTGAAATTACATTTTCAGACGCGTCCGAACATCTCTAATAGAAGAATGTTTCCGTCCGTCGGGCTGTCATGCTTAAGTCTGAAATAGCATTTTCATCGATAACCGCGCAGATTGAATGGGCACATCTTAAGAATATCCTTAAATAACGGACCGAAAATGATGTTCAGTCGATGCCTCTTCACAGATTATTTATCTGAACGGATTCCCTGCAACAAGTTTAACCATTAAGTTACTTATACATGGAGGAAGCGGAACTAGCTCCCCTGAGGGGGGGGGGGGTTCTTGAAGGGATACAAAAATAGCTGAGAACAGACCCGTCGATATTCTCCCAGTAGAGGTACCTGAGGCGACCGGAACAAAAACCAACCCACTCTCGAAGGAGTTGTAATGCATGGGAGAGTGCATCCCCGAGGACCACGCCCGACTATACCCTATCTCGGCAAAGAGGCGTTTGATGGTTCAAGACAGACCCTAGGTGGCCAGAATGAAGCCAAATCGAACCTCATCTGGCATAGTATTTACCTCCCTTTCACTGCAGGAAAATATGACACAAGGCCGGAAGCTGAGGGATTGAAAAGTCAGCACATAAAATATGGTGCATTCTGGCCCTCCAAAATGCCTGAGCAACCCTCATGCGATTAGCAATAAACAAACCCCTTTCTTAAAGCACGAGAATATCAAGTCTGAGAGGGTGGACGCCCTAGAATTGCACATAACCATACCTCAGCCCGACCGAAGAATGGCCACCTAGCTTCAAAAAAGTTCGGATTCTGTCGGACTTAGTGTCGAGGACGTATCCTCGACTACTATGAACAACTAAACCTCTGCGCAAAGCCTCTAACTGACCGGAACCAGGTGTAAAGATATGTTTACATTTGTTATTTGGTAATATCACGTAATTTTTTTTAAAAAAGCGCTGTAATCATGTTTTTCTAAAGAGCCGGCTGCAATATTTCAAGAAGGTATTTTATGCTCGAGTTTATTCGAATATAAACGAAGCGTAATAACTTATCGACGCGTACAGTGTAATTTAAAAAGCAAGTAATAGATATATATATATATATATATATATTAACAATAATATCCGGTGTTACTCGGAATCGAATAAGGAACACTATATCCGTTTGTGCAGAAGCCATAACATCATATTATTGTTATTTTTTGTATTTAATATTTTACTAGAAAAATAAGTAGACATCGGAAAAAATAAAACATAGAGAGAGACTATATAGCTTACTTGCCATAAGTATATCTTTATACTAATACATGGCCATTGTTTAAGTAAACACTGAAAAATATTATATACGTATTATGTTATTTCATAATATAACATATGTGCATATACATCAAGTAGTAAATTATATATATATATACATATATATATATATATATATATATATATATATATATATATATATATATATATATATATGTATGTATGTATCATTAAAAATAACGGATATCTTATGTCTGGATATTTTTTCGATGATCCTTTCCGTTTTTCTGATTAGGTTCTTAGTTTCAGACGGAAACTGGCTGATAAAATTGCCAAAGCTTCCCAAAGCGCTTTTAGACCCTTCCAGGTCCATCGTAAGTGGAGTAACATTTTTAATGATACTTGTATAAAAGAAAAGATGCTGCCAAGATACACACACATATATATATATATATATATATATATATATATATATATATATATATATATATATATATATATATATATACGGAAATGAATGATTACAATATTTATTAAATCATCAGAAGTTAAAAACAGCGAGGGATCTGATTATCCTTAATCCATAAATTTTCAAAGCAGAATTCTTTTCTGCAGAGGTTAAAAATGTGTAATGTAAGTATTACTGGTTACATGAAACTTTAAAAATTAATACATATATATAAAAAAAAACTAAAATGATCCTAAATCAGGGCAATCCACCCTAATAAAAATGTTGTTAACCTAAAAAGTTGGAAAAACAGAATACTCAAAGTACTCAAAAGTCTTCAAATGTTCAGTCCATAAAAAGCTGAGTATTCCATAGCACTTAGTGAAGTTCGTGTAGTCTGTATGCGTAAAGATCCGTTGAAAATGCGAAGAGTCGAAAAACGGAATATCCGGTCCGGAAGATCCAAAATGAAAGTTATAGGCCCAAAGCTGGTCCAATCTGGTTTGGACCTATATATTTCATGTTTAATGTTTCCGGTAATACTTATATTACAGATTTTTTATCTTCTTATCTTTTCTTTGAAAATCCATGCATTAAGAATAATGAGATCCCCCATTGTTTTTGACCTTCTGATAATTTAATAAATATTGTAATTGTACAACTTTAACTCTCATCATTCATTTTCTGAATTTATTGCTCTATCCAATATATTGAGAGTTCTATTATCACGATAGAGTATTACTTAAAGATACATCATTTATCTTTAAAAATGTTATTCAGTGTTATATATATATATATATATATATATATATATATATATATATATATATATATATATATAATATATATAATATGATATATATATAATATATAGAGAGATATATAATATATATAGAGATATATAATATATATAATATGATATATATATAATATATATAATATGATATATATATATAATATATATAATATGATATATATATATATAATATATATAATATGATATATATATATAATATATATAGAGATATAGAATATATATAGAGATATATAATATATATAATATGATATATATATAATATATATAATATGATATATATATAATATATATAATATCATATATATATAATATATATAATATGATATATATATAATATATATAATATGATATATATAATATATATAATATGATATATATATAATATATATAATATGATATATATATAATATATATAATATGATATATATAATATATATAATATGATATATATATAATATATATAATATGATATATATATAATATATACAATATGATATATATATATATAATATATAATATGATATATATATATATAATATATAATATGATATATATATATAATATATAATATGATATATATATAATATATAATATGATATATATATAATATATAATATGATATATATATAATATATAATATGATATATATAATATATATATATATATATATATTACTAATGAATATTTGGTATATATCTGTCTGAAGTGGAAACTAGACTATTATTTCTATTGATAATGGAAATTTTGTATTTCTGTCTGAATCCGAAACTATACTAACTATTCTCAATTCAGTTCATACTACTATTTCAGACTAATGTACTATCTTTCAGTGTTCAATTCGCGAGGGGGTAGTCAAGTAATTACAGTTCTATTTTAATAACACTATCCTACCTGGAATTATATTTTCTGTGAGGTGGTGAGTAGTGTAATATCTGTCGTGTTGTAATGCGACCCTCCTCTGAGGCTGTACTTTCCCGTTAGTTAAGTAAATGTTTGTTTTTAATGATACGATTCTCCCATGCATTACCTCCTCCTTTCGGGTATCAGTGTAGTACATTTTCGTTCGTCATATATACTAACAAAAATATGCGACTACAGGGAAAATATTTTTGCTAGTATATATAAATCCCGATTGACTGACAAGTCATGTCCCTTCGACGTTCTGATTCGAGTGGCACTTCTGTTTCATGCCGGCCGTTCATCTGTCAACATTCTGGTTGCACAACTGTTTATTTGTCTTTACCAGATGTCCATATTGTTCAGTCGTTCATTCGGTGCACTCGAGTGATAACATCTGGTGGTGTCTTTTGAATGCCGTCTGGAAACAATCCCGAAATATGACAATCTTCTCTTCGTCACCCGCTGCCCTGGCCATACATCACCCTCTATAACTTTGCCCACACTATTTTCTTAAAGAAGATTTATTTTTCTCAGCCCTCATCGGAGCTAAATTTAAATTATCTTCACATGTTGAGATCTGAAAGAAAAAAAGAGTAACCCAGACTCTGATAGTAGCCACCTGCTATCTTTAAGTAATTATATCAAAATACAGCGGTACCTCGAATCACGAACTTTATTCGTTTTTAACAACGTTCGTTTCAGAAATGTTAGTAACAAAGAAACATAACCACCTGTATCTTAAGTAATTATATCAAAATAAAACGTTACTTCTAATCACGAACTCTATGCGTTTTTTGACAACGTTCGTTTCAGAAATGTTATTAACAAAGAAACATAACCACATTTTATCTTTAAGTAATTATATCAAAATAAAGTGATACCTCGGGCCACGAGTGGTCTTCAGTCTCCACAGTGCGTCCTTCTCGGACGGCCGAATCAGTTGATCGAATTATTGTAGTCGCAGCGGTGATGAGGTTCCCATCTTCACTTCTACATTCCATTGTCTTCTTCTTCAGCTTTTATAAACGTTAATCATTACAAAGCATCGACAAATGAAATTGGGTTTAAACATATTTTGGGTTTTTAAAATTATTTATTCATGGCATACATGTATACGCATACCCCCCCCCCCCAGCATGTTGTGAAGGCAGCAGTAATTCGAACCCACTGCTCTCTCGCTCTCTCTCTCTCTCTCTCTCTCTCTTTTGTTCCGCCAGAAGAGAAAGACGTCCTCGGTCCATTCGCCAAGCAAGACTGATGGCTTCCTGTCTCTGTTACGTGATTGCCAGAACACGTAACCTTACGCAAATTCTAATTGGAAGATTTCACGCTACTTGTTTTGTAAAAACGTGCGTAGAAATTTAGCATATTAATTCTATTTTACACGTCCGTCTCTTATCTTGCCACCTCTGTTTGCGAGTCAAAACAATGTTTCCCAATGCAATTAATGTGAATCTAATTACTCCGTTCGCCCGCCTACATTACTCTATACCAACGTTTCCCAAACCTTAAATGCCGCAAAAGGTCCCTAAGGCTTCCGCAAGAACAAGGGAGATAAGCTAACGCACTTTGGATGATTTATTTAATTTCATATAAGTAATGTTTCAAACCACGCACAATATATTCTTAGTCAATGTAATATTGAAATATAAATATCATCATATCTAAACTATTATGTTATCAAACATTATAACAATCATTTGGAATATATTTAGTGATGTCTGTACGGCGCTAGTGTGAGACTGTCTTCACAAGTAAGTATCCACTCACAGGACGGGACCTGTACGTGACTGCTTCATGCATCAAGTGGCTTATTCAGTAAAGGAGCAAAGTATAGTATCTGTTCTGATACTACACTTTCTTTTCTGACTTCGGTCAAGAAATTCTTCTAGGGGCAATTTTTATTTTTTTTGTCATAATCTAGAGTGTCCCAATCCAGAGAGAATTTTTTGGGAGTAAGAGGGGGGGAGATAGCTTTTCGCCGCATTAAAAACCGACTTTGTGTCCAACTCTATCTTCGTGGGGAGGCAAGTAAATAGTGACTCATTCAGTACAAGACGCATGCGTAGTCTACGCCTGTCGCCTCTGGGGTTCCTGGCGTACAAGTACAATTCCTCATTTGCCCACAATGTTCAGCAAATTTCTTTTCCGGCGTTTTGGGATATTTTAGGAATTTTATAAAAATGAAGGACACTTATTTTATTGCATTTTTGGAATAGTTTATTTAGATTCTCTCTCTATCTCTCTCTCTCTCTCTCTCTCTCTCTTTCTCTCTCTATCTATCTATTTATCTATCTATCTATATTTATCTCATTATCTCTCTCTCTCTCTCTCTCTCTCTCTCTCTCTCTCTCTCTCTCTATATATATATATATATATATATATATATATATATATATATATATATATATATATATATATATATTCCTTATGATGAATTAGATGTAGAATTCCCATACTATCATTGGATTGGAATGGTAACTTGTGAGCGGGAACTTGAATACTTTAGTTTTTTGTTTGGGGGGGGGGATTTTTTCATCATTGTGCCGCCCGACGTGAAAGTGTATTATCGCACATTGTTCTGTTTTTTTTTTTTGTTTGTTTTGTTTTTATTAATGCATTTGGGACCGATTATTTGCTTGTTGGCTTGGTGGCAGAAATAATGCACGAGCTACTTTTCTAAGACATTTTCTAGGCCTTTCTTTTTTTTTATCTTTGTTCTTTCTTGTTTTTTAATTTTAACTTTTATTTTTATTTTTTTCCTCTTCTCTTCTTAAGTGACCTCAACTATTGCAACGCCACATTGTGTATTGTCGGCAGTTGAAACCCTTATTCCAGACATTTAATTTCCCTGATGATCTGCCAAGCAAGTACCTGCTTGGTAGTGAAACACGTGTAGGAAAAACATTTAATTTGAATAAATAATATTTGTAAGAAAAAATCTTTAATGGTGATCATTGGTGTCCTGGAAGGAATGCTTTGGTAAGCCTTCATAAAATCGCACATATATATATATATATATATATATATATATATATATATGCTAGTTCTATTCCCCTTTAATTGCTTATGTGGTATATAAGTTAGTATTTTCGCAGGGGTTTCGTGATACATGCCATTTATTTTAAGGGTTACGCAAAGGTAAAACGGTTGAGTAACGCTGCCCTATATTATCAATAACTCGTCCACTTCTAACACGTGATATCTTTACTTCGTTAACGACAGTTCATAACTCTGTCCTTTAACTAGACAATTATAAACTTGAGTTATCGTTCTTACTTGGCTAGTGCCTTTCCCGACATGTTTATAAATATTTTTCCGTCCCAGTTTACATTTCGGTGTTTTTCATGTACAATGAAACTTGCTATAACTTACTGTCTTTAATGTTATTTTTTTGGTACTAAAACATTGTTAAAGTAAGAATAGGTTGTTTGGGAGTAACTGCAAAACCATGCCGAAATGTAATCCACTTTAAATAAGTTATCTCTCCTGCACCCATGATAGGGCAGAGTTATTTGCCTTTCTGAGAGACGGGAGGTCGGCCATGACAGTTCGGATGTAAACAAACTTGCTTCGTAGAACACCGGACGATCATCGCGCATCCAGCGGTATTTAAATCATCTTCCCACTTGTAAATTGTTTTAATACATGTAATAAGTTTCATAGGGGCCGACGGAACGGTGGTCACGAGCATCTAAGTTGTGTGGAGGCATCCAATCATATTCTTTCTTATATTGCTCTGTATTAGGATTTATACTTGAGTCTTTGGGGCATATAAACAATGAGTTGACTCCGGACATCACCTGGAATCACCAGACCTTTGTACGCAACTGCTGGGGAAGGTGCATGCTTGATGCAATGGATACCGTCACGGACTCCAGAATCGGAACTTTAGAATCCGATTTGATCTATTGTGTCCACTTACACTCTAATACCTTTTGGAAGGGTCGGGAAATACAATTTTATATTCTTTCTTATAATATTTCTCTGTACTAGGACTTGTAAATTGGGTCTTTGGGGCATACAATCAATTAGTTGACTCCGGGAATAACCTGGACATCACCAAACCTCTGTACGCAACTGCTGGGGAGGGTGATACAAAGGATACCGTCACGGACTCCGGAATTGGAACTTTAGAATCTGATTAGATCTATTTTGTTCATTTACACGCTAATAACTTTGTGAATGGTTGGAAAATACAATTTTATATTCTTTCTTATAATATTTCTCTCTACGTGGACTTATACTTGAGTCTTTGGGGCATAAAATCAATAAGTTAGCTCTGTGTATCACTAGGGCAAATCCAGACCTTTGCACGCCATTGTTTCGTCCATTGATCTTTTTTCGGTCTATTTTTAAACCGATTGCATCAGCTATTATAAGACACATTTTTCTGTTTTTTCTTCCTTTCTTTCATATTCCGTTATCTTATTTCTTCTTTTATTCCTCTGTCTTCTTTTGTCTTGTTGTCCTTCTTCTTTTTCTTCTTCTTCTTTTTCTTCCTTTCTTTCATATTTTGTTATCTTATTTCTTCTCTTATTTCTTTGTCTTCTTTTGTCTTGTTGTTGTTCTTCTTTTTCTTTTTTCTTCTTCTTTTTCTTCCTTTTTTCTTTCTTTACTTCCTTCTGTCTTTTTGATATATTTCGGTTTATTTCTAAACCGATTGCAGCGTGTATTCTCAGACACAATTTTTCTTCTTTTTCCCCCTTTCTTTAATATTCCGTTATGTCCTTTTCTGTTTAATTCACTTGCCTTCTTCTTTTTCTTCCGTCATTCCGTCCTTCTGTCTTCCCTTAATTCGCCAAATCAAAACCATCTCTGTCAGCGGACTTCCCTTTCTCTTAATCCACCTTCTTTTGCAATAATCCGCGATAATATTCATTTTCAAACTCCGAGTGATGATGGTGCGTCTCTTCCTTAATTCTGTTAAAAGCGTAACAATCGTGTTTCCGTTGTTTACCCGATCGAAATGAACCTGTCACAATTAATTACCGAGAATATATCATGAATTCGTCTCTCATTTTTATTTCCATTTTGCTCTAATCTGGAACGAGGGGGAAAGGGGGGGGGTAATTCCAGTTAATTTGCACCGTTCTGATAAGTATCGGCTTTTTGAAACAGGTTAAAATATTTGGATTTACACTTAAAAATAGCGGTAGATACTTTTCGAGCAGTGCGTTATAAGTTACGTGCATTAGTCATGCCATATGTTTCACGCTGTGAGCGATTCCTCGGATGACTCTGACACGTTTTTTTTTTGTACTTTGTTTACTTCCGGGTTTCACCAATGTTTGTCCAGAAGCAGATTATAAATTTCAAGAAAAGTATACGGGAGTTGATTATATCAACAATAAAAAAAAAGCATATAACCCGTTTGATAATCTGCTGACTTCCGTTTAGATATTTTTTATCAGAAAAACAACGAGTTTGCAAAGCCAGTTAAATAAAAATAAATAAATAAATAAATCCACATTGTACATGTATCTTTCTGCTCGCTGTATCACTATACCTCTTTATATCTCTTTCATTTTTTCACGTTCCAGTAAGAGGTAAAATAGAACTGCTATAGTGGTGGGATCCACTTTTGTTTATAATGGACTATTCCTATCTTTAAATTTTCTTTCATTAGAACCTTCGACTTTTAATGAACACACGGTGATAGAGAGATGGAAGCAATAGTGACACACACACATATATATATATATATATATATATATATATATATATATATATATATATATATATATATATATATATATATGTAAACACACAACCTCCTGAAGACAGTGGCGAGACCGAAAGCGCTACAGAAATGGCCCAAGACACAACATTAGGCGCCATGATCCATCAATTTATACCAGAAACCCGACGAATCGCTCGCCGAGTCGAGAAACTGACCAGAAAGATCATAAAGAGGGAGAACTCCGTGGTCTTCAATGACACATGTCTAATATATATATATATATATATATATATATATATATATATATATATATATATATCACATTATATTTATCATATTATATATAATATTTATATATATATCACATTATATTTATCATATTATATATAATATTTATATATATATCTCATATTATATTTATCATAGTATATATAATATTTATATATATATCTCATATTATATTTATCATAGTATATATAATATTTATATATATATATATATCATATTATATTTATCATATTATATATAATATTTATATATATATCTCATATTATATTTATCATAGTATATATAATATTTATATATATATATATCATATTATATATCATATTATATTTATCATATTATATATATATATTATATTTATCATATTATATATGATATTTATATGTATCATATTATATTTATCGTATTATATATAATATATATATATTATATATCATATTAATCATATATTAATCATATTATATATATCGTATTATATCATCATATTACGCTTATCATATTATATATATTATATTTATAATATTATATATAATATTTATATATATCATATTATATTTATCATATTATATATAATATTTATATATATCATATTATGTATATCATATTAATCATATTATATTTATCATATTATATTTATCATATTACACTTATCATATATATATATATATTATATTTATCATATTATATATAAATATTATATATATATCATATTATATATATGATATTATATAAATCATACTATATTTATCATATTATATATATCATATTATATAAATCATAGTATATTTATCATATTATACAAGGCCAGTCTAAGTTATCCGACCTTAGGCCAGAAAAATATTTCAAATATACGACGGGGTTGGGCCCTAATCTCCTTCAAAGTAGGCCCCTTGTGCTTGCACACATCTAGCCCACCGATCCATCCACTGCCGGA
>OY744520.1:195580809-195598309 GCA_963556195.1 Sepiola atlantica | reverse complement strand
GCATCGATTAACCCTTTAGTGTCACTCAAATTTTCGATTCAAACACGTCCCTCGATATGTAACAATATGAATATAAAAACCATATTCTAATAGATACTTCATTAGACAGACCGAGAAGCGATTATTATGTGAATTCTCACGCGAGTTATTGACATGTGGTTTTCCCTAGAGTCTGAATGACAACAAGTATTCCCAGATTTCCAGAAATCGACACTTCTTTTGATACTCGTAATAACACACTTTGCTTTCTCGCAACAGCTGTTTTGATTTCTCGCTTATAACGACCGTTGGTATTCTCTGGAAGTTAAGTGGAAATCAGTGATTGCAGTACTCTTCATGCCCTTTCTGGTGGGGGTCTGAATAGAGCCCTCTTTCCCGGTCTTTCTATATTCCTTGACCCTTCACGACCATGTTTTGTGGTAACAACTAATGCTGGATCCGCTACTTTATTTGGGGGGTGATAATGGAAAAAAAAAAAAAATAATAATAATAATAATAATAATAATAATAATAATAATAATAATCATAATCATCATCATCATCATCATCATCATCATCATCATCATCATCATCATCATCATCATCATCATCATTATTATTATTATTATTATTATTATTATTATTATTATTAACAACCTTTATAAATATATTCAAAGCATTTTTTGGTCCCCCGATTTATAAAATCGGGAGACCTATGTTTTGAGGCATTTCCGTCCGTCCGGATTTTTCTCCGCAACCATCCATTGAATTTCTCTAAATTTTGCATGAAGTTGTAACTTTGGTCAGGTTAGAAAGTGACATTCTCCGATTTTTGAAAAAAAATCTGGTTAGCCCCCCAGGGTGGCAAAAGGCCCCAAAATGTCAACAAATGACATTTTTTGCCCCATAACTTTTCATCCATCAATTCAATTTCTCTGAAACTTGGTCAAAATATAGAGGCAATTGTTCCTAATAGAAAATAAGTATCGCTGACCTTGGAAAAAATCTGGTTCGCGCCTCCAGGAGTTAAAAGCCCCCAAAATGGCAAAAAATTACCCTTTTCTCCCATAACGTTTGATCCATCCATTCAATTTTTCTGAAACTTGGCCAAAATGTTGAGGCAATTGTTCTGGATATAAAACAGACATCCTTGACCTCAGAAAACTTCTGGTTCGCGCCCCCATGGGTACAATGGGGGTCAAAAATGCCCCAAATTGCCCAAATTTATTGCATTTTACACTCACCACATCAAGTCACATACAGAGGGGGACCACGCATGCGCGGCTTGTTATAGTGGCTTGTTGCACTTTGCTATTTTGGGGCTACATTTAATTTGATTTGAAACAAAACATTTATATAAGAAAATAAACAAAACTGATATTACTTTTTGCAGTTTTGAAACTATTATCATTTAATGTGTCGATTCTGACAGATGTGCTTGGCTTTAGCAACCTTTGGAATAGGCCATACATGCAATAAAGCGATGTTCTTTTGCCTTAGCCATATTGACAAACACTTCACAGATTTTAATTTTTATTTATGTTACATCTTACATCGATATC
This sequence comes from Sepiola atlantica, assembly GCA_963556195.1. Taxonomy (NCBI): domain Eukaryota; kingdom Metazoa; phylum Mollusca; class Cephalopoda; order Sepiida; family Sepiolidae; genus Sepiola; species Sepiola atlantica. The sequence continues at coordinate 195,596,768 of OY744520.1, read as the reverse complement.
ACAAAAGAGATTATCTTTTTTCGAAAAAGTCGTGAAGAATTCTTTGAATTTTTGGCATCACTCCTGACATTTTCTGATAGTGTTCGCTTCTAGAAAAAGCAAAGCAAGATCTTTTCGGAAAATAAATCTTACCAGTATGGCATCTTAATGGAATTGCCAGAATCATACTCTCTCTCTGTCTGTCTGTCTGTCTCTGTGTTTTTAGTCATGTATAAATAGCTATCCCTTTGCTCGTAACACTAAGAGAGATTCTCCCGTATATATTCAAGCGAACGCAAGCACCGACAGTTGACCGAAATATTAGTATTGTTACTTATGTGGATGTAAATGGCGCCTCGCTTGATATCAACGCTCCCTTCTGCTACACGTGAAATGCTGGTGGTGCTTGCGAACGCGCTATCACTGTTCGCTGTTGTGTTGCTTGGGGAAGGTTCAAGGAGATGCTGACGACGATTGCATCTAAGGATATTTCCTTCAAGATTCGGGGCAAAGTCTTTTCAGCCTGTGTTCGCTTTGCACTTTTTTCCATGACAGTGAAGCATGGGCCCCACACGCTTCTAGTCTGCAACGGCTTCGGCGTGATGATCATGCCATGATCAGATGAATGTGCGGCTGTAAAATAGTAGAAAGGATCCCTTCAATTGTGCTTCATCAGAAACTTGGTATTGATGGGGTTATGGATGCCTTACGCGCTCGGCGCATCGGGTGGTACATCGGTCATGTACAGCGTGTTACATCTTTTATCAACTCCATGACACGCCTACATATCCCAGGAACTGGAGAGCGTGGTAGACCGAGGAAAACATGGTTGCGTAAGAAGAGATATGACTGCATACAACCTGACTGATGTCAACCCTTTGGATAGGACCGCATGAAGAGTAGGCGTGAGACGTTGCCTAGTGTTGCCTACCTAAGAGTCCAAGAACCTCACAGCACCCCAAATACCAAGACTGATGATGTTTATAATTTAAAGAATATGACATCTGATGTGTTTTTGTTTTTTTTACCGGGGGGGGGGTAGGTTAGGGGATATCTAGGAGCAAAATATAGTACCTGTTCTGTTACTACACTTTATCTTTTCTTGCCTCGCTCAGTGAAAGAGAAATCCGTTTAGACTGACGCAATCTTAATTTTTGTCCCAATCCAGAGATACACGTTTTGGGAACTGGATCTTCCTCACATTAAAAATCGACATTGTGTCTAACTCTGGCGTCGTAGGGAGGCAAGTGAATGGGGACACCTGTTCGGTTTTTTTTAAGTAAATAAGGAAGTCAGGACTAGATTATACATATTTTCAAACACGCCTGTCCCTATTTACTTGCCTCCCCACGAGGGCAGAGTTAGACACAAGGCCGGTTTTTAATGTGGAGAAAATCCAGCTCGCCAGAAAGGGGCACTCTGGATTGGGACAAAAATAAAAATTTCTTCAGTCTAGAAGGATATCTCCTTTTCCGACCGAGGATAGAACAGATGACGTGTTTTATCAGAACATATACTACACTATGATCTTTGTCAATTTGTGAACACAATATATTTAAAAGTTTTTCCCAAATTCCAACAAAGCTATAGAGTGAGAAACAACAATTAAACATGAATTTACCTCGGTTGAGTAGCAGTCAATATATTAAAACCATATTCTGAAATATGGTAGATCGAAATGTATAACAAGCGTGAATAAGTATTAATTCAGATTTTCTCAAAAAACGAACTAGGAGAATTAGTCGTTCTCAGGATGTGTCCTACTATATAACGCTATCAATGTCTAAGAAAGAAGAAAAATAGAACAGATGACGTGTTTTATCAGAACAGATACTACACTCTGATCTTTGTCAATTGCTAAGAAAAATATCGTATGTGCTAAGCTTACATTATCGCTTTTCAAAACATTATATTTATCATCAGTCGGTTATAGTTGCTCGGGGCCAACGTTAAAATCGTTCGACCGGCGGTACAATTATATAAGCCACACTGACGATTGTTAGAGAGTATGAAACGTGTACGTCTGTGGATAATAAATATTTATTTATAAAAATAAATTATTATTAAAGCTCCATTCAAGTTGAGCACATTGAAAGAAATATAAAAAAAATTCTAATTAAGAAATATTGCAGATTGTACACTTTCTGAGACTTATATTCGTAAATAAAATATAGGGTTTATTTCTCTCACACTTAATATGACTGTCGCGCTGGCCGAATAATTAAGAATGTTGGATTGAAGTTGCTCGGGTTAAAATCGTTCGACCGGCAGTATAGCCACACTGCTGATCGTTAGTGAATATGAAAGATATATGTTAAATTTAATAAGGAATAGGTAAAATAAATACCTTTTGAAGCATTAAAGATGCGATATCAATTTTTTTTTTTTAAATAAAAATAAATCGAAACCGATTTTTTTTCTTTTTTATCATAAACTAGCATTTTTTTTTGTTAGTTTAAAGTGATACAGATATTTCGCCAAAAACTTGGCATCATCGGTGTTTTGAAGCATTAAAGATGCGATATCAATTTTTTTTTTTTAAATAAAAATAAATCGAAACCGATTTTTTAAAATTTTTTTATTATAAACTAGCATTTTTTTGTTAGTTGAAAGTGATACAGATATTTCGCCAAAAACTTGGCATCATCGGTGTGTAATATATCCTGATGTCATCGGATTTGTCTTTATCACTTTAAACTAACAAAAAAATGCTAGTTTATAATAAAAAAAATAAAAAAAAATCGGTTTCGATTTATTTTTCTTTTAAAAAACAAAAATTGATATCGCATCTTTAATGCTTCAAAAGGTATTTATTTTACCTATTCCTTATTAAATTTAACAATAGATGCTTCTTAAAAAAAATATGAACCTTAAAACACTTTATACAAATCACGTGCGCATTCACGTTCTCATATTTGAAAGTGGGAAACAACAGCTAACCCCTTTGGCTCGGCTGCAACAACAAAAGCCGGTAAAACAATACAAATCCGATGACATCAGGATATATTACACACCGATGATGCCAAGTTTTTGGCGAAATATCTGTATCACTTTAAACTAATAAAAAAAATGCTAGTTTATAATTTTAAAAAAATCGGTTTCGATTTATTTTTCTTTAAAAAATAAAAAAATTGATATCGCATCTTTAATGCTTCAAAAGGTATTTATTTTACCTATTCCTTATTAAATTTAACAATAGATGCTTCTTAAAAAAATATGAACCTTAAAACACTTTATATATATATATATATATATATATATTAAAGTTATTTTGTTTACATTAACAACGCTGACATTTTAACTTTATGGTTTTCTCAGAGCCAAGTGCCCTCAACTTAAATGACTGAATTCAGCATGAATTGCCCGCAAAAAGTTGATATACTGCACAACAAAACCAGAAATAAAATGTACTTACCAAAATGAAATGTTGTTATACTTATTAAGTAAATAAAGATATTAATTATTTTTAACCTGATTATAACTAGCAATTGTTTAAATCTTAAATCCTATGTTAGAGTTGACGGATATCCTATTCTAGTTGATAAAAAAGAAATAATGTGATTTTCCAAACAGAGAGAGAGAGAGAGAGAGTGGGAGGGGGCGACTATTATAGAATTATTATCAGATAAAGAGATTTGACACAGAAATGAAGATGGAAAATGCGGAAGTTTCAGTGGCCGTAATGACACATAATCCAGGGAAAATGATGGCCACTCAACCGGAATGAGAGTCGCGAAGACGCAATATTAACGGAACATGAAACCGTGGAAAGAGGAGAGATTTTTTTTTTAATTTTTAGTGTCTAGAAACTAACGGCATCTGAGTCTGTGAGTGTGTCAGGCGTAAAACTGGCATTCCATACGTCTCTGTTGACACGTTAGATTGATTTTGTTAAGCGCTTGCGGGTCATATAAGGTGACAGCCTTTCCTTTGCGTGGATGTCGTGGAAGGTTGACACGTGACACCATGACGACGACGACGACAGCGAGGATCATGCTATTCGTGGCTGATACTGAGCCCGGCGCTTCCGTCGATCGTCAACTGTCCCCCGGATGGCGACCGGGCTTCTGCACGATTTTCACGTCATACGTACTAAAGTGAATTCCTCGTTTTACCTCATTCATCAGTTTTTTTTGTTTTTTTTAATTTCTCCAAGACAGTTGGCTTCTCCCACTTTGCCTAAATGCCGCCATTATTCGGAGACCAAACGGCGACGACGACTTCCGACATTTGCTTCGCGTTATTTGCCTGACCTCATATTAGAAACTCTCGCCGGCATATTGAAAAAGAAGGTCTTTGCTTAGTTGGTCAATTTTACGGCAAATCAAACATTTTTGTGGTTATTTAATGCCGGGTCAATTCATTATATATGATTAACTGAACACGGATTTATATGTTTACTTCTGGCAGTTTCCTAATAAGGAGACATTCTTAAATAAGCACCTAAAAAGAAAAACAAGCTTAAGGTGAACAACTTTCAATCGTAGGCGTGCCCCTTTTCTTCCTGAGATTCTCATGGATGGCTCTGCTCTTGAGGGGAAATCAACTCTGAAACTTCTTGGTCTTTCTTTCTCATCAAATATTTCTTGGAGTTCATACATTAGATCTATTCCTCTTTCAGCTTCTCGTAAAGTTGGTTCTCTCTATCGCTCCAAACACTTTCCACGCCTGAGGTTATTCTCTATCTCTACAAATCCACAATCAGACCATGTATGGAGTACTGTTGTCATATTTGGGCTGGTGAATATCTGTCCCATTTGAGGGTTCTTGATAAGGTGCAGAAACGTATCTATAAATTGATTGACCCTACCCTTTCTTCTTCTCTACACAATCTCTCTCACAGACGTGATGTTGCTAGTCTCAGTCTTTTCTATAAATACTATTATGGCATGTTATTTAGAATTCTATGTTTTATTCCCTGCTTCCTTTGTTCCAGCCTGTTTGACTCGTTGGTCTAGTGGTCTCCATCAATTCGCTGTTTTGATACCTCATTGTACTACAGATTCCTATTCCAGTAGCTTCTTTCCAAGAACTGCAGGCTTGTGGAACTCTCTTCCTACTAACTGTTTTCCCCCTTACTATAGCCTTGGTCTTTTCAAAACTAAAGCAAATGGGCATCTTCTGTCTTTATGATTATCATCTTTTGTTCTTGTTAGCTACTTACATCAAGTGGCTTCATGCCTTGTCTGGAGCGATTTCCATTAAAAAAACTCTAATTCTTTCAGTAATAAGAGTTACTGTTTCGTATTTGTTTTGATAGCGTAGATACTCAACCTAACATAGAACATAAAAATATTTACAGAACAAATTTGACCGTAATAGATCCCGGGAAACGTCGAGTAGGTACAGCAAGTTAAACATAAAAGATCCGATAGGAATCGAACTCGTATAATCTAGTCCATAGTTTGAGATCGTATTCATTGAACCAATCACACGCCCCTCCGTTAGAAGATCCAGCAATCCCCAACGTGTAGGGTCTCTGTCAACGACCTACCTCCATTCAAACTTCCATTTCTTTAAGTGAACCTTAAACCCTACATATTGATCATTTTCGCATCAGCCTAAGCTTCTAGGTTCACTAGATCCCAGATTGCTCGGTTCACTGAAATTAGAGATCACACTTGACAAAGAAAAATACTCCGATTATGTTGCTAATGATGTTAATAAGCGGACCCGTGCAAATTTAGCACTTGCGTTCTTCATTGAAGTAAGGTTTTTTGAAACGTCTAAATGTTATGAAATGTTAGAGTTTTAGATTATTGTTACATTTTTATAGTAAAGACATGAGTAAAATATTCGTTTTATAGTAATTATATAAGTAAAATATTCATTTTTAGAAATATAATATATAAAGTAAAGTCAGTCTCTTTATTGGTTCTTTGTCATCGATACCTTTCTTCCTACAAAATCAATACCCGTTTTTTCATAAATGATAATATGATTACTTCCATTTAATTGTTTGGAATATTCGGTGAGTAAGTAAAAGGTATTCGCTCTAAAAGTTGTTCTAACCAGAACAATTATTTTCAGAAAAAAATAAAGCGAAATAAAATGTATTCATGCCAATAACACAGTGAAAGGAAAAAATAAATATAAATAGGCTAGTCTGAATCAAGTATCGATCGGTCCGACGGAGGCTATTTGAGTATAACTTTTGAAATATAGCAAGTTTATATTTTAGATATACCTTGATTTGAATCTCTTCATAATTCAACATAAAATTGGTGCTAAAGCGCAAGTCTTTTTAGATTAACACCGGGCACCAAAAATGCGTTGAATTCTTTTAAGTATGAAAGGCAATATATGATAAATCTTACTACAATAGGTAGCCATTTTTTTTTCGTAAGTGATTGAGAAATGTACATTTCTTTCACTTCAGTTATCACCTTTCCCGGAAAAGTTGCAGACAAAGGGATTTGATGTTAGAATGTTTTGATGCTTTTTGGCCTAAATAAAAACGTGTTCATATTTTTAAGTACAAAAAAAAACAATACGTAATAAATAAGAGCAGTTACTTCTAAATAAATAAACGCGAAAGTTGTGTTCATTTGTTGAATTGACGGTGAGGTCAAAACGCCTTATTTTAAGTCAATTCAAGTTTACACAATTGCAGCGCCCTATCTGTTTCATATACTGCTTACGTATATGTGACTTCAGTAGTAACATAAACTAATCTGCATGTTGCTATGCAAAAAGATACTTTATTAATTAACTATATCATTTTTTTTTTATTTAAACAAATAATATATCAAAAGTAAATGATAGATTGCAAACAAAATAAAGAAGTAAAGAGGATGCCGAGATTCGTGATTGAAACCGGGACGTTTAGGTGTTTAATCTGACGCCGAATCAATTGTGCTATTTCGGCTGTAAACATATTTTGTAATGCTAAGGTTGCTGCTATATAGTTACGATGGAATCCATTAAAAATGTTCCTAGGTGGATAAAATATATTTGGAAAGAAATTGAATGGAAGTATTTTTTTTCTTATTAAAAACACAGCTCACTGATAAGATAACAGACGAATCCGAATCAAATGTGTATTTTATAGGAAGGATTAGTGATAGGACGATTCAAATATTTTTCCCAATTCCGATTACTCGTTCCAAGACTAAGAAGAATATCTTAAATCACAAAGATCTAAGGATCAGAATCGCTTTAGTTGTATATCTTTACCTAAATAGATAAATGCGAAAGTTATGCCCATTTCCCATATCAAAATACACTATTTCAAGTTAATTCAACTTTATGCAATAGATGCACTATCTTTTTTATTTACTGCTTATAAATGTTGGGACGATTAATCGGAATCGGGAATCGGAAAAATCGGAACTTTTGGGGGTATCGGAATTGGAATCGGAATTGGAAAAAATTGTGCCTATTTTACGATGCCAAAAACGATTCTTTTAATTGTTTTTTTTGTTTGTTTTTGTGTAAAACTTACTTTTCTATTGCTGGTACTAATGATCAAATGATCAATATTTATTGATTTTAAATTACCAGTAAAAGTAAAACCTATAGATCACCCACCCAACAAGTTTGTTTTTACGTTTTCGAAAATATATGCACATATTACATGGGTTTTTACAATAATCCGAGAAAAAAACCCAGCTTATCTATAGCTAAATATTTAGAGATTTAAAAATAATCGGAATCGGTAATTGTATCGGAATCGGGAATTCATAACAGAATCGGGAATTGTTTCCAAATCTGGAAAATATTTGAATCGTCTCATCACTAATGCTTCTGCATATTCGATATAAGTTTTTTTTTTATTGAAGTCGCTCCAGACGACACATGAAGCCACTTGATGTAAGGAGCTAAAGAAATACTACTTCAAGGTCAAAAACTAGCCAACGATAAGTGTTAGATGGATAGATTCCGACCCAGAAAACAGCAATTATTCCTCCTTTTTCAGAAACATTGCTCATGAAATGTGAATACTAAATGATAAAATAATGGAAGCGAGAGTTACAGGGCTGCCGAAAGTTGCAAGGTTAACTAATTTGCATATTAGTTTTTTAAAAAAAGACATTTTATTAATTAACTATTATTTGTTATTGCTTTTTAATTTAATAATTGTTTTGATTTTAATATATAAAAAAATAGTTCTGTTTAGGAATATTGTTTTATTTCGTAGCCAAATACTTAGCAAATCAATGAAATTCAAAAATGTCAATGATGGTGGGTTCTCCTTCTTGATCATGGTGGCAAGACATTTTTGATGCACCATTATTGTCTTGTTTTTCGGCCTATTCTTTGGATTAACTTACTTAATTATTGATTTCTTCTTTCTTTTTTTTATGGTCCGATTTCAAAGATGTATTAAAATTAACCAAATGTTAATGTTTATCTATCTATAGGAATAAATGCGAAAGTTGTGTTTCAAGTATTTTAAGTAGTGAAATGTGTGAAACGATAGCGAGTTGGCGAATCCATCTTCTTTTTTCATAAGGGCTTATGTAATCGACACCAAGACATAGTGTCATGGCGGTCGCTCACGCCGCACTGATGCAGATTCCACTGTCATCAGCGTCAGTAGAATATTTTAGTGAGAGACAAATTAGTAACGAATATTTTTTAATAACTTTATTATTATTAGTTATAGTAGTTGTAGTAACAGTATACTAATTAGTTAAGTACTATTGACCTTAAGAAGAAACACGTGCTGCAGTAACTTTATTATTATTAGTAATAGTAGGTGTCGTTGCAGTAGTAATAGTATAATAATTGGTTAAGTGCTATTGACTTTAAGTAGAAACACGTGCTCAAGTGAAGCACACAGCATATCTCTTAGCTAGTCTTTTCGGAAATCAATTGGAATTTCAATTTTTTCTAGCAAATAACACGGTGATAATTTTCGAAAGTTCCTGGCTAGTCAGAATCAAGTATCGAGTTGGCAGATGCACTGCTATTTAGGCCTAACTTGAACGATCCAACCGACTTAATCGTATATATTAGATAATCTGTCAGGTAGGAAAGTCTTTTTTTTTAGTGATATTATTACATATTTCCGTTTCATTTATTCAAAGAATATACAAGCTTAATCATTAAAGTGTCTTATACAATTTGAGATATTTATACAATTTAAATCCATTTTTGGGGGAGTAATGTTAACCATATTTAAAGATGTATATGATAAGGAAATGTCAAGTTGACGTTACTTGGAGAAGACTTGTTAAATACCTGCATGTTAAACGACTAGTTAATACCATGACACAAAATTCATGGCTGGATTTGAAAAGATGCAATGGTCACTAATATTGATAACATGCACAAAAGTTTTGGTTAGACTTGCACCCAACTTTGCATGAAGACCCCATTAGATGCTTAATGGGATCTTTTGTGGAATACTCTGCAAAGCATACCCCCCCCAAAAAAAACAGATAAAAACAGTCTTAAAAAAGATTTTAAAAAACGATTAAAAAGCATAGTATAAAACAGATATAATTAAAAAAAAACAGATAAAAACAGATTTATATTTTTTTTTAATTAAAACGAATTTTAAAAAAAAACAGATGAAATGCTAATTGTAATAAATAACACTGTTATTACTTACTCAACAACATGAAATCTATTTATTTCAATGAGTATTTGCTTAAAAAATTGTTTCCCTCTCTCTCTCTCTCTCTCTCTCTCTCTCTCTCTCTCTCTCTCTCTCTCTCTCTCTCTCTCTCTCTCTCCATATACACTAACACAGATATCTGATAATCGACATTCCGCGATGCGTTCCACGGTCGTGTTTATCCTGCATTTTGTACAACTAGGCGAATGTCTATAGAGAACTAACAAAAGTAAGTCAAGGGTGTGTGTGCGCACTGCGCATGACTAACGAGCTATCTTTTTCAAAACTCATTTTTCTATTAGTAACGGGTCACTTCTACAAAATATTCGCTTGATGTATTAAAATTATGAATATCAATGATTACGCTTATATATAAAACCAACAGCCCTCCACTGTAGCTAGACGATAAGCCGCCAGTCTGACGAAATTTTGATTAATAGTTTTTAATAATGTCAACATGCCCTAGGCAGCATGTTTAATGGGTTGCATAGTTGCGATGCATGCGAATAACAGACTTGCTGCAAGGGAGAAATATTTAACTAAGAGAAGAAAAACCACCCATGAAATGGGAAATATCTCTGATTTTGGGTTTGGCTACCCAGAATTCGATTTGTCTACTTGAGAAAATAATGTTCCTTAAGATACGAGGTTCCATGCTGTGCTTGTTACCTGCTTGAGTTTTGCCAAAAATAATGGCCGGTTAGATATAGAACTCCATAGGCATTGGGTTTTTGATCTTCAAATACAAGGCTTGCTATTATTTTTAAAAAGGATATCTGGGCGGTTTTTCTGGTAAGATCTCGGGAATGTCTATATATATATTTCAGCAGATGGGTAGGTAGGGGTTAATTTGTCCTCCGGACATCTGAGGATTAGTTTGGTTTTCTGGGGTCTAACAGTCAGTTGGTTTTCGGTGGCCCTTAGAAACATTTGTGTTCGGTTGGACTTGTACTTTGATTTGGTCGGGCTAACAATTCTTATTTGCAAGTCTGTGGTTCGATAGAAGAAATCGAGCATCAGTGAAAAATAAAACGCTGACTTGTTTTAAACGAGAGTTGTAAATTCATTTGGAGTAAAGATTTTTCTGTTGCAAGCCTGACTCAGACCACACAATTGACACTGCGACCTCTGTCGGAATCGAGCTACAACTTTGGATGAGCACAACGATCGGACGATCACGGCCTATGCAGTAAACGCACACAGACGCACGTTCATAATAAAACAACAATTTAGTTCTATATTCATAGAATTAAGTAAGTTAAAATGTGAATTAATGTGTCTGTTTTACGGCATATCAACCCTTTTGGTGTTATTATTCGCCGAAACACAATTCTTACAGTGGCGTTTATTCTGCATGTTTTACATCCAAACCCAACCCAATAATATCCTAACCCTAACTCAAACTCAATCCTAACCCTAACCCAAACCAAAATCCAAACCCAATCAATATCCTAACCATAACAAGACAGGATTCAGAAATTTAGGCCAATAGCGTGTGTGCGTACTGCGCATGGCTGGCGGGACTATTTAGGAGGGGGGCAGAACTCATTTTTAGCATTAATAGCAGGGTTGTTCTACAAAGAATCTACTTGATTATTAAAATTAAGAATTTTAATGATTATGTTTTAATAAAAAAGCTCTCCACTATAGCCAGATTAAAAGTCGCCCTTCTGGCAGAATTTTGGTTAATATTTTTTTAATAAAATAATATTTATTTCTATAATGAGATTTAAATTTTACTAAAGCTTAGAAGCGCCGATAACTTTGAAATTTTATAATCAGTTAACATGACGCGAGATTTTGTTAAACAAATGAAATATTTATTAAATCATTTTTTTATTTTTTTAAATCCAAATTTTCGGTTTTAAAAACCTTATTCATGGTACAGACAATATTTTCCTTTTTGTTTTCCTTTTCTTCTTTTTTTTTTCATAGTCGAAGTCTTACGTCTTGGCCGAAGATCGATCTCCAGATGTTATGAAGATACTGTTTTTTGTATATATCCGATCTGTAGGATAGCGCACTGAAACGCATGTGTACCATAATGAGATTTAAATTTTACTACAGCTTACAAGCGCCGCTGGAACGATAACTTTGAAATTTTAGAATATTTGTAGAATATTTTCTCTGTGTAATAGGTTAAGTCGTGAATTGGTTTGTATGTTCTACGGCATATCAACATATCTAGAAAACACAGATAGAGAGAGGGGGATTAGTGTGTGTGTGTGTGAGTGTGTGCCTAAGTGCTAGATATAGTATAAAACAAGAAGTGAGAGTCAAAAAACCTACTGAGAGAGGGTGAGAGAAATAGATAGAAACTTAGGAATAAATCGATGACTTGCTTAGTAAATTGCCAATAACGGCTAATTGGAACAATTAAAATGGATTTTTAAAATATAACTCAATCCCAAAACCAAGGAATATTTTAACATGCATTTTGTGTGATTAAAATATATATAAAATAAAGCCTAACGAGAAGCAAACATTCATTGACTCATATTTAGTATAATTACATATGGTAAAAAATACAGAATAGTTAACACTCGATAACTCGTAAAGCAAAACAAAGAGCGACACATAATTTATATCAAACGCATTGGAATGAAATTCTCTTACGAACCCGGTTATTTTTAATGTGTGGAAAGATTTCTAAGATATATTTATAACATTTAAAAAGTCTTGCCAATCGTTTTCACAGGTTAAAACTAGTCGGGTTCAGCTATTTTTATTTATCTATTCATTTTATTTTATTTTATTTATTTTTATTGTTTATAAGGTCTTAAGTGTGAATTATTCTTTCCGTTTACTATTTAGAACAGGGGCGGGCAACCTCCGGCCCGCGGGCCACGTCCGGCCCGCCACCTGCTAGGCTTTATTATTGCAATCCGGCCCGCGAATCTCCCAGTAAAACTCATCTCATTTTGTGACATAGACGTAAAAGTAGGTTTCAATTAAGATTTACAGTGGGATAAAAAAATGTATAAATATTAGCGAGCGATGATTCATGTATATTTCATTTTTCTTTAACTATTAATTTCAAATCCTTGGCCTGAGATAAAAATAGAAAAAGAGAAAGAGAGAGGCAAAGAGGAAACGAGAGACTAGGAAAGGGCATGAAACAGAGAACTTATGTGAGGTGTGTCAAAACGAATGCTGGATCAACTTGCTACTTCCCCCGTCATTATTTTTTATGATTCCAAAATGGCTCTTTGTCGGCGCGTTTTATAACATCACATACAGATGTCTCTTAAGAAAATATATCCGATTTGTAGAGTGTCTAATACAATTTTTGTACAATTTATTAATGTAAACAAAATATAGAAATTCTGAGATTTCGTTTTTCACTCCGGCCCGCGATCTCCTTCCAAAAGTCCTATCTGGCCATCGCCCCTGGTTTAGAATAATGGCATACAAATCATTTACACGCGTTAAAACTAGTCGGGTTCGATAGAGAATTTCATTCTAATGCGTTTGATATGGACTGTTGGGTTTTTTGGGGGTTTTTTTTTTTTAGGGGTACGATTTCCCGAGTCATAACTATTCTGTACTTTTACTTAGCAGATAGAATGAAACGAATTTTTACGAAATTGTAGACAAGAAGAAGAAGATATAGACTAGTATGTTATTGTCACTAGTTCATTGAATTTTCTGTAAGCTATCACTCCACAAGAGCGACATTTGATTACGCCGTGAGACATTTGTTTGTTGCCTTCGTGCCATATTGCATTTTAATAGGGAGCGAATTAAAACTCTTGGCGTTGTTGGAAGCTGTTTAATAAATAAACAAATACGCGCACGGATCTTTGGCGCGAAAACAGCACATGGTTAGACAAAAATAAAACGCGAAAAATAGAAGGAATTGTAAGTCGAAATGTGCACGTGTTAGAAAAGTATCTATGTGTGTACGTGTGTGTGCGTGTGTGTACGTGTGTGTGTGGGTGCGTGTGTGTGTCTTCGTACTGGATTGACATCTCACCTTTCCAACTACGTCATATGGCGAGCAGCATCAATATGTCACGTGTGGAAGGTGTTTTCTGGTAAACAGAATTATATGTTAGATTACGCCTCAAAATTAAAAAAAAGGGAGAAAGAAAGAAAAAGGCGAGAGGAATAGAAAGAAAGCTAGGTAAATGGAAAAAAGAAGAGAATAGAAAAGGAAAGAAATAAAAAGATAGGAATAGAAAGAAAGAATAGAGAAAGGAAAGAAAAAAGAAATGAGAAATAGAAAGAAAGTGAAAACTAGAAAGAAAGAAAAAGTAAGAAAAGGAGAGAAAAAGAAAAAGAGAGAAATAGAAAAAAAAGAGAATAAATGGAAAGAGGGAAAGAAAATGGAGCATAAATAGAAAGAAAGAAAAAATAGAGAGAAAGAAAAAATAGAAAGAAAAGAAAGAGACAAAGAAAGAAAAGGGGCAGTAAAAGAAAGAGAAAGAAAGAAAGGTGAAATAAAAGAGATAAAGAAATAGAAAAAAATAGAAAGAAAAATGAAATAAATGGCTGAGATCAAAGTGTAGTATCTGTTCCGATGGATACTACACCCCTTTGACCGGTACAGTCTTGGCCTTCGGGCCTTGATTCCGCCGGTCTTCGGGTTTGTTCTGTGCAGTTCTAAGAGGTTCACCCTCCGAGGCTTTGCTTTCTCCCCCTTTAAGAAGGGGTTAGTTTATAGGCGCCTTTACCGGGGAATGCTGACGGGGCTGGCCAGACATTTTTTCTAGATCAGAGGGCTCAACTTTTAGGGCTATGGCTTTTCAAATCCCACTTTCCGACCTTGTGTCACATCTTACCGCTGTGGGAGGGAAATAAAGCAAATTAAATTTAAAAAATGAATAAAAAGAAAGAAACCGAAAACATTGTTAGAAAGATGACAGACAGAAAGGAAGAAAATGAGAAAGAAAAATGTTAAAAAGAAAGTGAAAACAATTTTTTTTTTAAATGAGAAAGAAAATAGAAAAGAAATACAATTAAAAAAAGGAATAAAATAAAAAAGAAAAACAATTTAAAAGTAATAAAATAAAAAAGACGATTAAAAGAAGAAAGAAAATAAAAAGAAAGACAATTAAAAAAAGAAAGAAAATAAAAATAAAAACAATTAAAAGAGGAAGAAAATAAAAAGAAATACAATTAAAAAAGAAAGACAATTAAAAAAGAAAGAAAATACAAAAGAAAGACAATTAAAAAACGAAGAAAATAAAAAAGAAAGACAATTAAAAAACGAAGAAAATAAAAAAGAAAGATAATTAAAAAAGGAAGACAATTAAAAAGAAAGACAATTAAAAAAAAGGAAGAAAATAAAAAAGGAAGACAATTAAAAAAAGGAAGAAAATAAAAAAAGAAGACAATTAAAAAAACAAAGAAAATAAAAAAGAAAGACAATTTAAAAAGGAAGAAAAGTAAAAAGAAAGACAATTTAAAAAGGAAGAAAAGTAAAAAGAAAGGCAATTTAAAAAAGGAAGAAAATAAAAAAGAAAGGCAATTTAAAAAAGGAAGAAAATAAAAAAGAAAGACAATTTAAAAAGGTATAAAAATAAAAAGAAAGACAATTAAAAAAGGAAGAAAATAAAAAAGAAAGACAATTAAAAAAGGAAGAAAATAAAAAAGAAAGATAATTAAAAAAGGAAGACAATTAAAAAAAGGAAGAAAATAAAAAAGGAAGACAATTTAAAAAAGAAGGAAAGTAAAAAAAAAGATAATTAAAAAAAGGAAGACAATTAAAAAGGAAGACAATTAAAAAAAGGAAGAAAATAAAAAAGGAAGACAATTAAAAACAGGAAGAAAATAAAAAAGGAAGACAATTAAAAAAAGGAAGAAAATAAAAAAGGAAGACAATTAAAAACAGGAAGAAAATAAAAAAGAAAGACAATTTAAAAAGGAAGAAAAGTAAAAAGAAAGACAATTTAAAAAGGAAGAAAAATAAAAAGAAAGACAATTAAAAAGGAAGAAAATAAAAAAGAAAGACAATTAAAAAAGGAAGAAAAATAAAAAATGACAATTAAAAAATGAAGAAAATGAAAAAATGAAAGACAATTAAAAAATACAATTAAAAAAGGAAGAAAATAAAAAAGAAAGACAATTAAAAAAATAAAATAAAAAAGACAATTAAAAAGGGGAAAAATGAGAAAAAAAAAGAAAGACAATAAAAAAGAAAGAAAAAAAAGATAGATAGACAGAAGGTGCAAAAGAAAAAGGGGAATGTCTAAGAAAGAAAGAAAAGTACAAGAGAAAAAGCGGGGAAATGTTTGTTTACCCTGATCTCTCCTCTGGGCCTGGAGTTTCCAAAATACAATCGTTATTTGTTTGCACTGGTGTTATGTACAGATGGCGCTCTGGGTCTGATCGACTCCCCACCCGTTAGCCAACCTCACCGATGCTGCCTCTAGGGTGGCTACGCCACACACCGTTCCTTCTACAAGCTAGT
>OY744520.1:195560809-195568309 GCA_963556195.1 Sepiola atlantica | reverse complement strand
CTGAATTAGTGTCTTATACATGTAGTTTAAATGTTATTTGAAGTTTTAAAGGGGTTCTGCCCCCATAGATTCGTTAGAGGGGTCACGTAGAGATTCGACACATTGAGGAGTACGTAAAGATTTGTGACCACTTGCATTGTCTTCCTCGGGTATGATTTAAATTTTATCAAAATAGGAAATATTTAAAGTTTAAATAAGGATTCTGCTTTCATAAATCGTGTAGCGGTGCACTTAGATATTTGGGACCACTTCTATTGCTTTTCCTCGGAAAATTTTACATGTAAATACACCTTTAGTTTTATGTAGATTCTCTAACGTTTCCTTCTCTATGGAACACACACACATATTGACATGTAATATATATATATATATATATATATATAT
The DNA here is from genome assembly GCA_963556195.1 of Sepiola atlantica. Taxonomy (NCBI): domain Eukaryota; kingdom Metazoa; phylum Mollusca; class Cephalopoda; order Sepiida; family Sepiolidae; genus Sepiola; species Sepiola atlantica. The sequence goes on along the minus strand of OY744520.1, from coordinate 195,567,925 downwards.
ATATATATATATATATATATATATAGTCTTGGAAGTTTCTCAACCATTAAAACTATATTAAAAAAAATAATAAAAAAAGTCCCAAGTCGTTCAGTGAAAAATCACTCATGTAAGTAAATTTAACTTTTTCAGTTATTATATTAGTTTGCTTCTAACATTATTTAAGGGATCATCAGTTGTTTACCATGAAAAACTGTTTCGGGAATTTATATATATATATATATATATATATATATATATATATATATACATATATATATATATATATATATATATATATATATATATATACATATATATATATATATATATATATATATATATATATATATATATATATACATATATATATACATATATATATATATATATATATATATATATATATATATATACATATATATATACATATATATATACATATATATATATACATATATATATACATATATATATATATATATACATATATATATATACATATATATATATATGTATATATATATATATATATATACATATATATATACATATATATACATATATATATATACATATATATATATATATATATATACATATATATATATATATATATATATATATATATATATTAGAATAAACGGCAGACTTATACTTCCACACACTTGTCCCCCTACCTACTGCAGCCATGCTTGGCTATAACATATTCTGACCCCGACAATCTTCTTTACTAAAATAGCCATAAACTGATAAGTCCAAGACATCAACCCCATTCATCTTGCGTCCTTTGAAGGAGACAAGCCACTGCTGATAACACTACTACTAAAATCATGTTTTTCGTTCTCTGCTGTTCACGTCAACAACCATGCCGAAGTCTGGACACTTTCTGACATATCTCAATTAATATTCTGTATGACTTTTCTACATTGAATTCTTCATCCTGAGGAAGTCTTTCAATAAAGACGAAAAGTTGATGAAAACATAAATCACATAGTTTTTGTCTTTCTTTTTTTTATTTTACATCACGTCGGATCATTTTATCCTCACCTTTCTTCATATATATATATATATATATATATATATAGAGAGAGAGAGAGAGGGGGGGGGAGAGAGAGAAAGAGAGAGAGAGAGATATATATAACTACTTATAGTACTAATTATATCGTACGACCTTTAAAAGCTAAACCATGCTATGGTTTGGTATGAATTGTTATGTGCGCTTCATAAAAGAAAACTTTAAAATGATTCTTTTTGGTGATTTTTTATTTCAATTGATGTTTAGTTTGTTGGGATTTAAGGGCGTTGACGATCATAAAATTGCACATGCCTAATTATCGGTGTTCTGAAGTCAAGTGTAATTTAAACAAGTAAAGCATGAGTTATCTCCCCTTGAGATCGCTACTACTTGAATAATGTAAACAGTCATTAATCGTAATTTTTGTTGGATTTAGGGGGGGGGGGACTAATGAGTGTGCTCTTAGATATTTAGGGACAATTTTTGCCAATGCGTGGGAGACCATTTTTAAGGGGTGCAAACCAGTTGTTTTTTTTTTTTGGGGGGGGGGGTACCCGTAATTGTTTCATATAACAAAAAACAGAAAAATCTAGTAATGGAAATCTTTAGGTATTTGCAACAAAAAAAAAATGTCATTTCAAGAATGTGTAGCCCCTTTCGAAGGGAATCCAGTCAATTTTTGGTACTTTTGAACTTTCTTAACTGGAGTAATTTCGTTTCGGTTAATTTTTGTTTTTGTATTACTTATTTCTACGTGTTACGTTAGTTTCTTTACCTAAGAAAGAAAAATAAAGCCGTAACGTAATTTTGGTATATTTGTAGACTAACACATTCTGCTTAATCTCCCACCCCCCTTAAAGAATAAAAGAAGATTCTACTTATTTTAGGCGATTACATGCGAACGCCCTGAAGGCTTTGGCGGAAAAAAGAAAAACAAAACATTATTTTCAAGTAAAAACTTGAAAATAATGTTTCAACTTTTTTCTTCAAATCAGTCATAAGAAAGTCTTTTAACAAAGACGAAAAAAAAATGATCACCGTATAAACAATTTTCGGTTTTCCTCATATATATATATATATATATATATATATATATATATATATATATATATATATATATATATATTAGTCATCTACAGAGAGCTGTTTCGCCGTATCACATGCTAGTTCTATAGCATGTTTCCCATGCCGAGATTCGAAACCCAACTGTGGTGTCAGATATCTAACCCTTGCGCAGATATATACTCACTGTTGACAGCAGAGGAAATTATAGCGTGTATGTATGCTACTGGTAACATAAAAGATCTCTAGAAGAGTATTGCTTTACGCTAATTGTAAATCACTATTTCCTTAACAAAACAGGCTCGATGCATCCTCTACTTTATAATAAAGACAAATGTGTGTTTATTTGTTTATAAATATATATATATATATATATATATATATATATATATATATATATATATATATATATATATATAGTTTTCAGGTTCGATTATTTTCGATAGGATTCCGAATCAGAGAGCTCTATGTCCGTTCAAACAGAGCATGAATACGTTATGAGGTTTAAAAAGACTAAATATACATTCGGATTGTACACATTATAAGTTATTTCGACCTTAACTAGGTCTCCTCGGATGTGTTTCCAATCACGATTTAAACCGTGATTGGAAACACATCCGAGGAGACCTAGTTATGGTCGAAATAACTTATAATGTGTACAATCCGAATGTATATTTAGTCTTTTTAAACCTCATAACGTATATATATATATATATATATATATATATATATATATATATATATATATATATATATACATGCCCTGTCACACAATAGTTAGCGAGTAAAAAACGTGCTTATTTCAGCCTCCAAACAAAACCATTTCAAGTGGTGTGGAGGGGGGAGGGGGGAGGGGGCTAAAAGCTAGTCGGATAACCTCTGCTGTCTTAAATGAATTTGGGAATAAATATTTTAATCTAAATAAAAATCAACGGTAGTTTTTTTCTTTTAGTGTCAGAAACTTTAATAATGATAATAATAATAATAACAAAAACAATAACAACAACAACAATAATAATAATAATAATAATAATAATAATAATAATAATAATAATAATAATAATAATAATATGTATGACAAATTAAAGTACTGGCATAATTCTATGATTTCATATAGATATTAGTGCGAAAAATGACGGAAGAAAGTATGCTCCGCCAGTGTTATAAAAAAACATTCTTTATATGTACACTTTGAAATATATTTTTTTACCGATTAAATATAAACACTTTAAACAAAAGAGAAAAACAGATACGATGAGCATGATATGATATGAACTTTTTATATATATAACACAAACAGATTCCCTTTGAATTTGAGGGTAAAAGAAATGTGTATAAATAAAATGGATGTGTGATACATTTTTATTTTCCAGCCTGACTGTCGGATATTATACACTGATGAAGCCTCTTCATGAATATTTGTCATATTTTGTATATCATAAAAATATATATTCTAGAAATGGGCAGAAACAGTTGTTTTTCAATAAAGTGCTATTCAATGAAATATGGAATATTTATCTGAATAATTAAGGTGTAATTAATTAAGTTAAATTAAGAGCTCTAGTCGTACAATATTGAGCTACTACATTAACCATTGCGTAAACTTGAATACATTTATAATATATATATATATATATATATATATATATATATATATATATATATATATATACAGGGTGGGCCAAAATAAGGGTCCTATCTTTAAATTTGAATAACTTGAATTTGAATAACTTCCACAAAATAAAAGTTAAACTCACCAAACTTTATGTGTGTGTAGACTGACCCTTCCGAGATTTTTTGAAATAAACAAAACAAATTTTAGCCGAAAAACACTTCTTAAAACTTACAAAAACTAAAGTATTGTTTTTTACACTGTTTTGAGTTTTTTAAGCAAAAATAATGTTTTCTAAATGAGGGTACGTTCCTTAGGGCTAATACGGCTCATGCTTGCTTCGGAAGGGGTCCTTTACTTATTCTAAAAAAAAAAAAAAAAATCAATAAATAAAAAAGTTATGAATTTTTAAAAATAGGACCCTTATTTTTGCCCACCCTGTATATGAACTCAGTGCCTGTGTGTGTTAGTATTATGTTTGCGTGTTCCCTATAGAAAGAAAGGTTAGAGAATCTACATAAAATCTAAGGGGGTATTCTTATGTAAAATTTACCGGAGAAAACAAAAAGTGTTTCCGATTCTGCAAGTGCATGCTTAAGGGGCCTATCGTGGCATAACCTTCTTAAGACTTCAAATATATCCAATTTTTATTAAATTAAAATCATATGTATCAAATTGTCTTGGGAAGACAATGGAAGTGGTCTCTAATCTTTACGTTACAGTAACCAATTTCAATAAAATTTAAACCATACGTATATAACATTAATTCAGAGAGTTTTCAAACATTTCAGCTTCTTCCACCTATATTAGGGACGGGGCCGGAGGAGATGGGAAGTAAAAACAAAGAAAGTTATATGGTGTTATAAGCATAGTAGAAAAGTACATAATAGAGATCCTTATTTAGTCTCGAGCAACGTCAGGTCTTCCTATATATATATATATATATATATATATATATATATATATATATATATATATATATATATAATTATTAATGACAATATATGTATTAGCATATACTATCAGTTCCTTTTACTTTGTAGTCTCCTAAAAAGATTCAGCTCAATGATTGTCAATTATTGATAACAGAGCAAATATAAATTCAAAATGGCGTATTAGTGGGTTCCCCCACGTGTGAGTTTTTGCTCTCTTTTTATTTGTTTTTTGTTTGTTTTCACCCAAAAATGAACTACTGTATAGTGTAGGTTTTTTCAAGACACTTTAATCCAAGAACTTTTTACTCTTTGTGAATTTTTTCTGATGATTTTGTAGTGTTGCAGAGACGATATTGACATAAAAATGTTGTTTGGCACAAGACAAATGAAACGGACCGTAAAAATATATCTCACAGAAATATTATGTTTTTTGGAAATGTGAAAAAATAAAAATAATAAAATAAAACCATGGTTATTGGAATATAATATGAACTGACTTATATATATATATATATATATATATATATATATATATATATATATATATATATATATATATATATATATATATATATATATATATATATATGTATATATTGGATTTACTTATATTTGAACATTCTCTCCATACTGCCCCTACGCAAAAGTTTTTTTTTCGCATTCTACAATTCATTGGACATCTTTACAACGGAAAATTACCACCCGGACAAACCACATATCTTTTTACGGAACTTGTCTTTCACTGTATTTTTTTAATAATATTTTTCATATATTTTTCAAATATTTGAACTTTGGTTTTTTCGAAAGCCAACTTATCTTTCTGTATTTCTCCTCTGATGATAAGATCTCGATCTTTGAAAAGCCTTGGCTTAAGGAAAGAATAATAAACACTAGTTTATTACTGAATACACCTTGCATTGAACAATTGAAATTTGAAATGAATTTGGACAATCGTCGCATATTTATCACTCTTTTTTCTTCTATCTCTCTCTCTATATATATATAAATATATAAATATACATATATATATATATATATATATATATATATATATATATATATATATATGTGTGTGTGTGTGTGTGTGTGTTTCTCATAATAGAACACTAGTCAATACAGATGGCTTAGTTTGGTACATGGTCATTGAACAGAGCACGTTTGAGCTCACGACTCCATTTTGTATACACCCGTTCCGTTATGATGTGCGGCGAGTCGCTGAGGCCGAAACAGGCCAGTCAGTTGAATTCAATGTTTACGCCTTCCGCGTCCAGACACTTCTTCACGCACGATATAACCTACAAGACAGCACGGACCCTCGAGGTGCACCAACAGTGCCAGTTTTATTGAGTTAAATACAGAAAGCAACAAACCATGCTGGCGGTAATCGTTCTTTTCTCCGGGTTCACGATGCGGAGCAGAGAAAACGGCTTTACGTCAATTAAATACAAACAATAATTATATTAAGATAGCCGATAGCAGTTTTCAGATAATACACGCGTGACGCCCTCATGCGGATTAAGCAAAAACCCGGTGTAAAATATTTGCTTTCGCTCTATAAAGAATCGGCGAACTTTACGTAAGTGACCGCGGGGTCCTCCGGTTCAATGTGTAATTTAGCTATAGCAAACATGAGCAGACGAGGGGCACGGTTTGCCATAATAAAAACTGGGATATACAAACTTTTATTTTATAAGACCTGCGGGATTTCGATGGGCATGTAAAGCCGAATATTAATTGCCGCTGGACTGTTAGATGTATGCTGTTGAGGGGCGGGGGGGGTCTATGGACACTGGACAATGCGAAATATTCCCTTGTTAACGGTTAGAAATGAAGGCTATTCGATAACACGTACGTTTCGTTTTCATTCTATCCGACTAGGAGATTGCATTAATTTTAAACGCGTCCCATTTGTTTCGGGCCCATTCTTTTTTTATACGTGAAAGATTTACAAGAAAATGTATGCCCGTCTGCCGTATTTAAGTTTAAAATAGTGATGCTTGTCCCAAGCAATACACAAGTTAAATATGGCAGTTAAAAATAAATTAACAGGAAAACTCTTTGAAATACTTTACGTATCAGGCAAAAGTAGATATCTACACAATAAATTACGGAAAATTATTAGGTACAATTTTTTTAATTAAAAGTAAAAATCAGTCTTTTTCGTATATGTTCGATTCTAGGTTGGACCGAACCTAAGAAGAGTTACGTGTATGTATATATATAGCAAGTCGTTTATTAGACATATGTCGTTGAAGACCACGGAGTACTCCCTCTTTATGATCTTTCTGGTCAGTTTCTCGACTCGGCGAGCGATTCGTCGGGTTTCTGGTATCAATTGATGGATCATGGCGCCAAATGTTGTGTCTTGGGCCATTTATCGAGCGCTTTCGGTATATATATATATATATATATATATATATATATATATATATATATATATATATATTAAAGTGATTTTATACCTACAGACGACGTCATTTCGTATTTTCTACCCTCATCAGTGCAAAAGC
>OY744520.1:195555767-195558109 GCA_963556195.1 Sepiola atlantica | reverse complement strand
GCGAGCCCTCCGAAGAGAAAAAACGTCTTGTATCGGTGCTTTTTTAAATCCGTGTGTGTAATCGCTCGGTTTTCAGAAATTTGTTGTTGTTAATAACGTTTCAACTCTTTTAAAAATAGTTTTAATATATTTTAAACAAATGTATTTATGAATGGCAAATAAGGCTATAAATTTATTTTTTGTGAGAGAACTGTCGCAAGGCATCAAGTCGGTTGAAAATTTACAAACAGATTTTTCGCGCCTTTTTTTCGGCAAAGTTATCAATGACTCTATCAAAATTTACTTCCTCGACAAGTTCCCTCTCTATTGAGAGGATTGCCAAGTCTGTAAGTCTTGTCTGGCTCATTGCTGATCTAAGGTAGTTTTTATGAGCTTCAGTTTTGAGAAAGAGCGCTCACAGCTAGCAACGCTAATAGCTCTGGTGAGGAAAATTCTCAGCAAGATCACAATATTAGGGACGGAATCCCCAAGTTGGTATCTTTGTATAAAGTTCAAAAGTTCAAGAGGTCCATCGATTTTGTCTTTTTCTGAAGCTTTTACAACATACTGTAACCTCTTCTTTTCAGCAAAGAATTTCTCTTTTTCTATATCTTCGTCAAATCCACCAAGCTGACAATCATAATTATCATCAAGCAGATTTGACGGTATAAGAAAAGCGTATTTATTTGCAAGATTGTGAACTTGTTGAAATCTGCAAGATATTTCTTCAGTCAGTCTATGACAGACAGCATTTCCCGTCTCAACTCAGTATCAAAACTCAGCGCTGCATCAGTCAATCCTTCACCATCCATTCGTTTCTTTTTGCGAATACGACGCTCCATGCTTATCCCCATTTCAGAGCAGAGTGTTTTTGACTCGTCTATTGCAGTGTCCACTATCTTTTCTCTATTCTGAAGAAGGAAATCTTTCAACGCCGTCAGCCTGACAGAACTTTGTTGCAGATCCAGCCCCTTTTTTTTTGAAGATATTTCTGGGCATCATTGATTTCTGGGAGAATAGTTTTCCATGGACGAATTATCCATGGGCGAATTATCCATGGACGAATTTTCCGGGCACCCAAATGCCGGGGGGGGGGGCGGCAAATTTTACTACCGCCCCGGGCGGCAAAAGGTCTAGCTACGCCACTGTATATATATATATAATAATATATATATATAATATATATATATAATATATATATATTATGAATATATATTCATGCATACGCACACTTATATAAGTGTGTTGATATACGTATGTATCTATAGATATATAAAGTGTGTGTGCATATACATATATGTATATATATATATATATATATATATATATATATATATATATATATATATTTATGCAAACATTAAAATAACAAAATTCGTGTGTTTAATTATATTTTTTGTTTTATTTTATCAATTTTTCTGATGGTGTTTTTTGTAGTAAAATCAAAAGAAAATGATAAATGTTCCATAGGTTTCACGAACGTTTTCGATTCTTCGTCGAATCATCCTCAGGTGTCAAAAACACAACAGCCTAAAATTAACAACATCACATATGAAACCAGTAGTAATATTTTAAAATGCTTAACGTAATGCGATTTTGTTCTGTTATGCCATGCAGCGTTGCTACATTTAAATCATCAACGATTTTCGTGGGACAATGCGAAAACCGTTCCCTGTGCGTTTCTCCGCTGTCTTTTTAGAATTCTCTTCTTTCTCCAGCTTTTTTGTTCATTTGCTTTAGAAAACGTTCGTGAAACTTGTGAAACCTATGGAACATTTATTAATTTCTTTGATTCTAATACAAAAAAGATCATCAGAAAAATTGAAAAAATACAAAAGGCATAATTAAACATGTTTGCATAAATGAGAAAATGATGCATAAATACACCCAATATATATATATATATATAATCAAAAGTGTGTACATATCAACGCTTTCATATATACATATATATATATATATATATAACTCAAAAGTGCATATATATTAGGAGTATGTATGTATATATAAAGTTTGGATATGTATAAAGTTATATATGAAAGTATGTAAAAGTGCATTCATATATATATAATTTGTATATGTGTGCATACATATGTATATAAAGTATATATATATATTTATATAAAGCGGGTGTATATATATTTGAAGTCTATATATTTATGTATATGTTTATATAAGCATATGTGTCCATCTCTCTCTCTATATATATATATATATATATATATGCGTGTGTGTGTAAGTGTGTGTATAAATGAGCTTTAGGGCAAGAAAGCAAATCAACCCATGAAAAAGGGGTGTATTAAAACTAAAAAAGCAACAAATCATTTTTTTTACACATTCAATCCGTTTCGGCCGCTATTTTC
>OY744520.1:195550767-195553267 GCA_963556195.1 Sepiola atlantica | reverse complement strand
AGAGAAGGTGAACAAAAACAAACGAGAAGAGAAAACCTATATCACATTGCTCCAGCCTCGGATTACAAACCTACACTTATATTTACCAGCAATGCTTCAAGCAAACCACAACATCCTTTTATATATATATATATATATATATATATATATATATATATATATTATATATACTCGAAAAACATAATAGCTAATGTAGTAAAGTTAATTTTGCTACCATGAAAAATTCTAATTGATGAACATTGTTTTTTTGGTGAAAGAAAAACGACTCTTTTTTTAGTAATTTTTGTTGAGAAAAACGACTCGTCTTTACATGACCCTTTTTTTTTTAACAAAACCGACCATACATCTAGTGAATTTTTGTTGAGGAAAAGGATAAGTGATGATAAAATATACCTTAGTGTTAGAATGGAATTATGTTTGAAAACATTTGTTCGAATCATTTTAATTAGCCGTAATTTGTAATTAACTGATCAAGCCACATATCGTAGCAATCAATATATTATCTTGACACCTATCACCGTACGTTGATTCAACCAATCTCAAATATTTTTTTATATCGATTGTAAGTATTTAGACAAAGACTGACTCTCTCTTTTCCGTGTTGTACTATAATTTAGATAAGTGTACTTGTACACACCATAGACTAATAGGTATTTCTTTGTATACTCATATATACAGATCAATAGGTATGTATTTGTACACTCATGTATATAGGCTAATAGGTATTTCTTTGTATACTCATATATACAGATCAATAGGTATGTATTTGTACACTCACATATAGGCTAATAGGTATTCATTTGTATACTCATATATACAGATCAATAGGTATTTATTTGTATACTCATATATACAGGCCAATAGGTATTTGTTTGTATACTCATATATACAGGCCAATAGGTATTCATTTGTATACTTATATATACAGGCCAATAGATATTCATTTGTATACTCATATATACAGGCCAATAGGTATTCATTTGTATACTTATATATACAGGCCAATAGATATTCATTTGTATACTCATATATACAGGCCAATAGATATTTATTTGTATACTCATATATACAGGCCAATAGGTATTTGTTTGTATACTCATATATACAGGCCAATAGGTATTTATTTGTATACTCATATATACAGGCCAATAGGTATTTGTTTGTATACTCATATATACAGGCCAATAGGTATTTATTTGTATATTTATATATAAAGAGAAATGTGTGTATTTCCATCCACTCACAAAAAAGTTAGCGAGTAAAAACCGGTCCGAGCGAAACTATTTCAACTATTGAGAGGAAGCGAGAAAGCAAATAGTAAGTCCAACGACCCAGTTGTCTGAAATGAATTCAGAAATAAATCTTTCACTTCAAATAAAAATCAACGGTTAGTGATTTTTCTTTTTTTTAAGTCATCAGAAATAATAATAATAATGTACATATGAAAAATCAAATAACTGACGTAATTCTATGATTTCGTATGAATATCAGTGCGAACGCTAGCGAAGCATAATTTGTTCGTCATTCGTATACTTGTATAAGAATAATAATTAATAAAGCTCCATATTATAATTATCAATAAAACAATTTCTCCCCAAAAAGGAAAGTAACTCTGTACGGACGAATATAGAGTTACGTCTCCTTTATAAGATGGCGGTCATTTCTAAATTATTCCGACCCGGACAAAGTATTTTCTGAAAAGGAGTATATTGAATTACATTTTCTCAATAACATACTGCAACAATCCACAATAAAAACTGACGAACCAGAATCAAATATAAATTTTGTAGGAACAAAATTGACTTCCATACTTACCTATTTCTGGCCAGGTCTTTATTTATCCCTCTTTCTCTGAAGTCCATCCTTATCAATTCCTCCAATATCTTTCTTGGCTTTTCCTGCACTGTTACCCCAACTGTTCTATATGTACTAATTTTCATCCATTCTTTCAATGTGACGAAACCAACGAAGTCTCCTGTTTTGAAAACTTATCTCAATACTTTCCAGATTTTATTTTTCTCTGGGGTCATCAGATCTAGGTATGTCTTTAAGACTCACATTACACATCCATCATATAATTTTCATATCATTTCCCTCCATGCAACGCATATCCGCAACCCTCAGTTGTCCAGGTTTCACTTCCATATATCATCATATCGCGCACATATGCCTGATAGACATTTTTCATTCGAAAGCTGAAATTCATAATGCGATGACATTTAGTGGGATGTAATGGCGGTAAAATCTATATTTATACCAATACCCGCATTATTAGACCGAGGATTTAGTATTATTAAACTGGGGTAGTTTTCCAGAGAGGTGGTAGACAATTATAAGATACTTGAGTCATCAATACCTATAAATGTTTAATTCTAATAAATACATGATTGGGGGATAGCTCTGATTTAATTAAGTAAGTTGGCACAAATTAGCCAGGAAATAAAAGCGGACATTTATAAATGTATGACCGAATGCACTGACAGAAAATAAATGAAAATTC
>OY744520.1:195543267-195545767 GCA_963556195.1 Sepiola atlantica | reverse complement strand
AAAGTTAGTCTCAGAGAGATTTGCAAACCAAGTATTTCAGTGGAAGAAGATGGAAGTACGCTGTGGATCTGGCTTCAGACCGAAAACGATGGTTTATTTTGACTGGCGCATGCGTCGCATGACGCGGGGCTTCCTGCGCCTGGGTCTGGCCAGACTTACAACATTGTAGCCATTTTCTAATGGCCAAAATAAAACTGTCAACACTAAAGTGCCACTCCAGGTTTACCCCTTTCATGCTACACACGAATCCATCTCTTATCAATTGAACACACCAAGCTTCTTTCTCTCCGCCTAAATCCTCATCTATAAATGAATGTCATTTTTTGAAATCTATTTATTTAACATTGTAGTGTTTTTGTCAACAGACGAAGCAATTTGATTTTGTAGTAATTCATTTGAAAATGGGTAATATCAGAATTGTTTTTCATAGCGACATCAGAATAATCACCAATCACATTTTCGCTGATCAGACTATTTAATTAATGAGTGTGAAAGGTGATAATGTACACACCAACATGATATGCCTTAGCGTATTATATCTGTTTTTGGAGTTTATACATTAGATCTATTGCTTTTTCTGCGTCTCGTAAAGTCGGTTCTCTCGATCGCTCTTAACATTTTCTCACACCTGGGGCTATTCCGTATGTCTACAAATCTATTATAAGACCATGTATGGAGTACTGTTGTCATATTTTGGGCTGGTGAATCTCTGTCCCATTTGAGGGTTCTTGATATATATAGAAGGCGTCGGATTTGAGTTGTAAAATACTCGTAATCCGGGGTTTCAAATCGCATGACCGGTAGTGAATAGTCATATCTCTATGCTGATGAGTCCCGGTTTAAAGACAAAACGTATTCGTACATAAACAATAACAAATATTTATTATTATTTGTCGCTCCTCGAAAAAGTAGAGCACTGTGTGTGTAGTATTAACACAGCATGACGTCACTAGCTTTAAATGCATCGTTCCTTCCTAAAAAAAGAACGCTCTGGACGTTATAGCCGCCGATAACGTGTTAAAATTATCATCGTTTATTCGCTATATTAAATTTTCCATGTGATTAGGCGTTGGATTTGAGTTGTAAAATACTCGTAACTCGGGGTTTCGAATCGCATGACCGGTAGTGAATTGTCATATCTCTATGCTGATGAGTCCCGGTTTAAGGACGAAACGTATACGTACATAGATAATAAACAATAACAAATATATATATATATATATATATATATATATATATATATATATATATATATAAGAACGGGGTATCTAACACAGAGTGAGAGAGGCTGAGTGTAATAGACAGAAACTTAGTAAGAATAGGGTGACATGGTGGGTAGATTTCCCCTTTTTATACGTTATCTATCACTCTCGCTTCCGTCCCTCTCTATCCCTTTATTAACTGTCGAAGGTAAGAAAGAAAGAAAACAATAAAAATATGGAATAGTCAATTATCAAGATCAGACCGACAGAGTCTTGAGCATGCTATGGCAGCGTGGCCTTGTTCTTAGTCGGTGTGAGGTATAGTCCTGTGCAGTTGTAGGAGGTTCACTATCCCAGGCTTTATCTTCTCGCCCTTTGAAAAAGTGGTAGTTTATTGCTAATCGCCAGAGGCGCTTCTAACGGGGAATGCCGACAGGGCTGGCCAGGCATTTTTATTCGGTCAGAGTGCTCTTCCTCAAGAGCGCTGGCTTTTCTAATATCACTTTCTCAACCTTTTGACACATCTTCCCGCTGTGGGAGAGAGATAAATAAAACCAGTAGTAATTCTATTAGACCCGTAACAGTAGAATGTGGAAGAGAGAAAGAGTGGGTGGGGAGAGAAGGAGAAGAAAAAGACTAATTTTGAATTTGTCATTTTTTTTTTTTTTTAATATTCTACTGCCTTTACAAAATCACTTTTTCCTGATTCAAACAAATGTGTTACCTAACGGGTCACATTTTGTACAATTGTCATATAAGCCATGTAATTAAACCAACACCTAATGAACCACTTTTGAGAAAATTAGAAGACTTATGAGAAGTGCTCCACCTATCCTACCCATACTTTTCGATAAACTTCGGGGAACACAACAAACGATTTTTAAAGCCCTTATTTTAAATATAGCGCTATATATATATATATATATATATATATATATATAGAGAGAGAGAGAGAGAGAGAGAGAGAGAGAGAGAGAGAGAAAAGAGGGTAGTGCAGTATTAGTGCAGTTCCAACGAGAGAAAGGTATATATGTAAAGGAGTAAGGCTACCAACATTTGTAGAATGTTTTTTTACTCAACATTTATTTATTATTTTGTTTTTACCATTTTATAATTTTATTATTTTGTTGTTTTACCATTTTATAAAATGGTAAAACAACAAAATAATAAAATTATAAAATGGTAAAACAACAATATAATAAATAAATGTTAAGAAAAAAAATTCTACAAATGTTGGTAGCCTTACTCCTTTACATATATATATATATATATATATATATATATATATATATATATAT
>OY744520.1:195530767-195535767 GCA_963556195.1 Sepiola atlantica | reverse complement strand
AATGCGACACAATGGAGTGTGTAAATATCCCCAGTAGACGATTGGTACAAAACACAAATATCCAGTGTTGCAGTAAGTTCTGGGAACATATACCAGAAATAATTGTTGGGAATAAGTCATACACCATCCACTATAACTTTCCGACGACTACATACATAGAAAACGAAGCTGTTAAAAATGATATAGTGATATGGGACAAATGGGAAAGAGTAGCAACCCTAGTTGAAGTCAGTGTCCCTAATGATGCTGGCTTAAACAGAGCTGAGACAGAGAAGATAACTGAATAGGAAGGTCTTATGTACGACATGAAAAGAAACTCGAAATTTAAGGAAGATCTCGATAATTCCAGTAATCATAGGAGCAACCGGGCTCATGAAAACAAATTTCAAAAACTACCTGGAGAATATACCCGATGAACCAAGTGCAAGCGAGATCGAAACAATTGCGCTTAAAGGGGCGGTAAGAATCCTAAAAAGATCTCTCGGTAGGAGTCTCTGAAATAGCGGGTGAACATCTGACATCCGGTATGATGCCCTATCTCCAGCAAAACCAAAAGGATTAGAAAATTGATTTATTTAAAACATAAAGAAACATAGACTTCTAACACTCGTTTCTTCATCCACACTTCGAACATTCTATAAACACGAGAACTTTTATCTTTTCTAACGAAATATCTTTCTAACCACTGTAAATTTGTAAATATACAGGGTCTTCAAAATGTCATCATCTACTTAAAAAATGGGTACTCTAATAGCTGACGCACCATGTTTCCGTGACTCCGCGTCGTCAACGTTCGGGCAGGTCTCGGAATCACCCGAGAGTCGACAAAACTATTAACTAAGCAGCCGATAACTTTTGGAAGAAATTAATCGCGTTCAATAAAAAAAAAAATGAATTTCCATAATCTCTGTCAGTTCGTTGAATCTCCCGAAGGACTAATTGAGTTTTTGAAAAAAAAAAATAATAATAATTTAAAAAATTTAAAAAAAAAACATTTGCTTAACAAATCAAACAAAATCTTTTGAAACTTTCCTGTGCACAAAAAATTTTTTTATTTAAAATCATTTGATTAACAATGGTTCGTTTTACAAAAAAAAATAAATAAATAATTTAAAAAATTTAAAAAAAAGCAACATTTGCTTAACAAATCAAACAAAATCTTTTGAAACTTTCCTGTGCACAAAAAAAAAACATTTTATTTAAAATCATTTGATTAACAATGGTTCGTTTGACAAAAAAAAATAATAAATAAACATCTAATTAATAACAGTTGTTTAGCTATTGTTTGTTCATTCTTTATTTTTATATATGTATTTTACTTTGGTTTTCTTCATCGTAATTTATCGGCTGCCAGTCTTCAATTTAGCGTTTGGCAGTTTTAGCCTCGTCAACTCTCGGGCGCTTCCGTAACCTGTCCGAATGTTGACAACGCAAAGTCACGGAAACATTGTACGTTATCTATAAGAGTACCCAAAATTGTAATAACATGAAAACTTATACACAACGAACATTATTTATTTAAGCTCCCTCTATCGTGTTAGTAAACTCCTCACACCTGACATTATCTTGTATCTCTACAAAGCCACCATCCGTCCATGCATGGAGTATTGTTGCCGTATCTGGGCTGGTGCATCATCCACTAGTCTCTCCCTCTTAGACAAAGTCCAAAAAAAAGTCGCCAACTTAATAGGTCCCTCACTATCCACCAAGCTCCAGCCTCTGCCCCATCGCCGCAATGTTGCATCCTTGTGCTTGTTTTACCAATACTTCAATGGATTGTGCTCCGATGAACTGGTCACTCTGGTGGCCCCTCGACGTAAATTCACTAGACAAACTCGACAATCAGCTGAATCTCATCCATTCACCGTGGAGGCCCCCAGATGCCGGAGATGCTTCTACTCCAATAGCTTCTTTCCTCGTGCTGCCGGACTCTGGAACTCCCCATTCTCCCTGTTTCCCCAAACTGTACCGATATGCAGAGGTTTAAAACTAATGTAAACAGACATCTCGCTACACAGCTCCCAACTTAGGATGACACACTAAACCTACACTCTAACTCTTAGTAGCCTTTTTACGTTTACAGTGGCGACCTGCCTTGTCTAGGGTAAATTATGTTAATGTATATATATAATTAATTATTAAAGACACTATATGTACTACCATATATCCTCAGATCCTTTTACTTTGTAGTCTCCTTTGAAGATTCAGCTCAATGTTTGTCAGTTATTGATAACAGAGCAAAATATAGGACAGTTTTTATTATATTCCAATAACCATGGTTTGTTTTATTACTTTTATTTTTATTTTTTCACATTTCCAAAAATTTAAAATTTCTGTGAGATATATTTAACGGTCCGTTTCATTTGTCATTTAACCAAATGTTCCCTACTCGCCATACTCGCCATAAATTTCTGCAAACAGCTCACAAATTATTGCAACACATTTCCCAAAATTTACGAAGTTATTCTAAAGCTTTCTTTTTCAATAAATGACTTTAATTTATCAATTGTTTGTGGTTTACATCTGAAAACGTATTTGTTTTAGAAAAAAATCAGGAAGCGTCACTTTACTATAATAATAAACGTAATGCCAAGTCTGATGTGCTCTTGCGTCGTATCCATCAAGATAGCGATAGCGGAAAAAACAAGATGGCTTAGTACAAGATGGCGTAAAACAAGATGGCGTCATAAAAATGATGCAGTAATAGAGTAGCATGCTTTTTAAAATTTCATTTTTAGTGTTTGTTTTGTTATTGTTAGTAATATATGATTTTGATGCTATTCAAAATTTAAAATTAATGATGGTTTTCTTAAGACCTCGTATAAATATGTTTTGTTCGTTAACTATGTTTTTGGTCCCCCGATTTATAAAATCGGGTGACTTATGTTTTGAGGCATGTCCGTCCGTTCGGATTTTTCTTCGCAACCATCCATTGAATTTCTCTGAAATTTTGCATAAAGTTTTAACTTTAGTCAGGTTAGAAAGTGACATTCTCTGATTTTTGAAAAAAAATCTGGTTAGCCCCCCAGGGTGTCAAAAAGCACAGAAATGGCAAAAAATGACATTTTTTGCCCCATAACTTTTCATCCATTCATTCAATTTCTCTGAAACTTGGCCAAAATATGGAGGCAATTGTTCCTAATAGAAAATAAGTATCGCTGACCTTGGAAAAAATCTGGTTCGCGCCCCCAGGGGGTTAAAAGCACCCAAAATGGCAAAAATGACCCTTTTCTCTCATAACGTTTGATCCATCCATTCAATTTTTCTGAAACGTGGCTAAAATGTAGAGGAAATTGTTCTGGATATAAAATGAGCATCCTTGACCTCAGAAAAATTCTGGTTCGTGCTCCCAGAGGGTACAATGGGGGTCAAAAATGCCCCAAATTGCCCAAATTTATTGCATTTTACACTCGTCACATCGAGTCACATACAGAGGGAGACCACGCACGTGCGGCTTGTTATCTTTCATTCTGTTAGAATACTGTTTACTCTATTTTTGATATGTGGAATTTCCCATGGATGAATATATATTCAGTAACACTGCACTGAACATTGATCTTTGCTCCGGACCTTAGTAATTCCTTACTAAGGTATGTCTCTCTTTTTATTGTACCTTCTTTGACAACAAACGTGTCCTTCTTTCATTATCATTTTGCGTTCGCTATTCCTTTCCTGTCTTAATTACCACCTCGTTAATTGTACCCTTTGGAAGGATACAACAGTGTCAACGAATATTCGAAAGTTACAATTCACAACACTGTTTTGGTTAATTTAGCACTTCCGTTTGAACTAACTACACATGCGTACGGAAAGTAGGGCAAATACGTAAATATGCGTACAAAGTCATAGTACCTACCTCGAACATTATTCCCAAACACACAATGTTCAATGGGCTGGGATCCCAGGAAATGCTTTGGAGGATTCTTTGGTGTTAGTTTTTGATCCACTTAATTAAATATCGTAACAGTAATTTCGTGGCCTTTTTAGGGGACCCCGTAACATTAAACAAAACACAACGACAGAGACAAGGACATGCTCGAGAAACTACGTTTCCTTATTCTTCACCACCAGCTGGTGCAAGTTGAGTATACACATATGTATAATTAAATATTTCTTGGTTAGCAAAAGTCATTTTGCATTATTGTTCTTTCCCCTGTCTTACGAAGAACTCTCTTTCGTTACCTTGACGTAGGTTATTTTCACGAAAACCAAGCAGAGTGATTTACCTTGCATCCTAGAAGGAAAAACGACAATACGTTCTGTAGCAGTCTGATCTCGGAATCTAGGGACGGCTTGTGATTCCCGCGCCAGTTGTTTACGGCAGTTTGGCCGTGGTGGGGGTACCTCTCTTCGGGACTGAACCACGACAAGTTTTTCTCTATATCTTCCCAACTCGATCTCTGCTACATGAGCGCTCCTTCTTCCTTCGTTTAAAAGCGCCGTTTTAATTTCTGACTTTGCACTCCGGATGCCTTCTTCTTCTGGCCTCGTGCACCTGACTCTTTTAAAGGTTACCGAGTCATTTTTTTTTACGATGTCGTACTCCGAAATGAACTCGTTGACCTAACACACCTGGGCTCATTCAAAGGTACTCCGATTCATTTCCGTTTTTCCTAATTGACAATCTATCTAGTCTTCGGCTTTTCTTCATTATTGAGGGGTAATGCCCTTAGCTTCCCCGTGACGTCTTATGCGTGATGACCCAATATGTCTGCATCAGTGTTTTACATTAAGACTAAGTGATAAAGACACAAAAAGGAATTGAGTGAACAAATATATTAACAACGAACAGTAGTACAAAACATATAAAAATGAGACGGCTACAAGTGAGATTGTTCGGTCAGACTGTCAGTGCTGTCTGCCTAACAGCAATAACTGCTGATATTTATAGCTGGGATAGTTCATACAGGTGTGAGTAAATTACTATAACAAATAGTAGCATTTTTTATGTAAAATTCTGTAAAACATCCTCTTTTTTTAAATTTCAAAACTTGTATTCC
>OY744520.1:195520767-195525767 GCA_963556195.1 Sepiola atlantica | reverse complement strand
AGTTTGAACTTTTTTGTATTTAGACTTTAGCTATTTTGTAATTTGAATTTGAACTTTAACAAACAAGTTATTTTTTTTAATTAAGGGTTTAAAAGTAGGCCTTATACTTCAAAATTAACAGAAAATATTGTTTAAAATGTTATAAATTCACTGAATATAGTATTTACAGTCAATGAAATACATAAATTAATTGCAGTTTTATTGTTGAGGTGATTCAAAGCGGAGAAATGTATTATTTAAATCATGTGTCAAGTCGCAAGCAGTCTGTTTCGCCGTAGCACGGCTTATTGGTGTGGCTAGAACGAGCGAGCGCTTCAAGCTAAGATTGAAACTCCGACCGCTTTGTCAGTATTCGAGAACGCACACACACGCATATATATATATATATATATATATATATATATATATATATATATATATATATATATATATATATATATATATATATATATATATATATGTATATTTATTATCTATGTACGTATACGTTTCGGTCACACGATTCGAAACACTGCATTACAAGTATTTTTCAACCCAAATCCAACGTCGCTAACCGATCGGCCAATTCTGAATAGCTTATAAACAAGGATAATTTTAACACATTTAAAGTGGCGAGACGTACAGGGAAGGAATGATGCTTATAAAGCAAGTGACGTCATGCTGTGTTAGTACTACCATTTACAGTACTCTACTTTTTTACGAGGAGGTTCAAATATAAATATTTGTTATTGTTTATTATCTATGTACGTATACGTTCCGTCCTTTTTCAATCGGGACTCTTCAGCATAGAAACCCTAAATTACAAGTATTTTTCAATCCACAACCAACGTCGCTAACCGATCCGCCAATTCTGAATAGCTTATAAACAATGATAATTTTAACACATTTAAAGCGGCGAGACGTACAGGCATTCTACTTCTATAAGGGAAGGAATGATGCATATAAAGCAAGTGACGGCATGCTGTATATATATATATATATATATATATATATATATATATATATATATATATATATATATATATATATATATATAATTAGTATTTCATGTATCCACATAAAATTTTATAAGGAGATATAATTTTTTATGTATCAATTTTCAGTATTAGAGTTAGGTAGTAAGCTATGAAAATATATGTATGGCAATTAAGCTACACAGAGGCTCCTGCGTTTCATCCCCGGGGGAATCTTCAGGCTAAAATGCCTATATATATAAAATTCATATATATATATATATATATATATATATATATATATACAGGGTGGGCAAAAATAAGGGTCCTATTTTTTAAAATTCATAACTTTTTTATTTATTGATTTAAAAAAAAAAATTTTTTAGAATAAGTAAAGGACCCCTTCCGAAGCAAGCATGAGCCGTATTAGCCCTAAGGAACGTACCCTCATTTAGAAAACATTATTTTTGCTTAAAAAACTCAAAACAGTGTAAAAAACAATACTTTAGTTTTTGTAAGTTTTAAGAAGTGTTTTTCGGCTAAAATTTGTTTTGTTTATTTCAAAAAATCTCGGAAGGGTCAGTCTACACACACATAAAGTTTGGTGAGTTTAACTTTTATTTTGTGGAAGTTATTCAAATTCAAGTTATTCAAATTTAAAGATAGGACCCTTATTTTGGCCCACCCTATATATATATATATATATATATATATATATATATATATATATATATATATATATAAATCACAGTACGAGATAACTTTGATCTGTCAATTTTTTATAGCTCTATTACAAAATTTGAAATAACTATTTAATGGTTCGAACATTGAGCTTAAATTTTACAATGGAATTCTATCTGTATAAAAATCGATCTGATCTATAAAAAATAACTGTTTTATAATATTATCACACAAATGTATCCATCTATCTATCTATCTATCTACGTGTCTAATATATACAGGGTGATTCATAAGTCACTTAGCTACTTTTTTTTTGTTGAAATTATGAAGTTTAAAAATACGGTAATACAAAACAGAAAGTTTATTCAACAAATTCATTCATGAGAGTTTTAAATTACAACAATTACTCAAAATTTCCACCTTCGTTCTGCATGCATAGCTCCATTCTTTTTTGCAAAGAATTTACGACTCTTTGTAGCATATTTGATTGATTATGAAATAAATATATATAGAAACAAATATATAAACGAACAAATTTAAAATAATAAATAGCAGTAATTAGAGAGTAAGAAAACAATTATCAAAAGTTCATAGTATGTTTGTGCTTCATATGGTAATCATTTTAAATAGCTAAGTGAAGTGACTTATGAATCACCCTGTATATATATATATATATATATATATATATATATATATATATATATATATATATATATATATATACGCAATCCTAATCTTTATATAAATAATATCAGCAGCCGGGAATGCTCTATCATTTATAAAGAGTTTTAGAGAGTTAATCAAATATGTGTGCGTTTATTTCATAAAAATGTATTGAAAATGGTCGTGAAACCTATGGAACATTTATTGTTTTTTTTTTATTTTAATATAAAAAAGACTATCAGAAAAATTTTAAAAATAAAAGAAGGTATAATTAAACAGACGAATTCTGTTATTTTTAACAATGTTTCATATATACATATATATATGAGATAGATAGATCGATCGATAGATATGTGTGTTTCGTTTAGACTGATAGTAAAAACTCGAACAATGTACTTGATTACTTAAACATCAACGGTACCGATATTGATCTGATCTTCTGTAATATATTTTGTCATTTTAAACGGTTTTTGAAACCAGTAAAATGCAGAGACTTTTCTTTTTTTTTTAAATAAACAGATCATTTATTAAAATTAAAATTTTCGATTCACACAGGAATCTTCATCAGGATAATAGACAATATTTTCTTTTTCTTCTTTTTTTTTAAACCTTGCATTTTACTGGTTTCAAAAACCGTTTTAAATTACAAAATTTAAATGCAGTGGAATATTTTACTAATACTATATATATATATATATATATATATATATATATATATAACCGACTGTTTCGCAATAGCTCAGCTCTTCGGTGTAACAAGTGTTCGAAGCTGAGATCGAACTTCGATCGATTTTTTGAGAGTTTAAAATTCTACCTGCTACGCCATCAGAACAAGCCGCGAGGCGAAAAAAATCTTAATGTTTATATAAACAATATCAGCAGCCGGGAATGCTCTATTCATTTATGAATGGTTTTAGAGAGTTAATAAAATATGTGTGCGTTTATTTCATAAAATTGTTTGCAAAAACCTAAAGTTGTGGAAAAGTTGTTTTCTCAGTCCAATGTTTCGCCATTTCTACGCGTCTTAATGTCTCCGCTTATTTGCATCCTATATTATCCTTGGTTTGTTTCCAAACGAACACACACTTTGAATTGCCAAATTACGCCTTAGCAGCATTCATTTCTGTATTAGTTTTGATAATGGTTTCGACAAAGCGAAACGTTGCGCTGTGAAAACAACTTTGCGGTTTGTTATATCCATTTTACTACCCTTGCTCTGCTCAACATTATTAATCTTCTATTCATCTACCATGTCGTCCGTAAGTCAACGAAAAACAAATATTCTGATGATGCGTCCATCCCGTCAGCGCGTTTTACGATGAAAATGTGATTTCAGACTAAGCGTCGCAGACCGACGAAAGTGGAACTTGAAACTTAACGTGACAGACGGTTTAAACTTAAGCGTCAAAGACGATCGAAAATGCTATTTAAGGCTTAGGCCTGACAGACTAATGAAAATGATATTTAAGTGTTAGGCCTGACAGACTAATGAAAATGCTATTTAAGGGTTATGCCTGACAGACTAATGAATATGCTATTTTAAAGTAAGCGTGACAGACCGTTGAAATTGTTATTTCAAACTTAAGCGTCACAGCCGATCGAAAATGCTATTTAAGGCTTAGTCCTGACAGACTAATGAAAATGATATTTAAGTGTTAGGCCTGACAGACTAATGAATATGCTATTTAAGGGTTATGCCTGACAGACTAATGAATATGCTATTTTAAAGTAAGCGTGACAGACCGTTGAAATTGTTATTTCAAACTTAAGCGTCACAGACGATCGAATATGGTATTTCAAACTAACCCGATGAAGGTGGTTAAGTGGATAACGACGCGGACTGACGACCCGGGTATACCAAGTTCGAATCCAATGCGTTCAACTTGAGGATGTTGGCAACCTTAACGTGCCCACTCCCCCCCACCCCCCACCCCCGATTCCACCACCAGAATGAAGCTGGTAAAAATATTTACTTCAAACGAATTTACCATACTTCGTTTTCAAACTAAGCGTAACAGACCGTTGAAAATGTTATTTCAAACTAATACGTCATAGACAAACGAAAATGCTATTTCAAACAGCGTTGCAGACTCACAAAAATGTTATTTTAATCTTAAGCCTGACAGACAAAAAGGATATTTACAAATAAGCCTGACAGACCAACACAAGTATTATTTCAAAATGAGCTTTGCAGACAGACAAAGTTATTTTAAACTTAAGCGTGACAGACAACTGACGAAAGTATTATTTGAAACTCAAGCGTAACAGACGAATGAAACTGTTATTGCAATCTAAGCGTTGCAGACAGACGAAAGTCTTATTTCAAACTTAAAAGTGACAGACAGACGAAAAGGCTATTTCAAATTGAGCGTGACGGACCAACCGACAGATAGTTTTATGTATAGATTCTTAAACGAATCTGAAAACGGTTTCATCTAATCAACATACGTAACTTGAAAAAGATGGATGCGATTGTCGGTGAAAGTCTATTTCGAACTGAGGCAAAACCGACGGACGGAGCTTCTTATAGAAATGCTTGGCCACATCTTAAAATGGTTTCGCCTAATCAACATACGTCACTTCATACGGATTATCGTTTTCCGATGTTATCTGCGAACGATAATTAATCTTGACAATTCAAAGTGAAACTTATTATCTTTCGACATTGTTGCTCTGTTATTCAGCTTGGAAAAGCAAACTTCT
>OY744520.1:195468267-195513267 GCA_963556195.1 Sepiola atlantica | reverse complement strand
TCTCCTTCTTCTTCTCCTTCTCTTTATCTCCTTCTCATTCTCTCTCTTTCTCTTTCTCTCTACCTACCCCCTTCTCTTTCTCTCTCTGTTTCTCTCTCTATATCTCCTTCCCTTTCCCCCTTTCTTTCTCCCCGGGTTAAATAATATTACTACTTGTGGTGATATTCCCTTTTGTTTATAATGAACTATTCCAATCTTATTATTCTTTCCTTTTCTCATTACTCTCGACTTTTAATAAACAAACAAAGAAGAGAGAGAGTGGGGTAATTAAGAGTGATAAATACCGTACAAAATAAGAGCTGGTGCTCATATAACAAACATTGGGAGAGGGTGAGAGTGATAGATAGAAACTTCGTAAAAGTGGCATTTGGTATGTTAATTGCAAATTACGAATAATTAGAATAATTGAAATTGAAGTGTTTTCAAACATAAATCAATCTCAAAACTGAAGAATATATTAGCATGTATTTTGTGTGATTAAAATATATGAAAAAAAACGCTTTAAGAAAACAAATGTATAATAAAATAATAGATATGCATACACAGAGATAGTAAGTCCTGGGAACATATACCAGAAAGAACTATTGGAAATAAGTTATACACCATTCACTATGATTATGTAATTTCTACAACTACATATTTAGAAATCGGAGCTGTTAAACCTGACAATGATATGGGGAAAAAGAGAAAGAGTAGCAACCCTAGTTGAAGTCAGTGCCCCTAATGATGCTGGCTTAAACAGAGCTGAGGAAGAAGTGAACTAAATACCAAGGTCTTATGTACGGCATGATAAGAAACTAGAATCTTAGGAAGATCTCTATCATTCCAGTAATCATGAAACTGGATTTTTTTAAAAAACTACTTGGCGCATATACCTGGTGAACCAAGTGCAATTGAGATCCAAACTTAAAGTGGCGGTTAGAATCCTAAAAAGAATTCTCGGTTGGAGTCTCTGAAATCGCGGGTGGATTTCTGGCATCCGGTAGGTTATTTATGTCCATCCCACGGCGGGAAGATATGACACAGCGTCAGGAAAGTGGGATTTGAAAAGCCAGCCTCTAAAGGAAGAGCACTCTGGCCAAACAAAAATTGCCTGGGCAGACCCGTCGGCATTCCCCAGGTAGGGCACCTTAAAGCGATTAGCAATAAACTAATACTTTCTCAAAAGGGCGAGAAGGTAAAGCCTGGGAGGGTGTACCTCTAAGAACTGCACAGGACCATACCTCAAAATGACATGGCAACACCAGCCATAGCATGACGAAGACTTTGTTGGTCTGATTTTGGTATGAAATAGCAACGCCGGAGGGCGATCGTAAATCAGGTAGGATGCTCCATCCTGCGCAACAACAAAAACAGAAGAAAAGTGGGGGGGGGAATACAAGAAAAGAAACGGAAACGAACGTTTCGTGAGTCGTTTGCTTTCGTTTGGTTCTTCTCTTTTACGACATATCAACCCTTTTCGGATTATTTAATACCGAAATACAATTGTCTTTGTTCTGGTCTTATGGTATATCGT
Organism: Sepiola atlantica; assembly: GCA_963556195.1. Taxonomy (NCBI): domain Eukaryota; kingdom Metazoa; phylum Mollusca; class Cephalopoda; order Sepiida; family Sepiolidae; genus Sepiola; species Sepiola atlantica. The sequence goes on along the minus strand of OY744520.1, from coordinate 195,511,751 downwards.
GCCGTTTATAAACCCTATATCGTTCGGAATATACAACACCTGGAGCACGGTCAGAGACTTGCGACGCGGATGATACGTGGACTCCACACTAAATCCTATAAACAGCGATTGAAATCCCTCAACCTGTACTCCTTAGAGCGTAGGCGGCTGCGTAGATACCCTATCATCGCCTTTAACATCATGGTCCGCAATTACAACGTAAACTATACCTCATACGAGCTCCGCAAAGTGAGCTTCGTGGAAATTCAGAGAAACTTTGGTGTAATCGGGAAAGGAAGGGGGGCATTTTTTTCAGTTCGGGTCGCTGCACCGTTGAATAGGTTGTCAGAAACTGTGGTCAGCCTACAGACGACCAAACAGTGCAAGGCAGCGTTAGGTGCAATATGGCCGGTGATCTTTGGATAATTACCCCCTATTTGAGCAGAGCATGATGCGCTGGGGCGTGATTCTGTCGTAAAACATCATCAACAGGAAATTCAATAAACCTTTCGAGTAGTTTTTCACCCGAGCGCCAAGTTGTGGTCTCCACAAGGCCCAGCAAAAGTTGTAACTTAGTCGGTTTTGTTTCATTAGAAAAAACGGCAGCATTCTCTGTCCGTGCTTTTGCTCCGTGGAGCAGCCTACCAGAGGTCGTGACTAATTCTATCATATCCTGGATTAAAGTCGCCTTGGACAAAACATTCAGACAATATATAGATGTATACATTTTCTAACTGTCTTTTTACATGGCTTGTTGCACTTTGCAATTTGTTGCATATAAATTTGAGGAAACGTCTTTAGTATCATTCTAGAAAATCGGGACTGTCTCGCCGGTGAGTAGGTATTGGAGGGGGGAGCGAATGAAATAAGATACTGTTCAGTCCTAGGAAGTGCATCCTCCTAGGCTTTTCCTTCTTCTTTTTGAAAAAAAAAAACGTTTGTTTATTGCTAATCGCCTTATGGGTAATGTCGACGGGGCTGTTGAGGCTACTCTTGCGGGGCCTGAGTGAAACCCCCTTTCTGGTGTGCTGTTTTTGTTTACACCCCACTTTATTTATTTTTTTTTTTTATATATATATTCCCCCCCCCCTAAACAAGACAGGCCGCCACTATAGACGTAAGGGGTTACTGAGAATTAAGGTGTAGGTTTTGGGTGTCATCTTAAGTTGGGAGCTGTGAAGCGTGATGTCTGTTTACATTAGTTTTAAACCTCTGCATGTCGGTACAGTCGGGGAGACAGAGGCAGGCAGCACGAGGAAAGAAGCTATTTGAGTAGAAGGCTCTACGGCATCTGGGGACCTCCACTGTGAATGGATGAGATATAGCTGATTGTCGTGTTGGTCTAGTGTATTTACGTCGAGGGGCACAAGATTTGCCAGTTCATCGGAGCACAATACATTGAAGTATTTGTAAAACAAGCACAAGGATGAAACATTGCGGCGATGGGACAGGGGCTGGAGCTTGGTCGATAGTGAGGGACTTATTAAGTTGGCAACTCTTATTTGGACCTTGTCTAAGGAGAGACTAGTGGATGATTCACCAACCCAGATGTGGCAACAATACTCCATGCATGGGCGACTGGTGGCTTTGTAGAGATACAGGATAATGTCAGGTGTGGGGAGTTTACTAGCACGGCAGAGGGAGCCCATCTTCTTTGCTGCAGCTTTGGCAATGTCTTCAATGTATTTGTTCCAATTCATATAAGCTGTGAAGGTTAATGCGAGGAGTTTGAATGTTGAACTCTCAGGTAAGGTGTTATTTGTTATGACAGTCGGTGGTCGGAGAGGTTTCTTGTAGTTATTGAAGGAAAGAGGCTTTGTCTTTGCAGCATTAAAAGTTACCAACCATTTATGACCCCAATCAATTACAGCCTGGAGGTCACTTTCTAAGGATTCATCCAGTGCCTCGGATTTGATCGCGTCCGTTTTGCCAACATGACGAGAGTAAAACGTGGTGTCGTCACCAAATAGACCAATCGCAGACTCAATGTCATTAGGGAGATCGTTTATATAGATCAGGAACAATAAATGTCCAAAGATAAATCCCTGGGGTACACCAGCATTTATGTCATGTTGCTTAGATGAACGGCCATCGAGAACAACTTGGACCTTTCTTTTAGTTAAGAAGGATCTAATTATATTAAATATTTGCCCAGTAATACTGTATGAGCGTAGTTTACGGTTTTGTGTAAAATCCTCCTGCGTTGTGACGGGAGTAAATATTACGATAAGGCCACGTACGACCCCACCCCTCAGCGTCGTATTTTGAAACATTCACGCACACACGCACATGCGCCTCGTTCGTTGGTAAGCCTTGTCATTTTCAACATGATCTATGTCCCTCAATTAGTCAATTCAGGTCAGCGTGTGCGAATTTTGGGTGTCAAATTGCCTTTCGGCCCGCCAGCTAATATCATTAAAAGTCACAGAAAGTGCAATAAAAATCGGTGAATCATGAAACACGGGGTTCGGTGAAACTAATAAGCCGGCGATAAGACGAAGTTAATCGTCGTGATAGAGTTGGCGACTGGGTGGGGTCACCCCTCCCATGACTGGGTGGAGCAACCCCTTTTTCGTTTCTGAGGCCTCATAAGGAGTCAACGACATAGCCCTTGTTTTCATGTAGGTCGGTGTTACCAGCCGAATGCGCCCACCACGCAACGAATTGCAGTCCTTACGTAGGGAAGAGTTTACGAGCGTTACTTAAAATAAGCCACACACACACACACACACACACACACATATATATATATATATATATATATATATATATATATATATATATATCAGAGGAAAGAGAGGAGTATTGAAAGGTTACCTCAATGCAAGAAATGGAAATATGTCGGTGTTGAGAAGGAAGACAAACACAAAGTGATTTTTTATTCTAGTAAATTTTACTTGTTTAGTCGAAACTTCTGCACAGTGATCTAATTTGTGTGACCGTGTTCTATAATATATTTAGATATAGATACATATATATATATACATATATATATATATATATATATACATTTATATATACATATATATATAGAGATATAAATATATAAATATATATATATACATATATATAGATATAGATATATAAATATATATATATATATATATATATACATACATATAAATATATATATATATATACATATAAATATATATATATATATACATATAAATATATACATATATATATACATATAAATATATACATATACATATATATATACATATATATATATATATACATATACATATACATATATATATACATATATATATATATATATATATACATATACATATACATATATATATATATATATATACATATATATATATATACATATATATATATATATATATATACATATATATATATATATACATATATATATATATATATATATATATACATATACATATATATATATACATATATATATATACATATATATATATGTACATATATATACATATATATATATATATATACATATATGTGCACTCTGAGCAGTTTGGGGCCTGCCAGAACGCTATGTTTGAACCGGTTGAAGCACTCCTTAATTTGTGTTACACCGATAGCATCATCTTCAACCACCGGCTGAATCAAAGGCGACGGCGGAGATGAACACCATTCCAAAAGAAGACTTCTAGAGGTGTTTCCTGCAGTGGGCGGGTCTGTGGGCTTAGTATGTGCAAGAACAAGGGGCATACTTTGAAGAAGATTAGGGTCTTAACGCAGTCACCTATTTGAAATATTTGTTCATACCTAAGGTTGCATACTTTTTAGAAAGGCCTCGTACATACCTATATCTATATTTAGGCAGCATTTTCTCTGTAATGCAAATGTTGTTGAATATGACAGATAACTTATGCGTGGATATCTTGGTGTGGATCCTTTCCATTTGCCGAATTGGGATTTTTGTTTCAGTGGAGAATTGGCTGATAAATCTGCCACAAGTTTAGGTGTCTTAAGTACTTTCAGGCCAATCCGGGTCAAGTAAAGACCATGGAAAATAAATTTTGATTTACCTGATTCCCCTGAAGATGAACTAGAATGGGCCTGAAAGTACGTGGGACATCTACAGTTATGGCAGATTCATCGGTCGATTTCCCACCGAAACAAAGATCCCTATTCGGAAAATGGAAAGGATCTACACAATAGTATCCAGAAATAATTTGTCTATTATATTAAACAACATATATATATATATATATATATATATATATATATATGTATATACAAATGCAAATACAAACGTATATACATATACATGTATATACACACATATACATATATATAGATATAAATGAATATATACGTATATATATATATGTGTGTGTATATATGCATATATCTATAAATATACACATATATATACGCACATATATGTATATAGGCATATATATATATATGAATATACACATATATATATGCGCACATATACACAAATGTATGTATACAAATATATGTACATATACACATATACATATATTTGTATATACAGACGTATATATATATATACATATATATATATATATATACATTTTTATGTATATACACACATATATTTACATATATATATATAGGCATACATGTACATATATATATATATATATATATATATATATATATAAACATACATATATATACCCATATATACATGTATATACATCATACATATGTATATACATATTACCTACTAGACACCATACTCGCGTGTCATCTGTCTCTCTGTACAATAGGTTTGCATACTTCACCCTAACAACCCTGACCAAGTATTCAAAATAACATAGTATTCGGAGTCCGAATCAGATCACTTCGGTGTGGCTATATACTGGCTTATCCGAGGAATGGTGCACCGTCTCCAAGTGATGTTACATCTAGTAACAGCATTAAACTGGATACTCCACCAGACAAGATGAATTATTGTCCTGGAATCCGATAAGACTAAAAGACGTCTAGAAAGACATACTAGACCCTTATTTTGGCCCACCCTGTATAACATAATAAACTGGTCAATTGGGGAGAAGAAAATCAATGTTCTGCACTTCTTAACAAACTCAACGTTTGAGAGGTAATGAAGACCTTTAGTTGAGTACTCGAGTATCTATGTATCGCATATAGAGATCAAGTGTTAGCCCCAAGAAAGGGGCCCATTGATTTCTGAGAACTTCGAATGAAGTAAAAAGAAACAAAATCTATACACACACACTATATATATATATATGTATATATGAACGCACATATACACATATGTATACACACACACACATATATATATATATTTATATGTATATATATATATGTATATTTATATGTATATATATATGTATATATGTATATATATATATATTTATATGTATATATATATATTTATATATATATATATATGTATATTTATATGTATATATATATGTATATATGTATATATATATATATATTTATATGTATATATATATATTTATATATATATATATGTATATGTATATATATATATATATGTATATATATATGTGTATATATATATATATATATATTATAATATGAAATGAAATAATAAAATAAGGTGTCAATCAAATTTTATCAAAATTCAAAGTTCAAGCAAAGTATCTTAACGTCCTAACGTTATATTATAATATTAATGCTCTATCCAGTATATTGAGCTTCAGTTTTTATCCGGGTGTTTTCACTAATTATAAGATATTAATTGACGCTTATATCTTTTGTTGGATTACTTTATATATATATATATATATATATATATATATATATATATATATATATATATATATATATATATATGCAAACATTGTTAAAAATAACAGAATTCGAAATTATAACTTTTTTAATTTTTTTAATTTTCCCGATTGTCTTTTTTATATTAAAATAAAAAAAATAAAATAAATGTTCCATAGGTCTCACAGGTTTCACGAACGTTTTCGATTCTTCGTTGAATCATCCTCAGGTGTCAAAAGCAAATGAACAAAAAAGCTGGAGAAGGAAGAGAATTAAAAAAATAACGGCGGAGAAACGCGTATAGAACCTGAGGATGATTCGACAAAGAATCGAAAACGTTCGTGAAACCTATGGAACATTTATTAATTTTTTTATTTTAATACAAAAAAGACCATCAGAAAAATTAAATAAAATGTTTAAAGTATAATTAAACAGACGCAGTCTGTTATTTTTAACAATGTTTGCATAAATGAGAAAATGTATATGTATGTATATATCTATGTATGTATATATTTGTGTGTGTGTGAACGCGAGAGAGAATATGATATTGTAAGCAGCAGTGTTTATTGTAGATTCTGCTTTTCACCGTGAGTCTGCTGTGAATTATTTTCGAATTGTTTGTCCAAACAAAGCGTCATGACCTCACTCTGATGTTATCCGGCAACAATCCGCTTTACGAGAAAACTTTCCCAGCGATATCCTATTATTGGAATCATTCTGCGAAATAACAGTAGTCAGATCGGTGGGTAGATATGTAACTATTTTCCAGACTGTCTGTTCTGATATATAACTGCATCCACCCCGAATGCACAACCCGCCGTTTTAATAAATGGACGTAAGTAAAAGGAAAACCGTACCGTCTACGAACATCGTTGTTTTTATTAAAATGCAGTGCAGATAAAACAGGAGTGCGTTATTGAAGAACGAAAAACAAAAACAGTAGATGTAAATTACAATAGATATAGTTGCTTCGCTTTTTTAGTACTCAATGATAACTGTATTTAAATGAAATATTCCTGTATAGTGATATAGTAAATTGAACGTCAGACAGTTTACCCGTTCAGGTAAAGAAAATAATTCGTCCTTCACTCTTTAGACAATTAGATTCACTAGTCCTCTCTCTAGTTCCTCCCAAGAAAGGAAAGACGCGACTACTTGGATTTTTTAATCAATTAACCACCTTATTTCTCCTTGATCTAGAAGGTTATTGTTAAGGCAGTTTTCAAAAACTAGATCTGTTAACCAGTTAAGTTGGGTTTTTTTTGCTCACAGAGTAATATGTTTTTGGAATAAGTTGCCAGATCGGATTAAGAACAGCAATAGCGTGGATCAGTTTAAAATGAGGTTGGATGAATTCAGAGAAAGTAGTAGGAGGGAGAAATTGAGGGGGCACTTTTGGGAGTTGTCAAATGAAATATTTAACAGAATTTTATCTGGATATCAATACTGTACTAAGAGTTTAATTTATTTATTTTTAACAGTTGAATTGAGAATATAGTTAAAGGGGGGGGGTCCAAGGAGGCATAACAAACAAATAATAATAATTATTATTATTATTATTTCATAAGAATAGCACATATGACATACTTTACATTTTTATCTGGTTATCATACTCGTACCAGTTCATTAAACAAATTAGGCTGCAAAAGCGGTCTGGTTCTTCCGCCTAGGAATACCGGTCGAGGATACGTTCATGACAATCAATCCGGCAGAGACTGTGCTATTGTGAATTCAGTGATTGTTCTGCAGGGCTGTTTTATATGTTCTGTTCAACTCTAATGGGTCTACCCTCCCAGGCCTTACCTTTTCGTTTAAGGAAGGAGTTATTTCATTGTTGCCTGATGTGTCCTTATCAATGAATGCCGACGGGGCTGCCCAAGTAAATTTTAAGGGGCCAGAAGGCACCATCTTTGCGTTGGCTTATTCCAACCATCCTACAGCCTTGTGCTACCGGTTATCGCGGTGGGAGGGAAGTAAATACAACCAGCTCATTGTGTAATTCAGATGACATTTTGAGGTTATTTTGAGTTCATTTTCATGACCTCTTTCTTGCCGCGTTGCTAAGTTCTCGTTGCTAAGTTCTCGTTGTTCAGTTCTCGTTGTTCAGTTCCCGTTGTTCAGTTCTCGTTGCTAAGTTCTCGTTGCTAAGTTCTCGTTGTTCAGTTCTCGTTGTTAAGTTCTCGTTGTTCAGTTCTCGTTCCTCAGTGCTCGGTGTACAGTTCTCGTTGCTAAGTTCTTGCTGTTCAGTTCTCGTTGCTAAGTTCTTGCTGTTCAGTTCTCGTTGCTAAGTTCTTGCTGTTCAGTTCTCGTTGCTAAGTTCTCGCTGTTCAGTTTTCGTTGCTAAGTTCTCGCTGTTCAGTTTTCGTTGCTAAGTTCTTGCTGTTCAGTTCTCGTTGCTAACTTCTCGCTGTTCAGTTCTCGTTGCTAACTTCTCGCTGTTCAGTTCTCGTTGCTAAGTTCTCGCTGTTCAGTTCTCGTTGCTAAGTTCTCGCTGTTCAGTTGTCGTTGCTAAGTTCTCGCTGTTCAGTTCTCGTTGCTAAGTTCTCGCTGTTCAGTTCTCGTTGCTAAGTTCTCGCTGTTCAGTTCTCGTTGCTAAGTTCTCGCTGTTCAGTTCTCGTTGCTAAGTTCTCGTGGCTAAGTTCTTGTTCGTAAGTTCCCGCTATTCAGTTCTCGTTTGTTAGTTCTTGTTGTTCCGTTCTCGTTGTTTATTTCTTGTTGTTTAATTGTCGTTCTGATCTTTCATACTAACGTGACAAAACATGAATGCGACTCTATTACGAGCGACACTTTCTACAACAGACACCTGTTACGAATGTTGGTACTAGTATAAGACAAAGCCTCTGCTTATGCTATTTTATTAGTAAAATACAACTTGTATGTTCTTTAGTATTCAATTTATATAGAGATATTTCTTGCATTCTTTAGTACAAAATCAATCCAAATATATTGTAGAAAATAAAAGAGAACGAGGGGACTTAGCTGCTCTCGACTGATGGCGTTCTCAAGACACCGAAGACGAAGACCTCTTACTTCAAAGCATTTATATCAGTAGTGGGCGAAGACAATTAGTTGCTATAAAACCTTCCTTCCTCACTGCTAGAGAGTGACTGTTTATGTCAGTTTATTACCTAATTGACGGTTAAAGTTGCTAAACCTATGAAGAATGCCGCGAAAGAATTTGTGTCTCGCGACCTCGTTCGTTCGGCTAGTTTCACTCTGTGTCATCATCGAAGTATCTAAATTTTCCACCATATGTCTTACGCGTCTTGATGCGAAATTATAAGAAATACGCGCTTTTTAGTACTAGCTGATGATTAAGACACATCTTAGGCTAGTGTAGTATTAACTTATGACGAAAGTATTTCTTATTCTTGTTTAGTAATAAATTATTCAAAAAACACCTCTTGCTTTTGTTTAATACGGAGTAATAAAATCGAAGTCAGAATTAAAAGAAACGTTAAAGCTATTCGTCGATACAACGAAAGGGTTATTCCAAGTGAGCCACGGTTTTCTGCTTAGATTAAACACGAATAGATATCAATTCTGTATCTTGTTTGTTTATATAACAGATTAAGATAATATTCTGGTGTTGTATTCATTCTCCCGTAGTTTTAACTGGTATATGGATCGTTTACTTAGTGACCGGATCTGAAGCGCCATCTTGAATTCGTCTTTTCTTTTACTACTACTAGTACTTCTACCCATTTTACGTCTCCTTCTTTTACTACAACTACTACTACTAGTACTTCTTCTACCCATTTTACGTCTCCTTCTTCTTTTACTACTACTAGAACTTCTTTTTTTACTACTATTAGTACTTCTTCTACCCATTTTACGTCTCCTTCTTTTTTTACTACTACTAGTACTTCTTCTACCCATTATACGTCTCCTTCTTCTTTAACTACTACTAGTACTTCTTCTACCCATTTTACGTCTCCTTCTTCTTTTACTGCTACTAGTACTTCTTCTACCCATTTTACGTCTCCTTCTTTTACTGCTACTAGTACTTCTTCTACCCATTTTACGTCTCCTTCTTCTTTTACTACTACTAGTACTTCTTCTACCTATTATACGTCTCCTTCTTCTTTAACTACTACTAGTACTTCTTCTACCCATTTTACGTCTCCTTCTTTTACTGCTACTAGTACTTCTTCTACCCATTTTACGTCTCCTTCTTTTACTACTACTAGTACTTCTTCTACCCATTTTACGTCTCCTTCTTCTTTTACTACTACTAGTACTTCTTCTACCCATTTTACGTCTCCTTCTTTTACTGCTACTAGTACTTCTTCTACCTATTATACGTCTCCTTCTTCTTTTACTACTACTAGTACTTCTTCTACCTATTTTACGTCTCCTTCTTCTTTTACTGCTACTAGTACTTCTACCCATTTTACGTCGCCTTCTTCTTTAACTATTACTAGTACTTCTTCTACCCATTTTACGTCTCCTTCTTCTTTTACTGCTACTAGTACTTCTTCTACCTATTTTACGTCTCCTTCTTCTTTTACTACTACTAGTACTTCTTCTACCCATTTTACGTCTCCTTCTTTATTAACTACTACTAGTACTTCTTCTACCTATTTTACGTCTCCTTCTTCTTTTACTACTACTAGTACTTCTTCTACCTATTTTACGTCTCCTTCTTCTTTTACTACTACTAGTACTTCTTCTACCTATTTTACGTCTCTTTCTTCTTTTACTACTACTAGTACTTCTTCTACCCATTTTACGTCTCCTTGTTCTTTTACTACTACTAGTACTTCTTCTACCTATTTTACGTCTCCTTCTTCTTTTACTACTACTAGTACTCCTTCTTCTTTTACTGCTACTAGTACTTCTTCTACCCATTTTACGTCTCCTTCTTTTACTACTACTAGTACTTCCTCTACCCATTTTACGTCTCCTTCTTCTTTTACTGCTACTAGTACTTCTTCTACCTATTTTACGTCTCCTTCTTCTTTTACTACTACTAGTACTTCTTCTACCTATTTTACGTCTCCTTCTTCTTTTACTACTACTAGTACTTCTTCTACCCATTTTACGTCTCCTTCTTCTTTTACTACTACTAGTACTTCTTCTACCTATTTTACGTCTCCTTCTTCTTTTACTACTACTAGTACTTATTCTACACATTTTACGTCTCCTTCTTCTTTTACTACTAGTAGTTCTTCTCATACCTATTATACGTCTCCTTCTTCTTTAACTACTACTAGTACTTCTTCTACCCATTTTACGTCTCAATCTTCTGTTACTGCTACTAGTACTTCTTCTACCCATTTTATGTCTCCTTCTTTTACTACTACTAGTACTTCTTCTACCCATTTTACGTCTCCTTCTTCTTTTACTACTACTAGTACTTCTTCTACCCATTTTACGTCTCCTTCTTTTACTGCTACTAGTACTTCTTCTACCTATTATACGTCTCCTTCTTCTTTTACTACTACTAGTACTTCTTCTACCCATTTTACGTCTCCTTCTTTTACTGCTACTAGTACTTCTTCTACCTATTTTACGTCTCCTTCTTCTTTTACTGCTACTAGTACTTCTTCTACCCATTTTTCGTCGCCTTCTTCTTTAACTACTACTAGTACTTTTTCTACCTATTTTACGTCTCCTTCTTTTACTGCTACTAGTACTTCTTCTACCTATTTTACGTCTCCTTCTTCTTTTACTACTACTAGTACTTCTTCTACCCATTTTACGTCGCCTTCTTCTTTAACTACTACTAGTACTTCTTCTACCCATTTTACGTCTCCTTCTTCTTTTACTGCTACTAGTACTTCTTCTACCTATTTTACGTCTCCTTTTTCTTTTACTACTACTAGTACTTCTTCTACCTATTTTACGTCTCCTTCTTCTTTTACTACTACTAGTACTTCTTCTACCTATTTTACGTCTCCTTCTTCTTTTACTACTACTAGTACTTCTTCTACCTATTTTACGTCTCCTTCTTCTTTTACTACTACTAGTACTTCTTCTACCTATTTTACGTCTCCTTCTTCTTTTACTACTACTAGTACTTCTTCTACCCATTTTACGTCTCCTTCTTCTTTAACTACTACTAGTACTTCTTCTACCTATTTTACGTCTCCTTCTTCTTTTACTACTACTAGTACTTCTTCTACCCATTTTACGTCTCTTTCTTCTTTTACTACTACTAGTACTTCTTCTACCTATTATAAGTCTCCTTCTTCTTTTACTACTACTAGTACTCCTTCTACCCAGTTCACGTCGCCTTTTTCTTTTACTATTACTAGTACTTCTTCTACCCATTTTATGTCTTCTTCTTTTAATGCTACTAGTACTTCTTCTACCCATTTTACGTCTCTTTCTTCTTCTACTAGTACTGACTCTTGTACTACCTCTACTAGTAGTACTTCTTCTTGTTTTAATGCTGCTTATACTAGTACTAGTTCTAATTTCTTTCTCCCCCATCTTCTTCTAAAAGAACTACAACTTCTTCCCCTTCTATTATTTGAGTAGTATTACTTCTTCTTCTCCTTCTTCTACTACTACTACTTATCTTCTCTTTCTCCTTTTACTTCTAATAGAACTACTTCTTCTTCTTCACCTCCTCTTCCTCGACTACTAAATCTGTTCTCCTTCTATTTTGACTTCTACAACTTCTAATAGAACTACTTCTTCTCTTTCTTCTTACCCTACTTATTTTACTACTTCTATTAGCACTTCTTCATTTTTACCTCCGTCTTTTTCTGCTATTACTTATTTTTTCTCCTTCTTAGTTGTTGAACCATGTGCTTTAGACTGAAAAAATTAACACGATCGACGTAGAATATTTATTATATGACTAATGTTGCCCAGTAACGAATGAAACCCCATGGTTACAATAAATCCTAGTGCCGTCAATCCCATATTACATTTTGTATTTTTATTTTATTAATTTCTATTTGATTACAATTTTTGAAGTTAGAAATCCACGATGCGAACGCTGACCTCACAATAAAAAAACATTATTCGATTCCACATAAAATTATATTATAGAAAAGTTTAAACTTGGTATAAGACTTTGTTTTCAATTGCATCCCGGCTACAGAGACAGACAATATAATACACCCCAAGTATAGTATAGATTATATTTAATTGCATCATGAATTCCTACGATTGTTCATCCCCCTGTCCTCCCCAAGTTGACCATCAGAGGGGGGGGGCGTTTTCTCACAAACACCTGCATGTTTCGTGTCTGTCGCTGACTGCCTAAAATGCATCTCTCTACAGACACGTGTTCTTAATCGACCAATGAGAACATTAGATATCTTTTAGATCGCCGTTATTATTTAATATTATTTTATGGCGTATGCGATCGCGATCTCGTAAAATCACTAGAATAATAATAATTATAATAAACATAATTGATAATCAAACAACAAATTAAAAACATAAGACAATGACATATAATTCAAGACTATTTATTTAAATGAAACGTCGAGGCTAATTGTGTCGGTGTGTGCGAATTTGTGACCGGTAGAGAGTCAGGGTTCATATGTATGTATGTCAGAGTGTGGTGTGTGTGTACAAAGCGTCTGACTCACTGGGTAATGTGTTGGGCTAGGTGTGTGTGTGTGTGTGTGTGTGTGTGTGTGTGTGTGTGTGTGTGTGTGTGTGTGTGTGTGTGTGTGTGTGTGTGTGTGTGTGTGTGTGTGAATTAAGTAGTAGTAACAACGTTACGTTGGTAGTGCTAGTTTGTTCAGATGAAATGCTGGAACTGCGGAAGTCATTTCGTCGTTCACATGTGAAGAGAAATGCTGTAATGAGCTGCTGCTGCTGCTGCTGCTGCTGCTGCAAGTTGTTCATGTGCAAATGAAACTGATACTAGTTTTCCTTAACAGAGATTTCGAAATTCGAAGTGCGCAAATCGTGGCGGGAAAAATAAAGTTCGGTCTGACGTGTTTCGTCGTGTCCGTTTGGCGAATCTGCTCGAGACGTATGAGCTCAGTTTTTATAAATGTTCGCATAAAACGTTGGAGAAACGTAGTTTGTAAAAGTCACGCATTGAAACGTTGATGAAATGACAATAATAAGGAGAATATGTTTTTTTAAAAATATTTTGAAACCTGAACAACGCAGATATTTGTTTTTTTAAATAAATTATTTATTTACTTTAAAAACTTTTTCTTTTTTTTTATAAACTTGAGTACTTTCGGTAATAGATACCCTTGTCAGAAGTATGAGCATATTTCTGTTTTCGTCGCGCTTAAGGTACCGGTTGGCGAGTTGCTGAGTTGTTATGTTCGCGCCGGCGCATTGCCATTTTTTAAATACTATTCAGGCTCATTAACATCAATTTTGGTGAGTCAATTTTGGTGAGTCAATTTTGGTGAGTCAATTTTGGTGAGTCAATTTTGGTGAGTCCCGACGATGCAATAAATGTTTGTATCGAACGTAATTACATTTAATTTAAACGAATTCATCATTTTCTTTCTTTTTTCTCTATTTCAGTTTGCAAGTGCAACCTGCATGCCCGTCAGTGTCACTTTAACATGGAGATTTACACCTTATCCGGTTTCAAGAGTGGCGGCGTGTGCCTCAAGTGTCGCCACAATACGGCTGGACGGAATTGCAACTATTGTCGTCAGCGTTTCTACCGTGATCACACCAAACCAATAAAACACAGGAAAGCATGCAAAAGTAAGTACGATCACGTATTATTTCTCTTATGTGCATCCGTAGTCATATTACACAACAAACCAAAGAAGCCGTGAAATGTGTAACTCAGAACCAGGTGGAACCCCACGCTACACGCACACACGTGCGCATACACACTCATCCGAACGCACACAGATACACGCTCATACAAGTATATACACACGTCATACACATTCACTGCAACATCCACATACACACGCACTCAATAACATCAAAAGAAGACGTGAAACGCGTAACTCCGAGATTGAGAGAACACACAGACATACATAGATACATCTCAGATACATACACATAAACACATGCATACACACTCACTTACGCAATCACGCTCACACAGATTACACACATACACAATTACACTCATGTTTACACTGTCACACATAATACACACATACAGTAACATACCTTCACGCAATTACACAGACTTGCATACACATTCACACACACACACTCACATAAGACACAGAGATTCACACTGACGGATGTTGGCAGATGGTTCCTATACAGCACGACATAATGCAGTGTGCAGGTACCTCCACTGGACCATCTGTAAGAAACTGAATATCAGGTGTAGCAGCAGGCTCTGGGAACATCTACCTGAGAGAACTATGGGGAATGAGACATACACCATCCATTATGACCATGAAATCCCCACAGCTACCTATCTGAAAAGTGCAGCTGTCAAAGCTGACATTGTCATATAGAACAAGAGAGAGATTGGCAACTTTGGTTGGGGTCAGTGTCCCTAATGATGGGGGTCTAAACAGAGCAGAAAGGTAGAAAATAACAAAATATCAAGGTCTTATGTATGATATGAAAAGAAACTGGCACCTCAAAGAGATCTCCATCATTCCAGTTATCATAGAAGGCACTGGACTCATGAAGAAGAACTTGAAAAAGTATTAGGCAAGTATACCCGCTGAACCAAGTGCAAGAGAAATCCAAACAACTGCACTCAAGGGAACAGCCAGAATCCTGAAAAGAGCTCTCGGTTGAAGTATGTAAATAGCGGGTGATCGTATGGCATTTTGAAGAATGCCCCGTCCCCAGCAAATGAAAGAAAATGAAAATAATTTTTTTTTTTAAAACGAACAACTCTTCGAAGCACGCTCGCTCATATACATAACATATGAGGTACATTTAGACGATGATAACACGACAGAATATATAGGTAAAAACATGAAATAATCAAAAAAGCAATAAAGATGACAAACCAATATAAACAAAAAGAGGTTTATTTATTATTTCGCTCTAAGTCAGAACTTTATCAAGATTAAAAATGGTGAAATAACAGAGTCAATATTTATACATTGCATGTCGTGGTGGTAGTAAAAATATACTGGTCATATGAATGCGATCGAAGTCGGAAAGTTAATTAATTTACATATTGCTTCGCAAACAGGCATTTACTTAATTAGTTGTTTCTGTTGTTTTCAATTTCAATGATTGTTTTCATAACACAACTTTCTATTGACGAATATATTTTTTTATATTGTGATTAAAGGCTGAGCATATTTTTGTGAATAGAATCTTTCCCATCATTCATGTCATTTAACTTGTGAGTGAATTTAATTGTTGTTCAACAAGTTGCGATCCATTTATAAATTGTAAATTCAAAACAAATCTCTAACCCCCCCTAAACATACACAACACACGCACAATTCGGCCAAGCAAACAAGTCAGTTAGTGACCCCCTCCAAAGAAATAACTCGAAGTCGGAGTTTCAAGGTTTCCTCAAATTTTACGGGCAACGTCGGGACACCGGTCGCGTTAGTAGAAAATAGGTGTGTTCATTAGCTTTCTACACTCTAACTTAGTAATATTCCTTCTTCTAAAACATCCGAGCAAACAGCTGATTGTAGAATGAGTAACACATCAGAGAGAACATTCCGAATCACGCTATGCTTTATTGTGTTATGTCCATAACAACAAGTAAAAACACGGAACCCAGACAACGCGAGAGGCAAGAGCACGAATCATGTGTGTTTCATACTCCAATTTATGGGGCCTATGATGTTAACTTCCTTTTGACTTAATTTAGTTACGTGACGCTTATCATTACGTAGAATTATACTGACCCAAATCTGGAAGTCGTTTTTGTGGTATTGTTCTTAGGGGGTTTTTGTTGTCTTTTTGGGGTTTTTTTATAACTGTTCAGAAGTTAGAACGTTCCCATCCGTTTAATATTCATCCGTTTAGGTGTACTAGTAGTAGTAGTAGTAATAATAATAATAATAATAATAATAATAATAATAATAACAACAACAACAACAACTGAAATCTTAAGGAAAATGCTTGTCACATGGAAGTTGCAATAGAAAGAAAACAAAACCATAGAAATTACAGAACCACATGAAACCAAGGGGACTGAAACTGCAAGACATTTCATGAATTACCCCCTCCCGAAAAAAAACAACGATGTGATGGAACCAACCTCGGCTGATACCACACAAAATCGTCGTGAAGGGTCAAGGAGGATGGAAATAACGAGGAGGGAGAGCACTAACCAGACCTCGACTAGAAGGGTACTGAGAGTACTGCGACTTTAGGGAGGCTTATTGCCACCAAAATCACAGAGAATACCAGTGGTTATTGTTAACAAAAAATCAATGGTAAACGGCTGTGTCAAGAACGCAAAATCATTTTCAATGCTTATCGAAAGAGATGGAGAGTACTGGAAATTTGGGGGGACTTATCACTCAGATACCAGGGAACACCACCGGTTATTATCAGTGATCAATTTTTGATGATGACCTGTGTCAGAACTCCTAATGAGTTCATAATAATAATCTAACTAATCAGTATAATAACAGAGGCCCACATAGCCTATATGTCTTTATTTCTCCTGAGCACTAGCCCAGTCTAATAATACTGAACCAGCAGTTACAAGTGCACATCAACGTAGAATATAAACTATGAACTTAAATGTGTTATGCTAAGACATGCGTCCATAAATTCGTTACATAGAAATACAGAGCAGCCACCAAAAGCAGAAGAAGCGAAGAGGAAATAAGTGAAAAGACTACGATAGGACATTATCACCAGTTTAGTGTAATTAGACTGAGACAGTGTTTAGAAAAGCAGGTGAGATTATATGTAATTAGGGTCTTCCGTAGCTGAAAAAAGGGACAATTGTACATAGGCATTTATTATTAAACGTTTCATCAGCTAGTTGCGGGATACGCACTAACATGGCTGAGTGTCATCGAAGCCTTACGATGTTGGGTCAAGGTGTTCGCTAGGTGTATGTTCATGTTCGTCCATTCACAAACGTGGTCTACCCATCTTTTCTTTTGTCTAGTCTACCTTTCGACCAGCTTCCTTGTATTATGCGTTTAACGCTGAACGTGACCAAACAATCTCAAGACTTTACATTTGATGACAGAGAGCGTTGATGGGATGCCAGTGAGTTTTCGCAACTCTGTGATACTGATGTGATCAGATAGTTTATGATCAGTAATGAAGCGCATGATGTGGATTTGGAAAGTTTCTACTTTTTGACGTAATTTTACAGTCCAGTTGACACATTAATGTTAGTATTAGACTACAGGAAGGACATATGCGTTATAGATTTTCGCTTTGATTTTGTATGGTATGCGTTTAAAAGTTAGGGCGATTTTGTTTCTTGTGAAGGCGGGCAAACCTAAGCCGATTCTGGTATTTACAGCCGTTTTGCCGTCGAAAGATGAAGATAGCTTGTGTCCAAGGTAAACGAACTCTGTAACTTGTTCGATTTGTTGGCCGTTGATATTGATGTTAAGAAGAGTTTGTTTTTATAAGTGGTCATTCATTTGTACATAGTCTTATTCTCCAATTTTCAATTTCTTTAGAGTATTTTAACGGGTTTTTTTATGAGGGCACAATATGGGCATAACTTCCCATTTGAAAATTCAAATATTTCAGATTTACATTAGATTTGATTCATAGTCATTCGACTAAAATTAAGCAGAATTCCCTGAATTTTAATTACTTCTTAAGACCCCTTCAGCTTAATCATTAAATTATAGACATTTTCTAGAATCTATATAATGTCATGCATTTTGAAGAAAATTAGAATAAGGATTCTAGACTTTAGTATCATTAAAATATCGATTTGCATGAGTGATTCTAAGGCATGCTTACAGAAATTCGTTAAATAGGAAAACAGTGAAGCGAGCAAAAGCAGAGGGAACGAAGAGAAAAACAGTGCGAAACGGAATGAGCGAATAAGACTACGATAGATCATTACGAGTAAACGTACATGCCATTATTAGTGTTGGTTTAGTATTATTAGACTGGAACAGTTATCTAGAAGAGTTGGAGAAACACACGAGAGTATATGTTATTAGAGTCTTCTGTAACTTAAAAAGAGTCCGATTTCAATGACTAAATGCTCCTAGAGAAGCGAATGCAATGTTGGGAATAAAAGCAGTTGCAATTACGAAGGCGATGTAATTTGAAGATTAGCATGTCATGTTGTTTTAACAGCTGGCAATAAAATTACTCTGCTCTATTTAATTATTTTTAGGGACTTCACGCTATTCCTTATAACTCCTATACATTATTCACATTATGACAAGACCTCCGCTGTGATTAAACTCCGCGTTGAGAATACCTACCGTACTTAATGAATAAAAACATAAGTTTCCCTAATGTCGCCATTATTTTTGAAGGTCTTATTTATTAGTGTGATTAATCATTTATACATATCTCTGTCTTTATAAAGTTAGGTATATTTGTATCAACAGAATTCACTCCCAAACTAATTAACTGATCATTATGAATTTTGTCACCCAGGCGTTAGGGTGGGTTATGTGGGCTATATTTAGTTCAATTTAGTTTGATACAAAATGATTAAAGGGGTTGGAATTCTTTCATAAAAATTCAGATACCTCCGATTTTTGTGAAATCTCAACAATAGGTATTAGACATGAATTTATAAATATTCCCTAAATTTCAATTTATCTGAAGTATTTTAAGGGGTCTTTAAGGAGGTATAATATTGGGAACAACCCCCCCCCCCCGCCCCATTTGAAAATTGAAATATATTAGATTTGCATTGAATTTGATCCACAGTCATTACACACAAATTAAGCAAGATTCCTTGAATTTATTTTCTTCTTAAGACTCCTTAAGCCTAAGCTTTGAATTTTATACATTTTCTAGAATCAGGGTCATGTAATGGATTTTGATCAAAATTCGAATAAGGATTCTAGACAGAAAGTTTAGTATTATTATATCTTGATTTCAATCTTTGTAAAGGGGGCATAAAAGTGGTGCAAAACTATTTTGTTCGAGGAATTAATTTTATCCATCTTGGGACGGGTATTCTTTTAGTATATATATATATAAAAACAAGATATGTGTTTAATATGTTGATATTAGTTAACCTGTTCCGTCAAAAAATGACGGAAACAAATGTTACATTTTGCAAACGGTGAAATAGACAGTGCCCACTTTGTGATGGCTGCCGTTTTTTTTATCAGAAATTGAAAACCGGTGTTTATAAAAATAACAGGTTAACAAAATTTAAATATATTAAAATATTAGTAATAACGTATCCAATACAGAATATTCATGAAGAAATTGTGAGAAGGCAAAGCCTGGGAGGGTGGACCTCCTATCCTTGCACAGGACAACCCCACAGACCGGCGGAATCAAGACCCGAAGGCAAAGACGATACCGGTCTATAGGACGTAGTATCCATCAGAACTGATACTACACTTCAGAGGCATATTTGAATACGTAAGTTAGTAATTATCTGTGCACTATTGCAAATTAGTTCCTTATACTCTGTATGTGTAAAAGTTAATATATGGTAAGATGTATGTGTGGGCGGTTGACTATATATTCATGTCTGTGTTTCTGTGTGCGTGTGTGTGTGTGTGTGTGTGTGTGTGTGTGTGTGTGTATAAGTAGGGAAAGGTTAGAAAGTTTGATGCTTACTGTGTGGCGTATGTGTGTTTTATGCATGTATAGGAGTGGCACAGAGTCCTTTCCGATGCGGGGATAATGAAACGTGTAGAAGTCTTACCCCCAAACACCCCGATAGTCAAAACCTTGTAAAAAGTTTATTTGTTAATTTTTTAATTTTTTTGCTTGATAATTTTATTCTGTTTAATCTCTTTTTGAACAATGTAATATTTAGTTGATCTTACTGACCCTGCGAGATGTATTTACACTGAAACGCTGGTTAATTCGCGTAGGCTGTTCTAATGTTTATATAAGTTTATTTTTTATAAAACTCTACTTTTTATTGAGCACTTTTGAAAAATATTACTTCTAAGTTTATTTTATCAAAACATGTAAAGTTATATATATATATATATATATATATATATATATATATATATATATATATATATACCAACCGTTATTTATAGCGTAATGCGATACTCTAGGCCCCGCCTATTGAGTTCTCTTTACGACTTGCTAGATGGTCGCCTAATTTGCTATTTAGACGTTAATTTACTCTCACATTTTCAGGTTATGCGTGGTCGACACATCGGTACGCGCTCCGAATACTAAATCAAATATGACTTTCGTAGTAAACTCTGCTTGGATTTTGGCTAAGATCAAAGTGTAGTATCTGTTCCGATGGATACTGCGCCCCATACTGGTGTTGTCTTGCCATTCGGGTCTTGAGTTACGCCCGTCAATGGGTCTGTGCTGTGCAGTTCTAGGAGTCTCCCCTCTTTGGGGAAGAGTAAGTTTATTGCTTACTGCCTGAGGCGCCCCTACCGGGGAATGCCGACGGGGCTGCCCAGGCAATTTTTAAACCCCACTTTCCCGACCCGACCTTGGGTCACATCTTACTTGTGGGAGTAAGATAAAAACTGGCCTTGTGCCTAACTCCTGGAGAGGAGTAAATCAATACTATAATTGTTTATGTATCAATTTTCAGTATTAACTTCAACAGTGCTCGATACGTAAGTAGAGCTATGTAGTAAGTTATGAAAATATATTTATGGCAATTAAGCTACACAGAGGCTCCCGCGTTTCATCCCCGCTTGAAGATCCCCCCCCCACGGGGATAAAACGCGGGAATCTCTGTGTAGCTTAATTGCCATAAATATATTTTCATAGCTTACTATATATATATATATATATATATATATATATATATATATATATATATATATATATGCTTACTAGTTAAGACGATTACACACTTGTAAATTCTTAGCGTGAATGTTTTTATTTTTAAATAATGACCAAATCCATCGTCTGTTATCGCGAGGATCCTGACATGTTGCTCCAATTATCTACCAATGGACGAACCAATTTTCCCCACATCTCGATCCGTATCTTTCTTTCCCGCGCGTCGCCTCTACAAATCACCCGTAATTTTTTAAAGTGCACCGAATGACCCGACAACGATGATACCAATCTGAACTGATTAAATCACTTGACACATCCCGGGCCGCCTGCCGTGGGGGCTGCATACCTACATTGCCTCAATCTCCTCTCCCCTCATCCCGCTGGAATGAGGGGAGCGCGCCTCGCATGTCGACGCAACTGTCGTTTAAATGTCAAGGGCGATTTGTGTTCTTTTCGAAAATGGATTGACACTTAGAACTCGCGGTGAGACTCGCAATCACGAGACAGAGCAATAGTTTGACGTCGTAAGGAAGAAATGTTAACTTGAGAGTCAGAGATTGATTCTGACATTATCTCTTTATTTCAATGCGGGAGGTATTGACTAGGGGGAGCAGATGCGTGTAGTTGGTTATGAAGCTAACTTAATCAATCGTTTTTGTTTTTTTTTAGTTACTTAGTTTATTTATTATACCCGTTTGGGCATCTCTCTTATGCCATAATAAAAGATAAGAAGAGACATCCCCAAATAAAATATATATTTGAGCATCTCTTTTTTTCATATTTTATTTGGGCATCTCTTTTTTAATCTTTTATTTGGGCATCTGTCTTTTAATCTTTTATTTGGGCATCTGTCTTTTCATCTTTGATTTGGTCATCTCTCTTTTAATCTTTTACTTGGCATCTCTCTTTTAACTTTGATTTGGACATCTCTTTTTTCCATCTTTTATTTGGGCATCTTTCTTTTAATCTTTTACTTGGCATCTCTCTTTTTATCTTTTATTTTGGCATCTGCCTTTTAATCTTTTATTTGAGCATCTCTTTTTTTTTTTCATCTTTTATTTGGGCATTTCTCTTTTCATCTTTGGGTATTTCTCTTTTACTATTTTATTTGGGCATCTCTCTTTCTAGATGAAAGATCCGGGATTAACATGCTAGTGTTGGATGTTCTTCTGTGAAAGAAACGACCCGTAAAATGTACCGAAGTTGTTGTTTTTAAAAGATTATCAGTAAAATGAATAAAATCTTGCTCACTAGTGTGTATGCTAATATTGTCTGCTTATGCTCTGTTGTTATATGTTAACAATCATCGAGCTTTTACCTTGAAAATGTTTTTCTATAAGAAATAGAACGTACATGCAAAAACATATATCCCCCCACACACACACATATATATATATATATATATATATATATATATATATATATATATATATATATATATATATAAGGCATTATTGTCTGGTGGTAAAACGCCAGACTACTGACAATAATATCGAGGGTTCAATCCTTTCCCGGGTTAGCCATGCTGATGACGGCTGATAGCCAGAAACACGTGTCCATGGACTCCTTTTAAGTAAGTACGTAAAAATTAATTATATATATATATATATATATATATATATATATATATATGTGTGTGTGTTTTCTGTAAATGATGACTAAGCAGGTTTCTCACGCGAATAAGAGAAGACTGCGTCCTGTGATTTGATTAAAGCTGACAAAGACGATACACGTGTATAGTGAAATTATACACACCTCAGAAAACATCAAACTTCAACAAGGGCAGTAACTGAGCAAAACAAACATGAAATCGGTCAAATTAACACAAGGTGACCTTATTCTTACACGTGGGAACTAAAATAATTTATCTGTTTCATTTTTTGTTACCTATCACCATCTAAGATTTATTTTTGTTTTAGATTTGTTTACAAACGCCGGGTCGGGAAAGGTAGCATAGCTTGAATATGCCTCCATAAAATCCTTTTGTTTTTAATGAAATTCTGGACGTGTGAAGCATTTCTATTTTTTTTTCTCTTCTTCTGATGCAGATTTTCCGTATCTAAACAGTGATTCTAATCTTTTCTTCGCGATAATAAATAACGAAAGCCGTTAGAATTTCCAGATCCGTTTAGCAAACGGTAAATAACACGCAAACGTGTAATTAGTTCGAATAAACACCGGGTTTTCCGATTAGTTTTTAATTTGGTTTTAACACCACTGTTTATAAATAACCTATTTTCTTTCACGACGGACATTCCGCGGATCTCGTTAGATTATTTGAATCTAAATACACAGAGGAATGGCTCTCGTTTCTATAACTCGAGGAAATGCGCGAACAGCATTGGTGCTGAAGGCGGCCACATTTCAATAGGTCTACACTTAAGATAATGTGGTACTTATGCAGTTTACGGAGCGGGCTGAAATAATAACGTTATAATGTAGAAACCCATTTTTAACATGGGGAGGTAGGGGTTGATCGACTAGTCTGTATTTTCACCTAACAATTTCATAAACTAAAGATACAGTAAAAAATGTAATTTAACTTGAAAATCCTATCTAAAAAAACAACCCCTGTCCGTAAACTGCATAAGCACCGATAATTTCGAGCCTTTTGGCTAAGATCAAAGTGTAGTATCTGTTCCGATGGATACTGCACCCCATAGACTGGTATTGTCTTGGCCTTCGGGGCTTGATTTACGCCGGTCTATGGGACGGTCCTGTGCAGTTCTAGGAGGTCCACCCTCCCAGGCTTACCCTCCCCTCTTTGGGGAGGAATAAGTTTATTGCTTACTGCCTGAGGCTCCCCTACCGGGGAATGCCGACGGGGCTACACAGGCAATTTTTAAACCCTACTTTCCCGACCCGATCTTGGGTCACATCTTACTGGCCTTGTGCCTAACTCCTGGAGAGGAGTAAATCAATACTAGTCTCATCTCAATTATTATTTTCACAACGTTTCAGCCAATCTTCCGACGATCGTCAAGTGTGTAGCAGTTACACGAGGCTCTTATTTTGGTGCTCATATAGATCAAGGCACATATGAAAAACGAATTTCTAAATAAAAACTATTGTTTACAGTTACGTATCAGGACAAAAAAAAAGTATCCTCACCAAAAATTTAGAAAAAAATTATCAAGTAGAATTTAAATTAAAAACTAATTCGATGACAGCACGCAAACACATCTTTCCTCGTTGAAATTTCGCCAACTAAGAGTCATAGGGGCACCACCCCAAGTCAGGTGACCCCTCACCTTTGAGACCAGCTGGAAACGTGGCTCTCATTATTCAACAATATTGCATAACACATCCAGGTGAAGTTTAGATTAAAAAAGAAAAAGACATCAAGGGAGGCGCGAGAGCGCTCTATCCCTTAATAGACTTCAAAAACGGCCTATGCTAGAAATCTCATTTTTTGATCAGTCATAACTCAAAAAACAATAAACCAAATTAGTTAAAACTTTGCACAACATTTTTATTTGATAGGTTCTATAAGTGTGTAGAATTTCAGCATCATTAGTCAAGGCAACCCAGAGATCCAGAAAGGTCAGGCATAATTTTATGTTATCCATGTGTATCCATTAAGAGTATGCGAGCACAATGTATTCTATGTATTTTACTAATAGGAATTTTTCTTCAGCGTACCTCACACACTTCATCCACTCATGCATAGAGATTTATATTGTAGTGATGTGATAATGAAATGGTTTGGTTGATATGTAGTCATACCCTTAATTAATGACAATAAAAAGTGTAAAAATTTGGAAATTTCCTTGCTTTTGTACATTTAGTGTATATGAATTTTCATCTTAACCCTATTAAGAGCATATGATTTCAGTATACTGGCATTTTTCATGGAATAAACTTAGATTTTGATATAAAAATAACAATGAATTTAAAAGAAGTTCATGTTTTTAGGCGTAACCTTTAATTTAAAGTGTGAACCATGTAAGGCTTATAGGAAACCAAATAATATTCATCTTATATTCATCTATTTACAAACACTCACACTCGAAACAAAATCATTCTTATTTACTGATATAGGTAGACAAACCGTAACAGTATGCAATTTCGACACACGTATAAAATACGACTGTAAAAACAGAAAAGAAAAAAAGGAATCAATTTACTTTAACACTTGCGATTTAGCAATCGATCGCAACTTAGTCCCTCTAAAGAAGGAACTATTTGAATACAAATACAAAATATTTGGCTCGGAAATAAACAATATTGCGAAACAGAATTATTTAGACTTTCTAAATAATACACGTCTGCCCAGAAGATATACTTCATGGACTGATGAGTATTTATGCAAGTCCAAAGATTGCGTAATAACAAAAATCTGTACACGATGAATTTTGAATATTTCATTTAGATCCATCGATAAGTTGACAAAAGTCACGGAATTGTTATGAAGTGTCTGTTTTTTGAACGACGTTTGTTTGAATTAATATATCTTGTCGACACGCACACACACGCACGCGCACACACATACATACATATACACACACATGTATACATATATATATGTATATATATAATTATTTAATAATACATATTTAATTATTATCCACATACGTATACATTTTATCCTAACGGAATTTTCAGTGTGAAGATAACTTTTCAAACCGGTCGCATGATTTGAACCCCAGAACAGGAGTCACCTTTAACTCAATTCCGAGCGCTCTAATCGATGAGGCTAATACGAACTGTTATGCGATAAGTAGCAAATAAATCTTATTTATGTCAATTAAGGCGGACAACATAGTCAACAGTCTTTACAGTGTTTAACAAATCACGGAGTTTGGAATTTTCATTATCGTTTTTAGCTAATTTCAACCAAAATTCATAGCAAAAGTCCTTTTACAATGGTCTCAAAGCTAATTTATTCCACAACCCATTTAGATTTAGATTTATCACTTTTTCTTTCTTCATACCAAAGTCCAAACAATAAAATAAAAATCAATCATCATAAACTTCCTTTAAGATATTTCTAATAGCATAAAGAGTAATTTGTAATTGTTAAATTTTAGCTTAAAAATATTTGAAAATGTCTGTTATATGAAGTCCAAGGCTGGGAGCAGGATAACACTGAGTTCTCATTATCTAATCTCTACTAGTATACATATATAGGTATGTATGAACTCAGATGTGGGAAATAAACCCTTTAAAATAACACGAAAGTTGCTGAAGAAAGAAAGTGGAAGTCTAACAAAATGCAAACAAAAATAGTTTGCTAAGGACAAACTGTGGCCACAAAATTTCAACATGGGGTCGTACAATGTTTACCTTGTAATTCGCGGTCTTTTATTGAGCGTCAACAAATAAACGCGCCACTATTAAGTAAGTGGTTGTAATCCATTGCGTTCGATAGATTATGACAAAAAAGAAGCATTCTTTTTACAACAGAACATTGTTTGGGCGCAGTGAAACATTCGATTGCGTCAAAGAAAACAAGAACGACTATCCTTAAGATACGTCCATTCAGTCTGCGCGTTTAGCGATGAAATTGCTGTTTCAAACTTAAGCGTGACAGAAGAACGAACATGCCATTTTAAACTTAAGCAAAAGAAACCAACAAAAATGCTATTTAAAACTTAAGCGTGACAGACCAAAGAACATGCTTTTTCAAACTTAAACGTGACGATCCAATGGACATGCTATTTCAAACTTAAGCGTGACGGCCCAACAGACATGCTATTTCAAACTTAAACGTTACGTACCAATGAAACGGCTATTTCAAACTTAAGCATAACAGACCAACGAAATAACTGAAGTGCAACAGACCAACGTACATGCTATTTCAGACCTCTGACAGACTGACGAAACCTGACAGACAAGCGAAAATGCTATCTCAAATTTAAGTGTGACAGGCCGACCGACAGATAGAGCGTATTATAAAGATTCTTAGACGCGTTTAAAATAAGATGCGTCCATTCAAACTGTGCGTTTAACGATTAAAGTTCTATTTCAATCGAGCGTTACAGACCAACGAACATGCTATTTCATACTGAAACGTTACAGACCAACGAACATGCTATTTCATAGTGAAACGTTACAGACCAACGAACATGCTATTTCATACTGAAACGTTACAGACCAACGAACATGCTATTTCATAGTGAAACGTAATAGATCAACGAAACTGCTATTTCATAGTTAAACGTTACAGACCAACGAACATGCTATTTCATACTGAAACGTTACAGACCAACGAACATGCTATTTCATAGTGAAACGTTACAGACAAACGAACATGCTATTTCATAGTGAAACGTTACAGACCAACGAACATGCTATTTCATAGTGAAACGTAATAGATCAACGAAACTGCTATTTCATAGTGAAACGTTACAGACCAACGAACATGCTATTTCATAGTGAAACGTGATAGATCAACGAAACTGCTATTTCATAGTGAGACGAAAATGTTTCAAACTTTAGCGTGACAGATTGACCGACGCACAATGCTTCTTATTTATATGCATAGATGCATCTGGAATAAGATAAGTTCATTCAAGTCGCGTGAAAATACTATAAAAATCTGAAGCGTGACAGACTGTCTGAAATACTTGAATTCTCGAACTTAGTGCGGGGATCAAAGTGTAGTATCTGTTCTGTCCTTTGTCGGTGAAGGAGAGATCATTCTAAACTGAAGCATTTTATTTTATTTTTCTCCCAATCCAGAATGCCCCTTTTTTAGGGGAAGCTGTACTTTCCCCACATTTAAAAACCGACCTTGTGTTTAACTTTTCCCTCGTGGGGAGGCAAGTTAATAGGGGCATACTTACATACAAAGCCTTAATACAGATTCAAGGACGCATCTTATGGTAAACTTGAGCGATTCTTTTGATTCGATCGTCTTGAAAGAAAAGTTCCGATTCTTCTTTCTTCAATCAACCTTTCCATTATCATGCGTACCCTTTTCTTAGATTAGCACATCGCAAGCCATTCAACAAGTCTTTGACACGTACCCCGCCAGCACAAAAGAGTCGCCACTTCTTTGTGTTCACGTAATTTAAAGATAAGAAAAATACATTATAACCGCATTTTTATAAGTATTATCCTCATCTTCCACGCTGCTTATTCGGCGTCAAAGGATTACGATTTAAATAAGCCGAAGCGCACACAAAAGTAGCGAAATCCTTCCGCCTCGCGTCCGACAAAAATAGACCTGAAACTAAATAGATTGATAGGTCCAATTGAAATTACTTCGCTGCCAATTTAAACAGTTACAATATTTAAACGGTTAGCGAATAAAAAGATAAACAAAATTACTTATATCTTTTCTTTTTTTTACCGTGTGAATATCTAGTATGTTGAATGAATTCGGTTTCGTTGCTGCCACTCCTAATTCTTAACTAAACATGGTTGACGCCTTCATTCTTATTGGCAACGACGTTAAGTACACGACAGAAGAAGAAGAAGAAGAAGAAGAAGAAAGCGCGTTATTTACTTATCTTTAGTCTTTCTTATATTTGTTTTATAATTGTTAAATAAGAAAAGGGACATTTAACACCAAAATAATTTCAAGAACTTACTAATAAGAAACTTTCGTTGGTGTTTTGTCGCTAGTGGCAGACGAGAGAGTTGTACCATTCTTAAACATTTCCGCTAGGGTAAATAGTCGAAGAAAGCTTTGGTTTAGTTATTTTGTTTTACGGCATATCAACCCTTAATATTTTTTAAGGAAATTAATCAAGACAAGGCATCAAGCCACTTAATGTAAGGAGCTAAAAAATACTACTTCAAGGTCAAAAACTAGCTAACGATAAGTGTTAGACGGATAGATTTCGATCCAGAAAACAGCAATTATCACCCCTTTGCCAGAAGCATCGCTCTTGGAATGTGAGGACTAAATGGCTAAAAAGTTATGTTGAATCTCGTTTTTTAGTAAAAGTTTCGGTAAAAGTACAGAATAGCTAACACTCCAGAACTCGTAAGCTCACCCCTCTAATAAATAAACAGCACATAATTTATATAAAACGCATTTGAATTAAATTCGTTTCTGATCCTGTCTTGTTTTCATGTGTGGAAATTTATATGCATATTTCATATTGAGGATTATTGGCAAAACAGAGCTTGAGTATTGATTTACTCCTCTCCAGGAGTTAGGCACAAGGCCAGTTTTTATCTTACTCCCACAATTAAGATGTGACCCAAGGTCGGGTCGGGAAAGTGGGGTTTAAAAATTGCCTGGCCAGCCCCGTCGGCATGGCAATTTTTACAGAGTTTGAGTATTGATTTACTCCTCTCCAGGAGTTAGGCACAAGGCCAGTTTTTATCTTACTCCCACAAGTAAGATGTGACCCAAGGTCGGGTCGGGAAAGTGGGGTTTAAAAATTGCCTAGGCAGCCCCGTCGGCATTCCCCGGTAGGGGCGCCTCAGGCAGTAAGCAATAAACTTACTCCTCCCCAAAGAGAGGAGGCGAAGCCTGGGAGGATGGACCTCCTAGAACTGCCCAGGACAGACCCATAGACAGGCGTTAATCAAGCCCCGAAGGCCAAGACAATACCAGTCTATAGGGTGCACTATCTATCGGAACAGATACTACACTTTGATCCTAGCAAAGAGTTTGAGTAGTTGATACGTTGGGAACTAAGATCGGCACAAATTAAATGGTAGAAAGTGCCGGGAAAGTTGAATTTCGGGGTAGGATAGGGGCGCACCCCTTGCCTAAGGTGTTCCGATGCATTTTAATGTCGCGCCGGGTAAAATATCCACTCGTACAAATGGATGTATATATTCCTTTACGAACGCAAGTTACTGGTCTCCCTACCGTCACCGACGCCACCATAACTTACTGATATGGCGCACGCGAGCTGATCGTTCGTCGGCCTCGTAGTTGGCAGCCTCGGTTGCTTTCTCTTCCGCTACACAAAACCACGCCGACACCTTTTGGTTAGTTTATAAAAACGTTTATTCAAAAAGACAATAGAAACCTCACATGTGCGCGCATGAAAGAGTAAGAGATTTCACTACATTAGTCGTTTGACGCGTGCTGTCATTGTTTTGAGGAGGGGCAGCACACAAAAACACGTCTTTGATCTCGCTGGAAGTCACGTCATTTGCATAATTTACGCCGTTCTCACTCTCTGACTCCCCTTACCTCTAAACGTTTCCGTTTATACGGCTACTGCTATTTAACGCGGTTACATATTCTATAACCCGATAGATGGTACTCTGATACGTCTTTCCTCGTTCAAGTCTCGCCGACTAAGAGAGAGATCCGTCCTATCGGAAGTTACGTCATTTGCATAATTTACGCCGTTCTCACTCTCTGACTCCCCTTACCTCTAAACGTTTCCGTTTATACGGCTACTGCTATTTAACGCGGTTACATATTCTATAACCCGATAGATGGTACTCTGATACGTCTTTCCTCGTTCAAGTCTCGCCGACTAAGAGAGAGAGAGATCCGTCCTATCGGAAGTTACGTTATTTGCATAATCCATAGATGGTAGCTTGATAAGTACTACAACTCCGGCTCAGAATGAATCTGAGAGTCATGATAACTAAAAGTTAACCCATACTTTTCAAAGCTTCCAAATCGGAGTCTCATCACAAGATACACTTTAAGGTCATACCCAGGAACATTGACGGAAAGGACGTAGATTGCTGGGAAAATAAATTTTAAATGAATCTGTGTTTAGAGTAACTTAAAATGTAAATTGTGTTTTTGGACGGTGTTATGGTGAAATAGTATACATTTACCAGTAACGATGATATTATATTTTTCTACAGACTCGATAGCTACGATGTAGAGGGGTGTATCTTCATAAGGAATTGGCTGCAGATTCTGTCACACAATGATGCGACCTTTTGTTGATATGACTATCTCTCCTCCCCCCCCTCTCTCTCTCTCTCTCTCTCTCTCTCTCTCTCTCTCTCTTAATTTCTCTTAATAAAATTATACGAGAACTTAATTAGAAATGCCATTCATTATTTTGAAAGTTGACGTAATGAATAGCACCGACCATGTGGTCTTACGAATCTTATTAATGAAAGTTACCCTCAGGATAAATAACAAAGTTCTACACATACTCAAAGTTTAAGTAAATTTCATTCTATTTTATGTCCAGAACCGGGACTTAAACGAATAAAATGTAACATTTTCCAAGCATTCAATGTGGAAAAGTCCGAGAGAACCTACGAGAATCGCGCTGAGTAGGTTTGATCCTTGAGGTGACATCGACTTTGTTGAGGGATCAGAGCAGAATTTATAGTAGACGTTGTCTAAATTTGAGGAATGGCATGTCTTTTATAGCCTGTGGTATTACGGTCGAAATTCATCGAACCGTAACAAATATAGCCGCGCTGCCCCAAAATAGTTGTAATAGTGAGTGTAGAGTTATCTGTCTCTCTCTTTCTTAAATAGCATCGGCAACATAGCGCTTCACTTTAATGTCAATGCTAGTTATTGTAGAAATTCGACTGTACTTCGGTTTCTCTTTCTTTTATAGCAGCGATGTAAGAGTTGTCGTAGTAATGAAAACAACACTCGTTATTACTAGAGGTTTTAATATTTTTTAAGGTACTAGTGTTGACATTATCAACATACAGCATTATTAATTACACAGCAAGTTTTTCTAGAGTATCGCATAGTATCAGTCTTACAGTCGTCCGTTATTCACAGGAGGAAGGAGGAAGACTTCCGAAACACGTCCGTTTACTTTCAGACCAAAACTCCACGAGAGCTAGATTAGTCTTTCTTTTTGCCACCTAATGTATTTCCACTTTCTATTTTGATACGTCACTTTCTTCGACACGTTTACTTAATATCTTAACATTAATTTAGAAGTGGAAAATGTATTTTTACGTAATCCCATGTACCATCTTGTAACATTACTGCCTATTTACATTGGCTATAAGTCGGTTCGCTTGTGGACTTTACTTTAAAATGCTTTATTGTTGACTAAATAATCTAACCTTACACAGCGGCTTACTTGTTCAGTTAGCTAAAGTGAATTTAACCACGTCATTGCTAGCAAGCACTTCCGAACTACTTTTTAAATTGAATAAGTAATGTGGTGTGTCACAGTGTTGCTTTCAGATCTCTTGGTTATGTAGTTAAAGGTAACAAAACTTGCAGGCCACCTTTTACATTTTGTTAGGAATAACAAGACTTTCGGGCCACCTTTTACATTTTGTTAAAAATAATAAGACTTTCGGACGACTCTGTACTTTTGTAGGGTAACAAGTTTCTTAGACAACCTTGTATTTTTAGTAGAGATAAACAACATTCTGTCAATCTTGTAATGTTTAGTAAGGGTAACTAAACTTTCGGACCATACATTTTGTTCGGAGTAAAAAATCTTTCTAACCACCTTGTAACTTTGGTAGGCGTACCAAGACTTTTAGACCACCCTGTACGTTTTAGTAAGAGTCATAAGACTTTCGTACTAACCTGTACGTTTTAGTAAGAGTCATAAGACTTTCGTACTAACCTGTACGTTTTAGTAAGAGTCATAAGACTTTCGTACTAACCTGTACGTGTTAGTAAGAGTCATAAGACTTTCGTACTAACCTGTACGTTTTAGTAAGAGTCATAAAACTTTCGTACTAACCTGTACGTTTTAGTAAGAGTCATAAGACTTTCGTACTAACCTGTACGTTTTAGTAAGAGTCATAAGACTTTCGTACTAACCTGTACGTTTTATTAAGAGTCATAAGACTTTCGTACTAACCTGTACGTTTTAGTAAGAGTCATAAGACTTTCGTACTAACCTGTACGTTTTAGTAAGAGTCCTAAGACTTTCGTACTAACCTGTACGTTTTAGTAAGAGTCATAAGACTTTCGTACTAACCTGCACGTTTTAGTAAGAGTCATAAGACTTTCGTACTAACCTGTACGTTTTAGTAAGAGTCCTAAGACTTTCGTACTAACCTGTACGTTTTAGTAAGAGTCATAAGACTTTCGTACTAACCTTTACGTTTTAGTAAGAGTCATAAGACTTTCGTACTAACCTTTACGTTTTAGTAAGAGTCATAAGACTTTCGTACTAACCTTTACGTTTTAGTAAGAGTCATAAGACTTTCGTACTAACCTTTACGTTTTAGTAAGAGTCATAAGACTTTCGTACTAACCTTTACGTTTTAGTAAGAGTCATAAGACTTTCGTACTAACCTGTACGTTTTAGTAAGAGTCATAAGACTTTCGTACTAACCTGTACGTTTTAGTAAGAGTTATAAGACTTTCGTACTAACCTGTACGTTTTAGTAAAAGTCATAAGACTATCGGACTACTCTGTACTTTTTGGTAGGGGTAACTAAACATTCGGACAACCCTGTACTTTTGCTAGGAGTAACATTTTGCTAGGAATAACAATACTTTTGGACCACCGTGTACATTTTGGTTGGCGTAACAACATTTTCGGATCACCCTGTACGTTTAGATAGAAATTACAAGACTTTTAGACCATCTGTACATTCTGGTAGGGATAACAAACTTTTGGACCACCCTGTACTCGACATGCTCTTATCAGACTGTTCACGCCCCAACATACATAATTTTGTCTGACTCATCGTTGTGTAACTGCAAAACAGATTTTAACCCCGCAGTTGCTCGACTGAGAAAGTTACCGGTGTACTTCCAAAGATAAAGATATCGTATTTTATTTATATACATATATTACTTAGAAAAAAAACGGCTGTTTCGGCGAGTTAAAACGTTAAAAACATAAAGTCGATATAAAAACAATAACTAGACACGGCAAGCACATGCTAAATAAATACTAGTTTACTTTATTTCGACTTCCTATTTTTTCTTACGTCACTTTCTTTGATACGTTTACTTAATGTCTTAACATTGTAAAATTACTGCTTATTTACACTTAGTTGTTTAGTCAGCTAAAGTGGTTTTTATTGCACCATTGGTATCAGGCACTTCTGAACTATTAACCAGCTTCTTGAAATTCAGTTAACAAAATACGCTACTTAGCAAAAAAAACATTGGAAATTATATTTTTATTAATAAAAAATAATGCGCTTTGAACTAATTCTTAATGCCGTACATGTCTTACTTTTTGCGGATTATCAAAAGTAGATCAGTTTGTTTACAAATTATATTCATGTAATGCTTTTTATGTTATTAGATTGTATGTTTATTTATTTACATTCATAGAACAAGTATACACTTTAAAAATGCAAACTACTGCCTTAGTAATGATTACTCAACCTATTCCTTTTTTTGTTAAGTAATCACATGTTTTAAAACAGACAAACTCCAAAAACACTATATATTTTTAATAGAATATAGATAGTTTGTTTTAAATTCCACGGGAGCTTAAACCCAGTTTACACATTAAATCAACTATTTAATTAACCCTAAAGTATTGTAACTTAAATTATCGTTTTACAGCGTTTTTTATGGATATCACTCCATACAAGGTACGAAGCCATTCGATGTAAGGGGCTAAAAAAAATACTACTTCAAGGTCAAAAACTAGCCAGCGATAAGTGTTATGTGGATAGATTTCGACACAGAAAACAGTAATTCTTCCCCCTTTGTCAGAAGAATCGCCCATGAAATGTGAGGACTAAACGACAAAATCAGAGAAGCGAGAGTTACGAGGCTGTCGAAAGAAAAACCAAGATGCACTTTCTACTCTTTCTGGATTTAGTACTGAATCCAGTCGTTTTACTTTAAGGTTATACTATTTTCGATTATATTTTGTATACGCTAGGTATGTAGCTTAATTTCTTTTTGTAACCATATACTTTGTAAATAGGTAGTTTGTGATTGATGAAATCTAGTTTACTTATATATGCGGTTTTGCAGGTACTACCACACATAATTGACCTGGGAGTAATCGCAACTATAGAATTACTCCACACTCCTTAAGCTGTTACAGTTTGGTATCACCGGCAAATGCAGTTTAATATCACACCAAAAACACTTGGAATAGAGAGAGTTGGAGTTGTTGATCAAGTTTCGACACGTGGATAAAACGAACAAATACATGTACATAATCTGCGACACTGGCATGTCGATGTTATCGATCAACAGCTGTTAGAAACTGAGTTCTTATCAGGAAAAATAAAAATCTGCTATATCCCTTAGGTCATATTTTGAAAGAACTAATACATATATATATATATATATATATATATATATATATATATATATATATATATATATATTAGCAAAGGTATGCGACCAGAGGGAGCATATTTTTCTGATATCCTTAATGGAACCAAAACATGCTTTTGCTGACGGAAATATCGAACCTGCCAGCAAATATTTGTCACTTTTTATATAAGAAACAAATATGTTCGATCATTATGTATGTAATACTAAATTTTAGTTAATTAACGTCTATTTCCTTAACGTATTTCCCTATATATTTTAATAACACAAAATACATGCTAAAATAGCTTTAGTTCTGGGATTGAGTTATTTTTGAAAAAGAATTGTTTACATTTTTCTAATCAACCATAATTTACTTAACAAGTCACTCATCTCTCACTCTTAACTATGTACTTATCTCGCCCTCTCACTCTATGTTGATTCAATCACTCTATAAATAATTCTTAATGTCTCTGTGAGAATTTAGAGAAGGGGTGACTCTTTTTTTCTGCGTGTTGTCATCTAATTTACATACGTGTGTCTGTAGACATTACAAACATGTGTGTAAATTAGATGAAAAAATACTAAGTCTCATTACTTCTATGGAAGAATAATAAAGAATAATATTCCGACATGATGATGAAGATGACATAGAAGTAAAGAGACTTGCTATGCGAGGAGAATCTTTAAAAAAATATTACGTATTTGTAGTACTTGCGTATGGACTTCCATACTCACCACCGGAACCGGAAGTGGTTCATGTGACTGGTATTAAAGTTCGCCATGTGCGACACCATATATAAAACAGTTTTTAGTCGAATAAATCTTGACTTCTAAGTAAGAAGTATCTTTGTGTTAGTACAATTTATTCAACTAAATTTTGGGCGTTTGCCCTGATACTAAAATATGGATGTGACATAGAAACCGAAATGCCTAGACATTGATCCCAGTCTACCAACAGCTGCCAAGGAATACCGACACTGGCATACGATATTAATTAATTATCTGGAGGATTATCAAGAAAGGATACCCAACAAATACCGAACCCTGTTAAACTGTGTGAGCTCTAGTGTTTTTGAGTTTATAGAAACATGTTCAAACTTTGATGCCGCCATAGCAAAACTGGACGGTTTGTTCATTAAAACACCGAACAGAGTATTTGCAAGACATTTACTAGCTATCAGACGACAGAAGCCAGGAGATTCCATGGACGAGTTTTTTTGAGAAATTAAAAGAAATTAAAAACAAACTTCAACTTCCACGACCACAGTGCAGAGGAGTGTAGCAAGGAGGCACTGCGTGACGCATTCATTACTGGAATATCCTCGCCTGCGATACAAAAATAAAACGCTGGGCCTCCAGCAGCGCACAATCAAGCCTCTGCGTTAAATATAGCCCAG
Source organism: Sepiola atlantica (assembly GCA_963556195.1). Taxonomy (NCBI): domain Eukaryota; kingdom Metazoa; phylum Mollusca; class Cephalopoda; order Sepiida; family Sepiolidae; genus Sepiola; species Sepiola atlantica. The sequence continues at coordinate 195,474,824 of OY744520.1, read as the reverse complement.
CATAATATCGATGCGTACGTAACTACGAATGTCCACATGACTACGGTTTTAAACCCAGAATCACCACAAGTATGTGAAAATGACTATTCCAATCCTCCAATTGCTATCAAGGAATTGGCTATGGATGCCGCATATAAAAATCGTACATGTTTCTTCTGTGTTTTTTTTTCTACAATTCTAAGAGGTAGCTGTCCAGCCCGCGAGGCTACTTGTAATAAATGTTCCAAGAAAAGACATTATACCCGCGTGTGCAAATCTTAGTCTTCCTCAATTTCAATGGCAACATTGGTCAGTTCTCACTTACTGACCACATTTACCAACATATCACAAGGACTCAACTGTTAATGGAAAATGGTTAAGTGCTCACTTCGATTCTTGCAGTACTGATAGTTAGCTTAACGAAAGTGTTGTGCGGAAACTAAAACTAAAAGGTTATCCGTCCTATAAAGACATTTCGATGGTTCAGAAAACATTGAATACCCGTTTTTAAACTAGCTATTGATCTTAATAACCAGTTCTACGTTGCCACACATGGCTTGGTATTCTGAAAAAATAGGTGTTCGGACTTAATACTTGGCCAGGATTTCTTGCGTCCCCATCAGAGTGTAACTTTTAAATACGGTGGCTCGTTTCCCGATTAAACTATGGATAAAGCTTGTCCTTTTTGTGTATTGGCCGCACCAAAAATAGAAGGGCCGTCTCTTTTTCAAAATGTATCTTCATGCTGCAAACCAATAGCTGCCAAATCCAAACGTTTTAGCAAGGACGATCAGATATTCATTGCAGAGGGAGTTAATCATCTACTCTCAGAGTGCATACTCGAACCAGCATATCACCATGGCGAGCCCAAGTAGTGATAGTAAAGGACCCCACCTACTGACATAAAAAGCGAATGTGTGTGAGTTATTCGCAGACGATTAACCAATACACTGAATTAGATGCCTACGCGTTGCCAAGAATAGACGAGATGGTGAATAATCTTGCAGAATACAAGATATTCTCCACTTTTCACCATAAAAATGCTTACCACCAGATGTCGCTGGATGGGGCTGATAAGAAGAATACCACGTTTGAGGCAAATGGTTGCTTATATCAGTTTTGTAGAATTCTGTTTGGAGTCACAAATAGGGGTTGCTGATTTCTAGCGGGCTATGGACAATATAATAAAAGAGGAAAACTTGCACGGTGCTTTCCCATACCTCGATAATCTAACAATTGCAGGACATACTCAGGAAGAAACATAATCAAATGTAAAGCAGTCCCTTAAGACTGTCGGTCGAAGAAACCTTACTCTTAACCAATACAAAAAACTGTAAAGGCCGTGCCTTCTATTAACGTGCTGAGATACTGTGTTGGGAATGGTGTCATCAAGTCTGATACTAGGAGACTGCGTCCATTAAAGGAGCTTCATCCACCCGAGAACTTAAAATCACCTAAAAGAGTAATTGAAATGTTGGCTTCCAAGCAAGAAGTATTTTTATTTTAGTATATCAGTTTATTAATTTTGCAATTAAATAAAACTAGAATAAATAGTGGTACTGGTTATGACCCAAGGGATCACGGGTTCGTCTAGTAACGGTAGAAAAGTCGGCTATATTAGTTTTCCGCACGAAATGCATTAACATTCTCCAAACAACGATGCTCTTATTATCTTTTGTTTCATTCATGTATTTACTACTACTACTACTACTACGACGACGACGACGACGACGACGACGACGACGACGACGACGACGACGACGATAACGACTGGATCCCTTAACAATTTTACAAATGAGGTTCAAATATATTTTGCCAAAACCTGTCTTGGCCTTTTGGCTAAGATCAAGGTGTAGTATCTGTTCCGATGGATACTGCACCCCATAGACTGGTATTGTCTTGGCCTTCGGGGCTTGATTTACGCCGGTCTATGGGATTGTCCTGTGCAGTTCTAGGAGGTCCACCCTCCCAGGCTTCGCCTCCCCTCTTTGGGGAGGAGTAAGTTTATTGCTTACTGCCTGAGGCGCCCCTACCGGGGAATGCCGACGGGGCTGCCCAGGCAATTTTTAAACCCCACTTTCCCGACCCGGCCTTGGGTCACATCTTACTTGTGGGAGTATGATAAAAACTGGCCTTGTGCCTAACTCCTGGAGAGGAGTAAATCAATACTTTAAAATAGCGTGCCCTATAATAATCCCTCCTCCAAAGTTATATTGAAAATATGACTCCGCCATACTTTGTCCGCCATTTACAAAGCACATATTCTACCGTTTCAATAATATGGAATTAATCTTAAAATATTAACGCAATAATTTCTTCTATTCATTTTTATTTCGTAATGTTCTATATTGTTGAAATCATAATGTTTTATATTGTTTAAGTCATAAACTGTGGATAGCTTCATTAGTAACTGCAGTTGTTTCATAGATACAGAGCATTGTATATGTAAGAAGGTGGAGGGACTGCTTTAGACTATTAATATATAGAAGATTGTTAGTATAAAGAAGAGGAGGAGGAGGAGGAGGAGGCGGAGGAGGCGGAAAAGGGAGAATAAGAGTTTCTAACAGTGTTCATGGATGTATCTCAAAATTTAACTACAGGCGACGACGAGTAATTTGACTAATTTACCATATTAGTTTTCTTAAATAAAATCATCAAATCTAAGAAATTATCCGATTTAAATTGAATGTTCAGTATTCATTAATCAATTAACTACTATAGTCAGTAAGTTTACTTTATTTTAAAAGAACGAGGACATGTTTGGTCATACACCTTGCTAATTTGCGCGACGAAACGCAACCAGTGAAATTGAGTAAACGAATCAATCTAACCGCTTTAATTAAAACAATCTGGTTGAAAAAAGTTTACGAAAATAAAATACGAATAAAGCAACTAAATTCAAATAATCTGGTTGAAAAATAGTTTACGAAAATAAAATACGAATAAACCAACTGAATTCAAACAATCTAGTTGAAAAATAGTTTACGAAAATAAAATACAAATTAACCAACTAAATTCAAATATTCTAGTTGAAAAATAGTTTACGAAAATAAAATACGAATAAACCAAGTAAATTCAAATAATCTAGTTGAAAAATAGTTTACGAAAAGAAAATACGAATAAACCAACTAAATTCAAACAATCTAGTTCAAAAATAGTTTACGAAAATAAAATACGAATTAACCAACTAAATTCAAACTATCTAGTTAAAAAATAGTTAACGAAAATAAAATACGAATTAACCAACTAAATTCAAACAATCTAGTTGAAAAATAGTTTACCAAAATAAAATACGAATTAACCAACTAAATTTAAACAACCAAGTTCAAAATAATTTACCAAAATAAAATGCGAATTAACCGCTGAAAATTAGAAGCCCAATCCCATACGACCTTTTCCCAAATACATAGAGCACACATAAGAGAGATAATCAAAAGGTCTGAACAACACGAGGCGATAAACTACTAGCCACCATGCGTTGGTGAGTAGATCTGCAAGTAATGACCACTCAGGGATTACTCTATATTTCCTAAAGCTTTCAAACGTGGTCCTCGCCACCGGATAATATGTGTACGTGCGTGCGTACGTGCACGCCTTAAAACAGAAAAAAATAGATTGGGAAAAGCAAGAAGGATTTTAAGGAATTTAGTAATGATTTATTGAAGTCAGTTGACGAAATAATGGATAGACTATGAGCAAACTTAAAGATTTTATACGCACACAAGCACCATAATATGGGGACATTTACGAGGTGTTGAATGGACTACAGCATACGAGACATGTTTAACCAAATCTGCTGCTGATGATGAAATTATCGGCGTCGTCTCTTTGTGGTGACGGCCATCATCATCATTATCCTTTCAAGTGTCGCCGGCGAGGGCAGAGTAAGCATGAAAATATATAATGAGTTATTGTATTCTAAAACCACAGATATTTCACGTGAATTAACGGGGCTCACGACTGACACCTTTATTCTGCTCAGTCGCCATTTTTATATCATTTAACTACACTCGAACACTGGATACAGATGGTGGAACGAAAGGTCCGCGTTCGCTGGTATGAATAAACCGAAGAGAATCTTCACAGCGACGGTGGGTGCTTGTCAATCTTCGTTAGCGCCGAGCATAAGATCGCACTCTATGAGAACGAGTCACGTGCGGTATAAAGGAACAATTAGCCGGGCGACCGTTTTTGCGCCGAGCCATTAAATCCCAGTGATAGGCGTTTATTTCTTTCTTTGAGATATGTGGGGCTGAGATTCAACATGGCGTCGTCTACTGTCGTCTGCTGTTTTTTTTTTTTCTAATTCTATGCCTTTCAAAAAAAAAAAAAAAAAAGAGGCAATAATGTGTCGAACACCAGGTAATGGGATAGGATTGGTATGTAATGAATTTAGAAGTAATTGACAAGCTGGCGTTCTTATTTTGAAAGTTCCATTTGGGTACAATAAAAATTCAGTGAGGTTTATTTCCTCCGCTTGGTATTTAAGAAAAGTCGACGAAAAGAAGAAGAAAGAAGTGTTCGCCATTTTGTTTCCAAGCTGTGAATTTGAAGAGAAGGTTTCGCGATACAAACTGACATTAGCGACGTGTGTGAATTGCATACAAACATTATGATCAGTCTTTGTGGCGGCAAGGGAATAATTAAACACTGAAAAATAGAGTATAAATATATATGTATATATATATATATATATATATATATATATATATATATATATATATATATATATATATATATATATAAACCTCATAATTACAACAATTTACAATTGGTACACATTTTTTTACAACACTTCATACTTTTAATTGAAAAAAACACTATTGATTGGGACACTAGTTGAGAATGTAACCTGTTCCAATTGGGAAATTACCTATATATATATATATATATACAGGTTCGATCCTTTCGAAATTATCCATGCTGAGGACGACTGTGAGAATCACGGATTACTTTTATGTACGTATAAAATTATGGATTACTTATACGTATAAAATTAATTTAAAAAAAATATATTTATATTTATATATATATATATACATTTACTTTATTATTATTTTGTTATTTTTATTGTGCATTATTTTATTTTATTATGTATTCTACTAAGCAGTATCCGTTCCTGAGACAATTTACTAAAAAATATCATATTTTTAACTTAACTCAAATAATATATTTCTCGGCTCGCTAATTGTGTATCGCCGTGTAAATTCTATATGTACGCGTATTTGTCGTACAAAGGATGTGTGTGACGTTATTAGTAAACGATATGATGCCTTCTACCCACACAATCACATACTTTAAGTTTGGCAATACAGCCAGTAGAAATCTCATGTTAACTGACTTAACCTCCATTTGGTAACGTTATGAATTTAAAGAATTGAAAGTTCAACGGTAAGTTCAATAAATATTTCTAATTTACTCACGTAATCCTTGCGGATATAAATTTGCTTCATTTCTACAAAATGAAAGCATAAAGAACGGACTTGATAAGTGGTGATCCAATAATATAAAAAATTTAGAAGTTAATAACTAAAATTAACGCTAAAACGCTTGAATAAATTGTGTTAAATAAAAATACATTTATAACATGCCTGTTGTGATCTAATATATAAAGTAGAGACGATTTTTCCCCTGTACCTTCTCGGAGAATAGGAAAATAACCACATGCATCACAGGCTACTAAACTCACCACTATACTACACTTATTCACTCGAGCGTGTTTTAGTAAATATGTTATTATTTTTTTCCAGCTTACACTAAATATTACATTTGGCCCAGCATCTACGGCTCTCCGAAAAACAAACTCCATATAGGTGGTAGCAAAAACTTTTCTCCCTAACAATTCTGTACTGCCACTCTACTCATCGACACCGGGAACTAATAAACACAGTTCAATTTTCACAAAACACCGGTTCTTATTTATTATTTGCCTGGTATTAATTTAACATGCATGCCAATAATCAAGCTTCGGTTAATTGGCCTATTTTCTCATGTGTTTTTAACTCGGAATCGTGGCGCAGTCGGTAAAAAAGCAGGTTTAATGATCGCTGGTTTAAGCGTTCGATCCCATTCTACTTTACCACTTTTTTCTTTTTTTTAAATTTAAAACACGGTAGACGGGGGAGAAAAAACAATAGGTCGTTTATTTTTTTATTCGACGTCATACAATAGGTAGTACTTTCTACCGTGCAACGCCGGGCGACGGGTTCCGCTAGTTAGAAATAAAGTTGTTGCCATACAATCATCTTCATAAGAGGTTCCGTTTTTGGTTGGTTTATTGGTTGGTCCGTCACGCTTAAGTTTTGAATAGCATTTTGAGATGTTACTTATAATTCTCTCCGTCACGCTTAAGTTTCAGATAGCATTTTGAGATGCTACTAAGCAAAAGTAATTCTCCATGCTTAAGTTTAAAATAGTATTTTAGGATGCTACCGGCATAAGTAATTCTGTCCGTCATGCTCAAGTTAAAAATAGCATTTGAGACGCTACTGGGATAAGCAATTCTGTCCGTTACGCTTATGTTTCAAATAGCATTTTGAGATGCTTGTGGGCTTAAGAGATTCTGTCTGTCACGCGTA
>OY744520.1:195443267-195463267 GCA_963556195.1 Sepiola atlantica | reverse complement strand
TCTATTTACATTTATAGTAATATTCCTCTCCTCCTTTCTTTTTTTTTTGTTCTTCTTCTTCATTTCTTCTTCTTCTTCATTTCTTCTTCTTCTTCTTCTTCTTCTTCTTCTTCTTCTTCTTCTTCTTCTTCTTATTATTATTATTATTATTATTATTATTATTATTATTATTATTATTATTATTATTATTACTATATTGAAGTAAAGAGAATTATTATTTTGACATCTAATGTACATACATGTTTGTGCTGTATACAGACACACGTACGTAAATTAGATGGTCACACTGAAATGTTAGAGAGTGGTTGGATGGACATAGAGAGTGAAGAGGCGAAAGAAACACATAGAGAGCTAAGTGAGAGATGGGTGATTTGTTCAGTTAATTATAAATTACGATAAACTTCAACAGTTAAAACAGAGTTTGTTTGTTTTCAAGCATAACTACATCTCAGAACGATAGTATATTTTAGCGTGTATTTTGTGCCATCAAAGTATATCAAGGAAAAGGTCTTAGAGAAACAGACGTTGAGTAACGCACATTTAGTATAATAGATTTGGGTCATCCATAGTTATAAAAGTTCGATTTTCGCAAATGAATGGATTTCGAATAAAGCCACGTGGATATGTATTTTGGCCAAACATTGATAGGGAACATCAATTGGAGTACATACATAGAAGATACTGCCACATCTGCTGCAAAGAAGGCGGGTCCCTCTACTGAGCAAGAAAACTTCTCACACTTACTAGTATCCTATATCTCTACAAGCCACCATTCGCCCATACATTATTGCTGCATCTGAGCTGGTGCACCAACCACTAGTCTCTCACTCTTGATAAAGATCCCCATAAAAAGGTATCGAACTTTATAGCTCCCACACTGGCTATCAAGCTCCAGCCGTCTCCCTTTCGTTGCAACGTTGCATCCCTGTGCTTTGTTCTACAAGAACTTCAACGGACTGCCCTCCGACGAACTTGCTTCACTTGCACCCCCTCAACATAAATACCCTCGACCAACCTGACAAGCAGCAAAATCCCACCCCTTCACTGTAGGCAGTCTCTCGCTGCTCCTTGTTTATTCGGCTGTACTAACATGCAGAAATTTATATTTAAATTGAACAAACATCTCGTTGCACAACTCCCCACTTAGGATACGTCTATAAATCCGGCCGTTAATTCATAGTAGCCTTTTACATCTCATTGACAGTTTGCTTTGTTTGGGGTGCACAGAAATAAGAAATAGAATAAAAAATAAAACAACATATCTATCTATGCTTCGTCATTTAGTGTGAATGTTATCGCTTTGCCCATGTCGATTGATATTAAATGAACAGCAAATAGACACAAGAAAAAGCCATTCTTAAAATATTCTCCATGGGTAATCATAAATAAAGCATTTCTAAAATACTCACTCCTATTTTATCATAGAAAATGGGACGGAAAATGGCCTAAAAACGTAATAGTTCACACGAGATTGTATAAGGCTTCGTTCAAATTGAAATAAACTTATGACTGTGTTTATGAATGGAGACACCGTGTTTCCCCCAGTTTAATGAATGAAAATGAAAGCACAATTGTCGAACAATAGAAAAATGGAATCATACTATTTGGTGGATGTACGCTACTTGATACGAAGTACCCGTCATTTCCCGGGCGTCAAATTTGTAAACTAAAAAACGTAGTTTTGTTTGTGGAAGTGTTCTGGCGTTCTCGGATTACACATTTCGGTCTAGATACACTTGCAACGTCTAGCCACACTGACTAGTCGTGATACGACGAAACAGCTATCTGCGATATATATATATATTTATATATAGTAGTAAGTTATGAAAATATATTTATGGCAATTAAGCTAAACAGAGACTCCCGCGTTTCATCCCCGGCGGGAATCTTCAGGCTAAAATGCATAAGATTCACCCGGGGATGAAACGCGGGAGCCGCTGTGTAGCCTCTGTGTAGCTTAATTGCCATAAATATATTTTCATAACTTATTACCTAGCTCTACTCACGCATTCAGCACTTTTGAAGTAAATACTGAAAATTGATACATAAAAAAATGATATCCTCTTATAATACTTTATGTGGATACATGAAATAGTAATAATTATATATATATATATATATATATATATATATATATATATATATATATATATATATATATACATACAGGACGGACGAGTATAAGCAATAAAGTAATAAATATAGCATGATGCGGTTTCAGTATCACATCCATCACTTTAAATGGTAAGGTTTACAACAACAAAGATAATAATGTGCCCACGTTACTCACCCTGTTGCCTAGAATACATATTCCATAATTCATAATAATAAGTTAATAGTTTAGGATTTTACCAGGCACATATATATTATTTAGGCTCATGCGCGCACGTCGATCCTTTTTAAAATGTATTACTTAATACACCTCAAAATTTGATGTAGGACAATTCTTTTCTTTATTATTATTTTTTGTATCTAATCTATTTTAAAAGTTTGTTGATGGCGGGTGGAAGAAATTATAAAAATAATTGCTCTACATTAAATCTTTAGTTATATTAAGTAATATATTATTAAAACGATCAGTGAGTGCGTGTTAGCGTTAATAATATGTATGTTTTTAGTTAAATCCTAAACTATTGAACTTGTTATTATGAATAATGGAATATATACTCTAGGAAACAGGGTGAGTAATGTGGGCACATATGTTTTTTTTGTAAACCAAACCCCTACATATCCCCAAAATAATAAGATAAACATTAAAATTTTAAACTAATGCTACGTTTATTGCTGATACTACTCCTGGAACAAGTATTCTACTAGTATATAAACATATATATGTATATATGTACTAGTATATAAACATATATATGTATATATGTAAATATGAAGGTGAGAATTCAATGTTGAAAACCGGAAGGTGGACTGAGGATGAACACAACTAAATGACAAGAGACGGTAAATCTCAGATTTTCAACATTGCATTGCTCCTGCCTCGGAATTATCACCTTCATATTTACTTGTTTACTAGCAATGCTTCAAGCAAACTACCATTTCCTTATATATATATATATATATATATATATATATATATATATTAAAGAAAGTCAAATGTTTTAACTTTAGTTGTTTCTTAAGGAGACAGAAATATAAGTAAGCAATATTATTTACTCATGCTCAAAAATTCAGCATCAACAAATATTTATGTGTACATTTGTTCCTAAGTTTTTTTAATAAATTCCTCTCCAGTGCAAAAGAAATCACATTATCATTACGTTACATGACCAGGTAACAACAATAGAATTTTTTAATGATTACAATCACGCAAAATAAAATACTGAAATAATATTTACTTATTTTATACTTTTTCATTTTTAAGGCTGGCTATAATAATTGGATGTCAGAGTCAAATATATATGCATATATTACAAAAAGGTGGACTCGTTCTTCAAAGAACGTATACATCGCCAATGTATAATAAGTTCTTTAAAATATTAAATGTTAATAAATGTTTCTTTATTTAAAGAAAAAAAGAATCCAACTAAACTGTAAGTAATTTGCACCTTCAAAATACCCATGGGTGCAGAAATTACAAAGAAAATACCCTTTCATATTGCACCCTATCTGATAGTACAACGTTTAACTCCTCGGCCTAACATTCACAGGTAAAATAACTTGGAATAAATACATTGAAGACATTGCCAAGGCTGCTGTAAAGTAAGTGGGCTCCCTATACCGAGCTAGAAAACTTCTCACACCTGACATCATCTTATATCTCTAAAAAGCCACCATCCGCCCATGCATGGAGTATTGTTGCCACATCTGAACTGGTACATCATTCACTAGTCTCTCCCTCTTAGACAAGATCCAAAAAAAAGTCGCCAACTTAATAGGTCCCTCACTATCTACCAAGCTCCAGCCCCTGTCTCATCGCCGCAATGTTGCATCCTTGTGCCTTTTTACAACTACTTCAATGGATTGTGTTCCGATGAATTTGCTGCTCTGGTGCCCCCTCGACGTAAATACACTAGACCAACCCGACAATCAGCTAAGTCACATCCATTCACTGTGGAGGTCCTCAGATGCCAGAGAGCCTCCAATAGCTTCTTTTCTCGTGCTGCCGACCTCTGAAACTCCCTCCCTGTTTCCTCTTTCCCCGACTATACTGACAGGCAGAGATCAAAAACTAATGTAAACAGACATCTCGCGACACAGTTAACAACTTCGGATGCTCCCAAAACTTACTCTCTAATTCTAAGCAGCCCCTTGCGTCTACAGTGGCGTCGAGCTTTGTTTGGGGTGAACTATGATAAAAAAGGATGATTCTAAAAGATAATCGTCTAATAGTGTTCTTTAACTAGAACCATAATATCGTTAGAAAGGACAAACATTTTTTGGTTTATGTGTCTGTAATCATTAAACAATTCAATTGTTACCTGAAGGTGTGACAACATGATAATATGATTTCTTTTGTGCTAAAGAGAGAATTTTTTAAAGTTTTTGAAACATATGTACTCATAAATATTTGTTGATGTTAATTTATCTGAGGTTAAGATCGGATTCGTACTCTGCCTGATGAGATCTCAGTTTATAATAACTGTTGATCGATAACATCGACATGCCAGTGTCGCAGATTGTGTACATGTCTGTGTAAATAAAAATAATCATATATAAAGCTCTATTTGATATTGAGCACTTTTTATAAACCCGGTTGAAATTATTTGGATTACTACCCTGTGGATGTTTTTACCTGGATTATTACCATTATATATATATATATATATATATATATATATATATATATATATATATATATATATATAAAATATAAAAAGATGCTATGAGAATTATAGCGACGGAAAGGGGTAAAAAAAAAATTTAAAAAATATTAAAAAAAAATATTTAAAAAAAAAAAGAGAAAAAAAAAAAAAGAGAAAAAAAAAAGTTCAGTCAAATAGAAACAACATTAAGCCCGAGAGATTTTCTCTTTGTTTGCAAAGAGAAGGTCTCAAGGACTTAATATAAATTGTTTCTAAGATCTTGAGATGATAAGGGGAGTGCGATTTACTAAGAATGGAGAATAAGTCGACACTTTCCCTCGCTATAATTCTCATAGCATCTTTTTATATTTTTTATACATTACTTCGATATTTGGCTCTGTTGAGCGAGGTACGAAACCGGTCAGCTGCCCTTTCATCTTTTTAATTTCTTAAATTCATTATGAATAATAAATATTGTCTCTTCAATGCTATTTTAAAGTTTTGTACGACAAAGAAAATATATATATATATATATATATATATATATATATATATATATATAATAATCACAAAAAATATATTGAAATGTATTCAGCGATATAATAGAAAAAACAATTAAAATAAAGACAGCTCTCATATATTTGATACTTTGTTCTGATAGAAAATAAGCAGAGAATTCGTCATTGCATTTGACAACTGACTTCAAGGGGAACATTTCTGAGCTTGGGGAAAGAGAGACTATTTCATAAATATATTTTGTATATATATGCCAACTTAATATCATAACTATAATTGGATATGTAAAAAATACAAATTGAAACCGTAAATCAAATTCTTTTAGTCACACATATATATTTATACGTGTGTAAGTATTTCATATATTTATACGTGTGTAAGTATTTTATATATTTATGAATATTTATGAATATTTTCGGTCAGACACTATGATTTTTACGTACATACAGTAGTGACCTTCGGTAATAAAATGACATATGTTTATATATATATATATATATATATATATATATATATATATATATATATGTGTGTGTGTCGCAGCATCTCAGTAAAACGATTGATCTAAGATCCAAGCCAAACGTGGATTTAGAACCCGCAACTTCAATCTGATGTCTTTATCGATATCATAAGTTGTTGAACCATTTTTTTTCAAACTTATCATTAAAAATTTAAAAATAGATAAAAATACAAATATTCTTACATTTTTCGCGCTTCTTTGCAGCCGACCGAACAACTACTTTTGATGTAAAATAATCGTTGATATTTGATGTATTGTTTATTTTGAATAGAAAAAAATTATCCATTTTTTAATTTAAAATAGATAAAAAGGATTTGATAAATGTTAATTAATATATTTTGACATTAATAAGAATATTTTATATTATATTTATGTTTCTTTATTTCTTATAGACAAGCGAACTATTTTAGATCTACGCGCAGTGGTTAAAAAATCCCAACAACGAACTAATTTAAGTCGGTTAAAAACACAAAATCCTTGCTGATGAGAGTTCGCCTACAGTTCCAATATTTTATGCCATTGTTAGTTCGAATCTCGCACTAGATAATTGTTTCGTTTTTTATTTTCTATAATCTTCACGTAATTTCCTAGTAAATGAATATTTTTATTAAAAATTTTGGAACAAAAATGTTTAATACGTCTTCTTATTTTCTAATCTTGGCTATAAAATTAAGGAAAAGTTAGGAAACCCGGCGTATACGAGTACATCAGTTAGTATATATATATATATATATATATATATATATATATATATATATATATATATATATATATATATATAATTATTAATAAATAATTATATATATATATATAATTATTAATAAATAATTATATATATATATATATAATTATTAATAAATAATTATATATATATATAATTATTAATAAATATATATATATATATATATATATATATGATTATTAATAAATAATTATGTATATATAATTATTAATAAATATATATATATATATATAATTATTAATAAATAATTATATATATATATATAATTATTAATAAATAAATACTTTTATATCCATAAACATATATATATATATATATATATATATATATATATATATATATATATATATATATATATATATATATATATTGCGTTTTTTTTTACGCTCGTCAGTATGGAATTATGTAACCTTATCGTCGGTCGAGCAATTCGAACCCCGGATCCAAGCATTGAAACACTCTGTGAATGTAATATATATATATATATATATATATATATATATATATATATATATATATAAAATAAAATATAGTAACACGAAATTAGATAATCATCGATGAAATAATTTATTTCAACCTTGTGGTATTTTCAAGAATCCGATCCAGACAATTACATTTTTTAAACTGAAAAAAAAACAGATTAAATTCACACTCGCTAATTCAAATATAATTGGAGAGAGAGAGAGGGTGGTAACAACCTATTTAATACATATTTAGAGAGAAAGAGGGGGGAATTTTAAGCATATCTAATCTATAAGTATAAATTGAGAAGGGGGAATATCTAATCTTTATACTTATAGATTAGATATGCTTGAAATTTCTCCCTCTCTCTAAATATGTATTAAATAGGTTGTTACCCCCTCTCTGTCCAATTATATTTGAATTGGCGAGTGTGACTCTTTTTTTTCAGTTTCAAAAATGTAATCGTCTGGATCGGATGCTTGAAAATACCACAAGGTTGAAATAAATTATTGCATCGATCATTATGTAATTTCGTGTTCCTATATTTTACTTTATTCTTGCTCTGTTTATTACATTGAGCTCTCATACCCGGATTTCCTCCTGGAATTATTTAATAATAACACAAATATATATATACTAGCGGAACCCGTCGCCCGGCGTTGCACGGGAGAAAGTACTACCTATTGCATGACGTCGAAAAAAAAAAGAAACGGCCTATTGTTTTTTCTCCCCTGTCTACCGTGTTGGCAAATGTTTTAAATTTTAAAAAAAAAGGGGGTAGAGTAGAATGGGATCGAACGCTAAAACTTGCGATCATGAAATCTGCTTTCTTACCGCCTGCGCAACGCTTCCGGGTTAAAAATACATGTGAAAATAGGTCTATTAACCTAAGCTTGATTATTGCCATGCGTGTTACATTAATACCAGGCAAATAATAAATAAGAACCGGTGTTTTGTGAAAATTAAACTGTGTGTATTAGTTCCCGGTGTCGATGAGTAGAGTGACAGTACAGAATTGTTAGGGAGAAAAGTGTTTGCTACCACCTAAATGGAGTTGGTTTTTCGGAGAGACGTTGATAGTGGGCCAAATGTAACGTTTAGTGTTAAGTAGAAGAAAATAATAACAAATTTACTAAAACACGCACGAGTGAATAAGTGTAGTATAGTGGTGAGTTTAGTAGCCTGTGATGCATGTGGTTATTTTCCTATACTCCGAGAAGGTACAGGGGAAAAATCGTCTCTACTTTATATATTAGATATATATATATATATATATATATATATATATAGTAATCCAGGTAGGGTAAAAATCCACAGGGTAGAAATCCAAAGGGAATCAAACCGGGTTTATAAAAGAGTGCTCAATAAAAAAAAGTATAGAGCTGTATTGTGAATGCTTTTATTCAAACATGTACAAGGTCTGCTACACTGGCATGTCGATGTTATCGATCTACAGCTCTCAAGAGTTGAGGTCTCATCAGGCCTGATGAGACCTCAGCTCTTGAGAGCTGTAGATCGATAACATCGACATGCCAGTGTAGCAGACCTTGTACATGTTTGAATAAAAGCATTCACTATATATATATATATATATATATATATATATATATATATATATATATATATATATATATATATTCACAGAGTGTTTCAATTCAGACAAACTATTTCACTGCATCACAGCTTTCAGGTTGCCATACACACCCATACACACATCTTTATATAGATTTATCTAATTAATGTGATGAATATATTTTTTAATGTTATTTCTTATTAGCTGACGTAAAGTAATACAAAATGTATTTAAAAAACATAATTTTGGGGCGCTTCCTGCGAACTACTTCACTGTAATGAAATATGTGTGTACGTGCGTACAATAGGTCGTAGTATCAGAGAAATAGATTAGATCAAATGAGATTAACAACTGCTTACATGTGACAAGTGTGTCCCTATCCGAATATCTCTGACTCCTCATATATATATATATATATATATATATATATATATATATATATATATATATATATATATATATATATATATATAAACTATGTTTCTCGCTTCATTGCAGATCATAATATTGTTAATAACTTCAATAATATAAATCGCACAAGTTTGAAATTTTGCAAAATATGTTGGTATCTTACATAAGGAGCACTCTTTCAGTGTGCAAAATTTCAAACTTTATATCATTGAAGTTATTAACAATATTATGATCTGCAATAAAGCGAGAAACACAGTTTATATATATGGTCACACTATACAAAATCAAAGTGAATATCTTGTTGACTGAAGTAAACATTACATCGAAATAAATTACTGCCCCGTGTAGAATTACGTGTCATGTTGAATATCAGAAATATCACATGGCTATTCACTTTGATTTCGTATAGTATCACAAAAATTGTTATCGCTTTTACACGTGTAATTGAGCCCTTTTGAAAAGTTAGTCGAGTTCTCGAATTTAATATTCATACTTATTTACAAATTTACAATGGTGAGATGATATTTTGAGTGAGTTAATTGTCCAGTAGAATTAATCGTCCGTTGTTTGTCGAATGTTCGAAGTGTGTATGTATATATGTTTGTTTGCTGTCAGTGTGATTATGCATGTGTGAGTTCAGGAGATATTGTGCGTATTCGACCTTTGTCAGTGTGTGTATATGTATTAACTTCTGTGTATGTGCGTTTAGTATTCATTTGCCTCCCTCTGGCCTCGAAGAGAAAAGTGCAATGTCGTTCCGCATCCTGTCTTGTGTCTGGTTCCGTTAGACTCTATAGATGTTTGATTGTCGAGTCGCTTTTTTTTATTGGTAATCTGTATTTCACACTAGCTCTCGAAAAGGATCGTTTCCAACGAGCAGGAATCATTTCCACAGGTTAAAAAATGTCGAGTTAAAACCTTTATCTGAAATTATGTTGTTTTTTTTTCTACTTCGGGAGCGGATGTAACACGAAGCTATTGATTTGACTGTCTCACATTTTCTCTCGATCCAGAAATATAAAAATGAAAAAGAAAATAGTAAGCTAAACAAACGGAGAAAGAAAGAGAGTAGCTCATACAGGCAAGTAACTATTCATGCTCGCTCGTATCGCATCTCTACCATCCCAGAAAGTCTTCTTTTATACAAAGGTCTGTTGTGTTTTTTAATGTATTAGCATTTTCAATTTCTAACATTTATATCACCGTTTATTTCTCTTTTATCAGGTTGCGAATGCCACCCTGTTGGCTCGCTGGGTCAGACCTGTAACCAGACGACGGGCCAGTGCCCTTGCAAAGATGGCGTCACCGGTTTAACCTGCAATATGTGCGCCAAGGGTTACCAACAGAGTCAATCGGCGATTGCACCATGCATCAGTAAGTATCCTACACACACTCGCACACATCTCTCGCTCTACCACCCCCTCTCTCTCTCTCTGTCTCGCCATATCTCTCGCTTTCTCTCTCTCTGTCGCCTTCTCTCTCTCTCTCGCGCCTTCTCTCTCTCTAGCGCTTTCTCTGTCGCCTGCTCTCTATCTCGCCTTCTCTCTCTCTCTCTCTTTAGCTCTCTGTCAGATGCTTTCACCATTTTGCCCCCAGTTTAGTTCCTTCTATCTTCTTTTCTTTGGCTATTCGTTATTTGCCCATTTGCTTCCGGTTTTGTTTGGCTTCCGGTTTTGTTTGGCTTCCGGTTTTGTTTCGCTTCCGGTTTTGTTTGGCTTTTTGTTGTCGACGGATATTTTCGTCATTACATCTTGACTTCTTTTTAATCTTTCTTTTCAACTCTAGGACGAGATCATCTTTTCATTTCAATGTTGCAAATTAAAACTCAACGTTGTTCCTCTTAATATTCTTTTATTACCGAACAATGTTTTCGGCATTATTTTTGTTTATATCAATTCTAGTCTTTCTAATGGGCCGGGATACCAGGGTGCAATCCTCGGTCAAATAATACCAAAGGATCAAACAATCGTATTGATGCCCCTTTGCTAAACACTCAGCAGGATACGTGCAGTAATCCTTGAAACATAATGGCGCTCTCCCCTACACCTTCGTGTAGTAGCTAATGAAAAGGGAGCCTTCGGGTCGCCCTCGACTATCTGCAACCATTTTACTTACACAATCATTATTTTTTCAATTTTTTACATTCAAATCAAATACAATTTTTGCTATGATCGCTAATAAAATGATTCATATTTCTTGCAAGGCCTGATAGTAGGCACGGAAATGGCTCAGCGGCCAAGATTTACTTGTTCTAGTCTTGCAGTAAATATGCCACGCACGATCGTTTTTTGCGTACTTATGTTCTTCTCGCTTTTATGCCTTCCGTAATTGTTTTTTACTATGAGATCTCATGGAATTGCGCAGAAAAGCTCTCGACGAACAAGGACTGCAACAAGTTCCCTCACACACGGTCGGGCTGAAATATGTTTATGATGTTCGGCACGTACGGCTTCTGCTGAGCACGACTCAAGATGCGGTGTTCTAATCGCCTTTCCTCAAATCTTCCACGGTCATCATAGACGTGCTTCCACCAAACATAGCGTTTCAAAGCCGTCCTGTCTCAATGTTCTACATTAATGTTAAGGATTTGTACAGTGGTTTTTAAAACGTCTCTCTGGGTTGTGTCTCACACGGTCTACGTGTTGCAGTTCGCTTTTTAACAGGTGGTTATAAAGTCTCTTGCTTTTCATCATATATATATATATATATATATTTATATATATAAAATATGAAACTAAGAGTATACTTTTAGTAGATAGAACCTATTTAAATAATATATATATATATATATATATATATATATATATATATATATATATATATATATATACAGGGTGGGCCAAAATAAGGGTCCTATCTTTAAATTTGAATAACTTGAAATTGAATAACTTCCACAAAATAAAAGTTAAACTCACCAAACTTTATGTGTGTGTAGACTGACCCTTCCGAGATTTTTTGAAATAAACAAAACAAATTTTAGCCGAAAAACACTTCTTAAAACTTACAAAAACTAAAGTATTGTTTTTTACACTGTTTTGAGTTTTTTAAGCAAAAATAATGTTTTCTAAATGAGGGTACTTCCTTAGGGCTAATACGGCTCATGCTTGCTTCGGAAGGGGTCCTTTACTTATTCTAAAAAAAAAAAAAAAAATTCAATAAATAAAAAAGTTATGAATTTTAAAAAATAGGACCCTTATTTTTGCCCACCCTGTATATATATATATATATATATATATATATATATATATATATATATATATATATGTTATTTAAATTCTTTTAAGTGCAAACAAAAAGTAGGATGAGAGCTTAATAGTCCTTATATTACACTGGTTTACAAAAAAAAAATTTGGTCTGAGGCCAGAATGGGGATAGATGTTTTTGCTAATTGGGGTGTACTGAATTCAAATTTATAAATAGTTTTGCTCTATCACATATCATATATATATATATATGAGAAAGGAAGGATGAAGGTAATCCGACGTAATGGGAAATGAAAAAGGAAAAACCAAAAAGGATGTTTTTTTATATATTCATCAACGTTTCGTCTTTATTTATAAGACTTCGTCAGGCTGATAATTTTAAGAAAAATGTCATGCAAGTACGTGAAAATATTGTGTTGACATGATGGGTTGATGAGAAGAAGTAGTAGCCACTGCTGGGGGCGCAGGACCGAGGTCCGGGCTTAGTGAAGTCAGTAGCATGGAATGAAATAAATGTGGATGGTTCTGAGTGAAAAAGTGGAGGGGTGCGGGTGAACGGACATGATGTGGATGGCTGTGTGTGAATAAGTGGAGGGGTGGGGAAAGAGAAGGGGAGGGGGCTCTGTGATTTTGGTGAGTAGGTAATGTTATGGTTTTAGAAAAGATTTGAAAAAATAAGGTGGTTTCATTCCACACATTCCTGACATGGCCAGCTGGTCAAACACCTAACCGCAACAAAATCTCCCCTCTCCTCCTCACCCTTTTAACCCTTTCGACTACTTCTCCCACCTCTTCCCACTCTCAAACCACCTCATTTTTTCAAATCTTCAAATTTTCGAAACGTTGATGAATATATAAAAAACGTCATTTTCTGGTTTTTCCTTTTTTATTTTACATATATAATCAGCAATTTTATAGAATTCCAGTGTGAACATTGTCACTTATATTTCCATTAGGTTAACTCGTGTTAGAGTAAAATGTTTCAATGCGAAGGCATCCAACATACAGTTCACCATGCGAAAAGCAGACTCCTTCAACTTTTAGACGACAAACTGTCAAAGTTTCAAATTAAGACATGGGTATTAAAATGCTCTCTCCCCGGCTTGGTGAGAGTGATAGGGTCACGATATTCGGTTTCCTTTTTCAGTGTGAGGTTGAGACTTTTTCAGATTAATATATGTGAGTGTTGATACGTTCAAGCTTGAATCATCAGTTCTCATATATTCAATTTCCACTAAACGAGGACGAGAGCAACTGTAAAAGGGTAAACCGTGCCTTGTTTCCACCGCCGGAAGTAAACACCAGAACTTCCGATTCAAACGATTTTCCAGTTCAGACATCTGAAGAGAGGCTAAAGATTCCTCCTCGATCAACTTTAATTTTTATCCTTTATTAAAAAATCTAACATTTCTACCTAAGATACGATCGGAGGTCAGAATGTCTTCAGCATGACGTCGATTTAAATTCACAATTTAAGTAAAAAATTTCACTCGCCCCTGGCGCAAGTATTAGCAGACTTTTCAGGTAGAAATGCTGAATTGGTAAACTTGATGAAAATGAAAATAAAGCAGATAATCGAAATATCCGGAGAAACAGACATCAACAGAGGCTGAAGAAGGACCGGTAAAGGGGCGTATTATAGGTCCTCTTTGCTAGGATTTGAAACCGACGGTACCGATGTTGTTTTGATCTTCTGTAATGCATATATAAATGAATATTACGCTCTTATTTTTTAATTTTCTCAATAATAGAGCAAACCGCTGGGGTTCTCTCTCACTAAACTTATATATATATATATATATATATATATATATATATATATATATATATATATATATATATAGGAAGAACACAGTTATTTAAATATCAGGAAAAGAGAACATTTCTTTATAGATTTCTATTAGATATTCTTATTTTACTAATTATCATGTAATCGTTTTTTATGGCCTTTGGTGAAAGAATGATTTTTATGGAACCTTTACGGAATCGATATTGAGTTTGAGACGACCTATAAAAGTCGAGTGAAAGAAATAATACCACTTCATTTTGATTGTAGGTTACGTTTTTAATCATTTTAAGAACGTGCAACTGATGAGTCTGATTCAACATATACTTGAATCCTCTGACAAACTAGGACAAAATGTGATTTAATACGACAGAAATATCTATATGGGTTAACAAAATGCTCTAAGCAAAAAGACTCGGATAATATATATATATATATATATATATATATATATATATATATATATATATGTATATATGTATATATGTATACAAATTATTGGTTTAAAAAACTATACGTAACATATTTCAGAGGCGTACCGTGCTTTCATCCAGATGGACTGACTTTTTTATTTTTTTAAAGTCACCTTCAAAAAGTCAGTCAATCTAGATGAAACCGCGGTACGCCTCTGAAATATGTAACGTATGGTTTTTTAAATAAATAATTTGTATTTGGGCTTACACTTTTCTGGAATCGATCACTTTATTGATTTTTGTACAACATAATCTGACGCACTATATATACATATATATATATATATATATATATATATATATATATAGAGAGAGAGAGAGAGAGAGAGAGAGAGAGACAGACAGATAGAAACAGAGAGAGAGAGAGAATTTTGAAACTTTTTATATGCACTATTGTATGCCTCTTGAAAAGTGACATTTGATTCGCTACTGTAATGTTCGGTGTAGTCGTATTAATTTCTATAGAGAAAAACCACATAGACGCACTTTCTCTTATATATATATATATATATATATATATATATATATATATATACATATATATACATATATATATATATATACATATATATACACACATATATATATATAAATATATATATGAAACGAGAATATAGTTACGTAAGTCAAACTCAATGTCTATATAATATGTATATATATATATATATGTATGTATATATATATATATATGTATGTGTATATATATATATATATATAGTTCTTTAGAATAAATTATTTCTCATTCAATTTATTGGTTTAGTTTTAACAGTACATTTCTAGGTTGTTTTTGTTTTTCTACCTTTTTTATTTCATTTTTTAGCTTTTTCACAAAATTATTTTTTTTTCGTTCATTCAAAGTGTCGATAATAAAGACTTTATGTAAAACATTCCTAAAATGATGAGATTGCAGCCGAAGCTTTGATATATTTTTCTCTTTCTGGATGTCGTTGTCTCTGTTGCTCCATCTTCCGGATCTTTGTATCTTTTTCTTCGGAACTTTCTTCATACAAGATTTAAGAAATGTTGGTTCGTTCAGTTAAATAGATAAAACTTGAAGAACAAAAATAAACTACCGAAAAAAAATGTAATTTTAACTTTGGCGGATGTATTTTAAAGGCGCAGAAATGCCCAGCATCAAAATTTATCAAATGACGTTCGCCTTTTGTTTGAAGAGTTGTATTTTTCGAAGTTTACTTTTCTCCTTCGCTCCGGATATTTCTACTTTTCTGTTATATGGTGGCGGCGGAAATGGAATATACGCTTCGATGTTCGTTTGTGCTCGATTCCTGATTCCATCTTTCCGAGTTTTTAGTTGATTCTCTCTCTCTCCTCCGCTCTCCCCTCTCTCTCTATCTACCCCTCTCTTTTTCTCTTTTTCTCTATAGGGTGTTTCCATCTGTTTTATCTTTATTTTTCACTTCCGCCCAAAATTCCTGTTTGATTGATAAAGGTATTAACAAGGCAGACACGAATCTCAGCTACAAAGCAGTGTTATATATTTAATATTGTCAGAAATTAATCTCTTTTTCTAATATATATATATATATATATATATATATATATATATATATATATATATATATATATATGAAGGAGAGAGAGAGAGGGGGTAAGTGGAATATTAGTTTGTCAAATGGTGAATAAGCAAGGAAACACGTTATTAGAAATAAGGACACAACACACATAAGTTAGGCTGTAACAAGATATTCCGGTCTATTCGTTCGACCATATTCATTTGATAAAGCGAATTACCGAATTAATATGTTCGAACAAACCGACCGAAATATATTGCACCAGCTTTTATGATGTGTTTTAGTCTTAATTTCTACTAGTAGGTTACTTGCTTATCAGTAATTTTGAACAAATATATATATATATATACACATTATATATATATATATATATATATATATATATTTATATATATACACATTCTATATATATATTTATATATATACACATTCTATATATATATTTATATATATACACATTATATATATACACATTATATATATATACATACACATTATATATATATACATAGACATTATATATATACACATTATATATATATAATGTGTATATATATAATGTCTATGTATATATATAATGTGTATATATATACATATAATGTGTATGTATATATATATAATGTGTATATATATATAATGTGTATATATATATATAATGTGTATGTATATATATATAATGTGTATATATATATAATATGTATGTATATATATAATATGTATGTATATATATAATGTGTATATATGTATGTATATATATGTATATAATATGTATGTATATATATGTATATATATGTATATAATATGTATGTATATATAATATGTATGTATATGTATATAATATGTATGTATATATATAATATGTATGTATATATGTATATAATATGTATGTATATATATATAATGTGTATGTATAAATATATATAATGTGTATGTATATATATAATGTGTATTTATATATATATATAATGTGTATGTATATATATTTATATATATATATTATGTGTATGTATATATATAATGTGTATGTATATATATGTATATATATAATGTGTATGTATATATATGTATATATATAATGTGTATGTATATGTATATATATATAATGTGTATGTATATATATTTATATATATGTAATGTGTATGTATATATATAATGTGTATGTATATATATGTACATATATAATGTGTATGTATATATATGTATATATATAATGTTTATGTATATATATGTATATATATAATGTGTATGTATATATATGTATATATATAATGTGTATGTATATATATGTATATATATAATGTGTATGTATATATATGTACATATATAATGTGTATGTATATATATGTACATATATAATGTGTATGTATATATATATGTATATATATAATGTGTATGTATATATATTTATATATATGTAATGTGTATGTATATATATTTATATATATGTAATGTCTATGTATATATATATATAATGTGTATGTATATATATGTACATATATAATGTGTATGTATATATGTATATATATAATGTGTATGTATATATATGTACATATATAATGTGTATGTATATATATGCATATATATATATAATGTGTATGTATATATATATATTATGTGTATGTATATATATTTATATATATATGTAATGTGTATGTATATATATATATATATAATGTGTATGTATATATATGTACATATATAATGTGTATGTATATATATTAATATATATATATAATGTGTATATATAGAATTTTTAAATGCAATTTAGAACGAGCTCTGTGCAAAATAGAGAATGCCTCATCCGAGTACCCTTCCGTTCAAACTTGGCACTGTAATAAATGTTCACCAATGGCCGACTCGTGAGCTTGTGAATGCCCGGATGTCGGCAACTGCCTGTGCCTACGTATCGAAGGGGGGATATGCTGGGAAATTCTTATCTCTAAGCGGTGGATGGTACGCCCCACGTAGTCAGCCTCGCACTGACCGTGAAAGCAATAAACGACCATGTTATATTGAATGGTCACGAAGTGATTCATCTTTGTTCCCCTTCTCGTGTTTCTTTATTCCTTTTTTATAATATAAATCATTAAAAAAATCCTCATTATAGATAATAATGGCAGTGCGTCTTACATTATTACACTGTTTATGTATATATATATATATATATATATATATATATCGAGAGAGAGAGGAGGAGGAGGAGGAGGAGGAGATAAATAGATAGATAGATAGATAGATAGATAGATAGATAGATAGATAGATAGATAGATAAATAGATAGATGCCATTTATTTGTTTATTTTTGTTTGCTAGTCTTTTGAACGAATTCAATTATTTATACGAAAGATAGTTTTTACCTTAATGCTAGTTGGAAATAGTTTTCCCTTCACTAATGTGATGCCCTCAGATGGGGAGCGACATATATATATATTTTACATGTAATTATCCACGGATACGTGTTTCGTCGCTTACGACTCATCAGCGTAGCTGAACCTAGCGAGATTCGAAATATATATACAATAAGTAAACAAATGAGTTTGATAAATTCAGATTCGGATAAAGTACTTTTTAAAAGGGAATAAAGCGAATCTCAACTTTATGTTCTTAACGTAAACATATCTGCACCGATCAGCACGAGGAACTTACGAATCAGAATATAATACAGATTTGTTTTGTTTTAAGCTATCGATGACAGAAGACAATTATCCGACAAGATAACTTCATATATTCAGGTAATACAGGATGGGCAAAAATAAGGGTCCTATTTTTTAAAATTCATAACTTTTTTATTTATTGATTTTTTTTTGATTTTTTTTAGAATAAGTAAAGGACCCCTTCCGAAGCAAGCATGAGCCGGAACGTACCCTCATTTAGAAAACATTATTTTTGCTTAAAAAACTCAAAACAGTGTAAAAAACAATACTTTAGTTTTTGTAAGTTTTAAGAAGTGTTTTTCGGCGAAAATTTGTTTTGTTTATTTCAAAAAATCTCGGAAGGGTCAGTCTACACACACATAAAGTTTGGTGAGTTTAACTTTTATTTTGTGGAAGTTATTCAAATTCAAGTTATTCAAATTTAAAGATAGGACCCTTATTTTGGCCCACCCTGTATATATATATATATATAGTGTCTCGTAAAAACGGATCGGTATTTCGCTGTTCCATCTCTAAAAATATATTTTGCGTGTATTTAAAAATATATTAAAACAAGGTGAAGTAAAGACTTAAGGGGTTAGCTGTGTTTCTTTTATGACCTCTTGTTTCTCAGACGCATTTATGACGGCACGCCTAATTTCCCGTTTAGCGTTTGGGGATTTTTTTTTTTTTTTTGGTGTTTAATCTTCAAGTAGTTTTTTTTTTTTTATCCGGTCGTGAGTTTTAAAAAAGTTTATCCATCCAGACATTTGAGAATGAAGAAACTTCCGCAAAATCCACTATGGCGGCAATCTTATCGTCTGCATCTCTCTTTGATACTTTCCCGCCAACGACTGCCAGTTTATACTTAGGCGCCCCCTACCGACACTTAGTTACGCACGTCGCTGTCACACACACACACGCACACACACACACGCGCACCCGCACACACACATATGTGTAAATTACTTTCCAGGCATTTATATACGACATATTTATTCACGATCATTAAAAAAAAAACTGATTAAATAATAAATTAGAATATCGTCGTTTATTTAGATTTCGCATAGCACAAAGCTTCACATTTTAGTCACAGAACGTCCTTATCCTCCGCTCTATAATAAAGATCAATGTGTATTCATTTGCATATCGGGACATAAACGTTAGCGAGTAAAAAAACTGCCGGACGAAACCATTTCAAGTGTTTAGGGGAACGGATAAAGCAAATAGCAGGTTTGACACCCTCACTCCGTCTAAAATAAATTTGGAAAGAAATCCGTTACTCTATTTCCATAATGAGACGTTTTCTTTTTGTTTTCTTTTCTTCTTTCTATACCGATTGGTACCTTTTTTATTAGTTATTTTTGCCACTTTCCAGTTTGAGACGTTTTTTTTC
>OY744520.1:195428267-195438267 GCA_963556195.1 Sepiola atlantica | reverse complement strand
TAGCATTTCTTTATATATTTACTTCAACTGCAATTTTCTTTTTGTGACAAGCAATTGCATGCATTTTCATAATTTCGCATTCTTTTTTCATTTCATTTTAAAAGTGTGGGTGTGTGTGTTTAAATCGTGGCCAAGTTATTTAATACGTGATTTTATTTGTTTAAATATAGATTTAAATACTGTTACTTTTTTTTTCAATTTCAATTTTGCGTGTCCTCGCAGACATGCATGTGTCCATTTTTTAATTTTCTACACCGATGCGTATGTTTTTTTTTTGTTTTATTTTGTAATTATTTTTTTTAATCTATAAATATGTTTTCGCTTTTTGTTTTAACTTTCTTTGTGTGTCTTGAACGCATTGCTTTTTCCGCTTTCAGGACTTCTATCTGACGTTTACCTAGTCTACTTGTTTCGTGGAAGTACCACACGGTGTGACGAGACGTACAGTATGTGTACGAATAGCACCATACACTAAATTTGGTTTGACGGTAAAAATGCAATTGCATAAAGACATATCATTTTCTGCACAGTGTGGTGGGGGATTGTGAAACCATTGCTTCACTATAGACTCATTATTGTGTAGGAATCCTTTCATGGCATATTATAGAACATTGGTTTCGTGTGTCTCTTTGTAAAATGTTTACAAATATGTTATACAGGACTGACACATTTCCACATACTGAAGAAGTATTTTTTATGAAGAATTAAAACATTCTTTCTAGATTGGCGATAAAACAAAAACTGTTGGGGAGTCGTAGCTGAAACATGGTGGATAAGCCATGTACAAATTGAAGTTTATGTGTACCCAATATAGTGTGATGTCAGAATAGAGTGTGAATGTTATGAACGATTCCTTGGTTGTTGTTCTCCCCTTTTGTTAAGCGAGTCGGACTTCTGCATAGAGCTCACGAAAATCGTGCCTCAGGGTTGTCTGGTCTATATGAAGTCTTTCTCGTTCGTCACAGCTACTCATTAACCTGCAAGGTTACATGTTTTTACTCCCGACATAGAGAAAAGCAAAGCTTAGGGGTTGCATGCAAAGTCGGGAAAGGTTTGGCCCAGAACACACAAAGAAATAGCACAGAAGAAACGTTACCACTTTCATTCCATTGATTTGCGGTTACGTGTTTAACACGTCATTGCTTGCTACACGTAGAGGCAGAAAAGGCAAGACGACGATAGATCCTGGTGACGATTCCTTCTAGATTTTCACCAGAGCCCTGTTCGCCGGGTTACGACCCTTATACAGCTTGGTGCCAAACCTGTCCGCCATGTGTGCCCCTGCGTTTTAAACGACATAACCCTGACACTACAACATTGCCACCGCCTCTCGCTGGTGAGAAAGGGTTGGACTTTAGGCGACCGATTTCTAGTCTGGTATTTGTGAGAGTGTCACTTTTATATATGGAGTGGGGATAGCGATTAATACATTTCTCATTAGTATTAATACGAAATTAAACATTCCATTTAGGTGCATAAATGGTTACCAGCCTTGAGAGAATAAAAGTGACGGTAGGATCCTGGCACATATATAGTTGGCCATTTTCTCCGCTAAAAGTTACAAAGTCGGATATAAGCTTCGGATATATATTTTTTTATTTAACAACTTGCCAGGATGTTAGACACAAGATTAGGCGTGGCTTTTAAAATCCAGCGCACTAGGTTAAGCTCACTCTGGTCTACAGAAAATGCATGAGCAACCCTGTGAAAATTCCCCGATAGGGGCGCATCAGGCGATTAGAAATAAGCAAACCTTATATCAGAGAGAAGGTAAAGCCTGGGAGTGTGAACTTTCTTTGATTGAACAGAACCAGACCTCAACCCGACAGCAACAAAGCCACTCTCGGAGTGATTTATATCATAATTCTATGATACAGCATCCGGATATATTCTGCAAGATTCAGATAAACGTGTGCTGATGTAGTAAGATAAAATATCTACTCTGCAATGGTATCCATTGTGCTAATATATGTCTTTTTATTTTGTTTGCAATTTCATTTTTACGCCACTCGCGTCGAGTGACGCCTACGTCGGTTGGCTGACGATGCCGTGTGGTACTTCGACGCCGGATCGACTGCGTAAA
Source organism: Sepiola atlantica (assembly GCA_963556195.1). Classification (NCBI taxonomy): domain Eukaryota; kingdom Metazoa; phylum Mollusca; class Cephalopoda; order Sepiida; family Sepiolidae; genus Sepiola; species Sepiola atlantica. The sequence goes on along the minus strand of OY744520.1, from coordinate 195,436,184 downwards.
CATTTTTTTGTTAGATGATTTTAATTCGCTAATTGTATATTTTCGTGAGGAGTGGAGACAGAGAACAGTGTACAGAAAAAAGGGGACCAAGGCAACGCGTCGCAGAAGCAGACCGGAAGGCGTACCATCAAGAAAAAAGGCCGGCGCCGGAAGAAGATCTCCAAGCGGAAGAAGAAGGATCGCAAGAAGAACGGCGTCCGCAAATCGAGGAAAGGGCGCAAACGAAAGGGGAGGCGCAAGGGCGGAAAGAACGACGTGATACGCCGGCGCGGACGCAAGGGGAGGAAGAGGAAAAACCGAAAAAATCGCAAAGACAAGTCTACGCAACCGACGATCAGATTTTGAATCGGGTTCGATTCTTACTAACAGTCATTGACTCTCTCTCTCTCTCCCCGATCCCCTATCGCTTAAGAAAAATACCCCAAAATTCCAATCTAACTTCATTATTCTTGATTTTTATTTTATTTTTTTATTTATTTAACTTACTTTTTTATAAAATAAACAAAAAGAAACAGAATTTGTTCAAGACACAAGATTGGAATCTAACAGTAAATAATTGAGAAATGTTTCCATGTGACAAAATGGACATTGACAATATATTTGCCCTATCAATTATACATATTTTAAGTCAACCTATATTTTAATTACTGTATTGTAGGTTTTTAATTATTTATTTATAATTATAGTAACGTATATGCTCTAAAATATAATATATACATATAAATATATATATATATAATATACGTACACATACATTCACATATAAGTACATATATATATATATATATATATATATATATATATATATATATATATATAGATATATATGTATACATATGTGCATACGTATACATATATATAAATATTAAAAATTATATATACATCTATAGATAAATATGCATATAAATATAAACATATGCATTCATATGTGCATACATATATAGGTATATAGACATATGCATATAAATGCATATATAAACGATGTATATGTATGCATATTGATACATATAAAATTGTATATTCAGACATATATGCGCATATATAGATGTTTATACGTACATATATACACATATATTCATGCATATCCACACATATATACACACATACATATATATCAATACATATTCACACACACACATATAGCAATACATATTCACACACACGCATATATATATATATATTTATATATATATCAATACATGTATACACATACATGTGTAAATATATATATATAGGCATATATATATATATACATATATATATATATATATATATATATCCACACATATATATCCACACATATGTAAATATATATATATATATATATATATATATATATATATATATATATATATATATATATATACCGGATTTCCTTCTGGAATTTATTTCACTCTAACACACACTATATATATATATATATATATATATATATATATATATATATATATATATATTTAGCAATATATATATATATATATATATATATATTTAGCAATATATATATATATATATATATTTAGCAATATATATATATATATATATATATATATTTAGCAATATATATATATATAAATATTTAGCAATATATATATATATATATATATTCAGCAATATATATATATATATATATATATATATATATATATATACATATATATATATACATCCATACATATATATATAGGGGAATTTCAGAGAAAATAGAATGTTTTATATATGGAATAAGCATGTAACAGATTCGTTAAAATAATAACTACTGATGTTGTACTACAGATCAAGGTCGGTTCCAAGACCGAACTATCGGTTGGCTTTATATATTTGTTTGTGTGATTATTTTAACTCGTCTATATTCATGCTTATCCACTAATTGACTATAGTAAACATCTAATATCTATACATATATGAATACATACATATATGAATACATACATATATGAATACATACATATATCAATACATATATCAATCCATACATATATCAATCCATACATGTACCAATACATATATATATTAATACATACATATATCAAAATATACATATATCAATACATACATATATCAATACATACATATATCAATACATACATCTCTCAATACATACATATATCAATACATACATATATCAATACATATATCTATACATACATATATCAATCCATACATATGCCAATACATACATATATTAATACATACATATACCAATACATACATATATAAATATATACATATATGAATACATACATATATCAATTCATACATATATAAATACATACATATCTGAATACATACATATATCAATACATACTTATACCAATACATACATGTATCAATACATATATCAATCCGTACATATATCAATACATAAATATAGCAATACATACATATCTCAACACATACATATATCAATACATACATATACCAATACATACATATATCAATATATACATATAGCAATACATACATATACAATAATACATATATCAATACATACATGTATCAATACATACATATAGCAATACATACATATAGCAATACATACATATATCAATACATACATATATCAATACATATATCAATCCATACATATATTAATACATACATATATCTCAATACATACATATACCAATACATACATATAACAATACATACATATATCAATACATACATATACCAATACATACATATATCAATACATACATATATCAATACATATATCAATACATACATATGTCAATACATACATATACCAATACATACATATATCAATACATACATATAGCAATACATACATATATTAATACATACATATATCAAAATATACATGTATCAATACATACATATATCAATACATACATATATCAATAGATACATATATTAATACATACATATATCAAAATATACATGTATCAATACATACATATATCAATACATACATATATCAATAGATACATATATTAATACATACATATATAAAAATATACATGTATCAATACATACATATATCAATACATACATATATTAATACATACATATATCAAAATATACATGTATCAATACATACATGTATCAATACATACATGTATCAATTCATACATTTATCAATACAAACATATATTAATACATACATATATCAAAATATACTTGTATCAATACATACATATATGAATACGTACATATATCAATACATACATATATTAATACATACATATGTGAATACATACATATATCAATACATAAACATATCAATACGTACATATATCAATACATCATATCCATACATTCATATATCAATACATGCATATATTAATACATACATATACATGGGATGGCTGCACTTCATGCTCGAGTATTGCCATTACTAATGTGGATTTGTAACCCTGCCAACGACTTACACACAGTAATATTAACATGAAGAATCTCTGTCACGGACACTGGGGTATTTCTTTTATTCTACTACAGTTAGCTCTCAGAAATCAAGGAGCCTCATTTGGGGCTGACACTCTGATACATAGATATCCGAGTGTTCAACCAAGATTATCATCTACCTATCAAAAGTTTAGTCAGTAAAGTTGTGAAAAACACCAATTTTCTCTCCCGAATTGATCATGTAACTATGTTAAAGTTTACCTTTATTATGGTCGATTCTGGGTCTTCATCTTGTCTAGTGGAATATCCAGCTTAGTGCTGTGACTTAAACTAACATCATTAAGAGAAGGTGTACATTTTCCTCATATGAGCCATTGTTTAACTGTGTCTAGATCTTATTTGGGCTTCGAACACTACGTTATTTTAAATATTTGGTCAGGGTTTACTTGTAGGGTGAAGTATCCTCATGTCAGGTTGGTCTGACAAACCCTTGTACAGAGAGACCGAATACAGTCGAGGATGGCGTCTAGTAGGCAATCAACTTCTTTCCACTGGGCATTCAAACTTAATCTATTTTTTGTGATGTTTGAGGCCTCCAATAGTTGCTGAGTCTCACACATACTATTTCATTATAGCCAATTGATTCCATATTGATTTGCGACTGATTTAATGGTCCTCCCACATTCATTAAATATGAGATCAGTCTGACGTGTGGTAGATTTTGGTAAAATGGTGCCAAACGTCATGTGTGCATCTCTCTTGAGTTTATCATGAGGGGCGCGATTTCTTATAGACATACACATATCTACATATGTATTCATACACACAGACGCACACATAGTATGCTATAATATATATTAAATAATATTAAATAATAAAGATGGCGTGCCCAATTACGTAAGTAAGAGTGACATAGTTATGCATTATTTGTAATGACATAAAATGTTATATTAATTAGACATCTATACCAGTTGTTTCTAGGGTTATTGGGAAGTCAAACTTGTGGGGTTGAATACTACGTTAACTCTTATCTTTTGATTAGGTCAACTACTGAAGACTTAACGTAGTATTCAACCCCAGAAGTTTGACTTCACAATAACCATAGAAACAACTGGTATAGATGACTAATAAATATTACATGTATATATGTAAGTATAGTATCATTAATAATATATTATAGTATTATGAATAATATATATCATTATGAATAAAATATTATAGTATTATGAATAATATATTATAGTATTATGAATAATATATTATAGTATTATGAATAATATATATCATTATGAATAAAATATTATAGTATTATGAATAATATATAATATTATGAACAATATATTTATATATATATATATAATATTATGAATAATATATGTAATATGAATAATATATATATAAATATTATGAATAATATATATATAGTATTATGAATAATATTCATATAGTATCATAAATAATATTCACATAGTATTATGAATAATATATAGTATGATGAATAATATATATTATTATGAATAATATATATCATTATGAATAGTATATATTATTATGAATAATATTAATATAGTATTATGAATAACATATAATATATATATCGTATTATGAATGATATATATATATATATTATGAATGATATATATATATATATTATTATGAATGATATATATTATTATGAATGATATATATACTATTATGAATGCTATATAATATTATAAATGATGTATATATATTATGAATAGTATATATATATATATATATATATCATTATGAATAAAAATAATATTATTATGAAATAATATATATATAGTATTATAAAAAGATATATAGCATATTGAATGAAAAATTTTATACATAATATATATATATATATATATATAAAATATAAATAAAATATAAATAATTTATATTATCATAAACAATATATATATAGCATCACAAATAATATACATACATCAATAGAAATTATATATATATATATATATATATATATATATATATATATATATATATATATATATATATGAGATACAAAATGTGTTAAAAGAGACAAAAATAAAATTTTAGTCCGATCGCGTTTCATCTTCTAAAGACTTCGTCACAATATAAATTGTATGTGTGTGTGGTTCAACTGTGTCAGATTTCCAGTCTCTTAAGATTAAATGTATATGCTAGTAGTTCCCCTGTTTCTAAGAGATACTACAAACAAAGTTTGAATGCAAGGGCAGAGAATCCAAATTGGAATCTTTGTGTTGACTATGATGCATGGGCTTATCTGTTTGCTAGAAGCCGATTTGACTAACATCTGACCATGTGACATCGATTATATTTGATTTGGTTTTAGACAAGTTGTTCATTGCAAAACCACAGAACAACAACTATGTAAAAAGCTTAAGTTTTCATTTTTTTAAGTATACCACTGTCATGTTTTGCCAAGTTAAATGGCTTCATCATTGTGATAAAAATGAATGAAATAAAATATAATTAAAAAAAAAACTTAAGCCTTTGCTGTTATTTCTCTTTTTAGACATGTTGTACGATATCTACCCAATAGTACTACACACACCAATAGATATATAATAATAAAAAAGTTCTTCTTTTTATATATATATATATATATATATATATATATATATATATATATATATATATATATATATATATATATATATAGTGAATGCTTTTATTCAAACATGTACAAGGTCTGCTACACTGGCATGTCGATGTTATCGATCTACAGCTCTCAAGAGCTGAGGTCTCATCAGGCAGAAAATTATTTTTTGATTCAACCTGGTTGCTGAATTCCAGGGAGAACCCTACCCTACCTGGATTGATATATATATATATATACATATATATATATATATATATATATATATATATATATATATATATATATATATATAAAATTTCTTATTTCATGCATAAACACATATTAATATATAGGGTGCTATATTATATAAGTAGATTTGTAATTATTTACTTCAAAAGTGTTAAATACGTAGGTAGAGCTTAGTAGTAGTAGTATTAAAATATATTCATGGCAATTAATCTACAAAAATGCATTCGGAGTTCATCCCCGAAAGACATCGTCAGGCTAAGTGCACGAATTCAGTTTTCTTGTATAATAACAAAAATCCGTGCACTTAGTCTGACAATTTCGTGCGGGATGAAATATTGATGCATCTGTGTTTCTTAATTGCGATGAATATATTTTAATAATACTATATCTATAGTATATATATATATACTATATCTATATATAAACTGTATATATATATACTATATATATATTAATATATACATACTATATATATTTATATATATACTATATATTTACTATATATATATATTCATATATATACTATATATATTCATATATATACTATATATTTACTATATATATATATTCATATATATATACAATATATATCTATATATATACAATATATATCTATATATATACTATATATTTACTATATATATATATTCATATATATACTATATATATTCATATATATATATGCTATATATATATATTCATATATATATACTATATATATTCATATATATATACTATATATGAAATTAAAAATGGAAAAGCGGAAGACCTTTTCGCTCAACGTTTCGCCCAAATTTCACGTGGGCTTTGTCAAGAGCGGACGAAGAATACAAAAATGACAAAAGATGAGAAAGTCTGTAAATTATGGGGAATATATATAGTGGTTGGGTTCATGTTGAGATGAAGGGTATGCAAAACAAAAAAACAAAAAAAAACAAATAGAAATAAATATATATATATCTATTTGTTTGTTTTTTGTTTTTTTTTTGTTGTTTTTTTTGCTTCCTATTCATCTCAACATGAACCCAACCACTATATATATTCCCCATAATTTACAGACTTTCTCGTCTTTTGTCATTTTTGTATTCTTCGTCCGCTCTTGACAAAGCCCACGTGAAATTTGGGCGAAACGTTGAGCGAAAAATTCTTCCGCTTTTCCATTTTTAATTTCATACCGTCGGATCATTTTTATCCTTTCATATACTCATACTATATATATATTCATATATATATATATATATTCATATATATACTATATATATATTCATATATATATATATATATATTCATATATATATACCATATATATTCATATATATATATATATACTATATATATTCATATATATATATATATACTATATATTCATACATATATATATACTATATATTCATATATATAGATATATATATATACGACATATATATATTCATATATCTTATACTATATATATATATTCATATATCTTATACTATATATATATATATTCATCTATATACTATATATATATACTATATATATTAATACATATATATATATATATGTATATATATAGTATGTAGACTGTGATTTAATCACTTTAAACTTAGTATCAGAGAAGAGATACCTAAATAGTCGAACATTTCAACCAAACAGAACCTACGCTAGATAACACCAGATGCATTTTAGTAGATACAACTTCCCCGTTCACATATGTGTGCACACAA
>OY744520.1:195403267-195423267 GCA_963556195.1 Sepiola atlantica | reverse complement strand
TATATTTATATATATATTTATTTATTTTGGTACAGAAAAATTAGTACAACATTCGTACCGTCGGTTTCAAGTACAGAAGGACTTAGCCATCCGGCTCTCTCCAGCTTCTGATGTCAGAGATGACAACAGAAGCTAAAGAGAGCCGGATGGCTGAGTCCTTCTGTGCTTGAAACCGACGGTACGAATGTTGTACTAATTTTTCTGTACCAAAATAAATAAATATTACGCTCTTAATTTTTAATTTTTAACTTTAATTCTCAATTAATCGAGCACTCTGCTGGAATTTTTCCTGCTACATTACAAAGAAGTTATATATATATATATATATATATATATATATATATATATAATACAAAATGCGAACAACAACATTGAGAAAGTAACAACCGTAATTTTTTTAATTTCACTACTCATTGAGGTACTACTTTGGCTTGATATCTACGAGGAAAAAGTATTCTCAAATTTTCATTTTTTAAATTCACTATACGAATCTTTGCGTCAAGCCACCATCTTTCAATCCCTTGTGTATGTGCTTCGAGTTGGGATCGACGAAATTTTTCTGAGGACTTACATAAAAACAACGAAAATTGAGTAGATTTAAATTAGCGTAAGCTCTCCATTCGTCGGAATAGATCAATGAGTTTTCGGTAACTTCTCGTTTAATAATTGGCTGAAGTGTCGCGCGGTCTCTCCATTGAACGTTAGAGTTTTAGGCTCCGTAACATTTTTTTCTAACCCAATAAGTGGAAGTGGAAGTGATTTTCTTTACTTTTGTACCGTGTTGATTTAAATATGAGGTGTAGATCGCATAACAAAGTGTAGATATCATACCAAAGTAGATTCATGATATGTAGATTACAAGCAATAGCGGTACCCATGTTGGGCATAATGGATGTGACGTCCAGGCTTTTCTGCGACTTCAGGTTTGTTTGAAAAACACCGAGCGAATAATTATATGCGTCTCCTTATGAGGGGTGTTATTCCCGAAATATTAGCAAGAATGTAAACAAACGAAAACTTATGCAATTTTAAGATATTGGACCATAAAACTATGTACCAGAGTCATTGAATTCGACTTCATATTACTCCTCGGTCAGGAGAAATTCTTCTAGAGTGCCGTTTTGAGGAAGCTGGATTTTCCCCACATTAAGATTCGATTTTGTGTCTAACTCTGCTATCGTGGAGTGGCATGTATATTCGGACATTATATTACTTTTAAATCCTAAAAAAAACAACCAAACAAACCTGTCCATTTACAGATAAGCCCGAACTTTAAAGCAATTATCAACCCTAACCATAGTCCTAACCCTAACCCTAACCCTAACCCTATTATTTACACAGTTGTTGGATTCAGAATATTGCAAGAATTGGTTCTTTCAACGTTTACGTCGCAATTTATTTTGTGTATAAAAATAGAAAATGGTTCTAGTTCTGCTGTGTGTATCATATCCCGAATCCCTAATCCCTAATCCTGAATCCCTAATACCTAATACCTTATACCTAATACCTAATCCCCTTAAGCCTCTTTAAGAGAAAAAGTTTCTTTTATCTTTTCCCAGTAGATTAAAAGTCATCAAAATACGAAAATAATATTTTTAAAGAGAAAATGGGAAATGACTTTGAGAGCTATCCCCGTGACAGAACATCGTTTTACTCCCAGCTAAACTGTTATCCATTTATGCACCTGGGTAGAATTACGTTGCTTACGGCACTTGATAGTCTTAGGCGTTGAAACATTTAAGTACTAACAAGGCGAAAGTTGCTTAACATTGGGAACCAGGCGCGATAACCGGTGTTTAAACAGTATTTGCTACAATACGAATAAGCATGGGAAATTAAATTCCGGTTCAAAGAACTATGGAAACTTAGTGACTGCTTCGCGTGAACCGGTGCGACACGCTTGATGTCCGTCCACTCATTCGCTCTCATTTTCATTGGGCCTCTGTAAACTGACCCGATTATTGCAAAGCGTTGATTGCACGCGCAAAGTAAAATCAGATTTGTGAGAAAACTAGAACAAAATATGACCCGTCACTCATTGAGTTACGGTTCTATATTGTTTGAATCGAAAGTGACAACATAATCGAGAAATTGGACGTTTGTGTTCCGAAAAAAAAACACGTTTATTTCTTCGTGCTACTGTAGTCTAATTTAGTGGCAAACAATATAGCTGCAACCCGTTATATTATTATGCATTGAGTTGAAGTAACAAATGAAACAAATGCTTGTTTTTTATTAAAATACATCAGTATATTAATGACCTATTATTAATGACCTATTATTAATGACCTATTATTAAGGACCTATTATTAAGGACCTATTAATGACCTATTATTAATGACCTATGATTAATGACCTATTATTGACCTATTAATGAGCTATTATTAATGACCTATTATTAATGACTTATTATTGAACTATTAATGACAGTATATTGACCCTATTATATTATTATTACTATTATATTATTATTATATATTATTATTATATATTATTATATATTATTATATATATAATATATATTATATATTATAATATATTATATCATAATATATATTATAATATATTATATAATATTATATAATATATATTATATAATATATATTATATAATATATATCATAATATACTATATTATAATATATATTAAAATATATTATATATATTATAATATATATTATATATTATATAATATAATATATATCATATATTATATATTATATATTATAATATATATTATATATTATATATAATATATATATTATTACATATAATTATTATATATTATTATTATAATATATTATTATTATATTATTATTACTATTATATTATTATTACTATTATTATTATTAATGACCCCATTATATTATTGACAGTATATTGACCCTATTATATTATTGATAATATTATTAATAATATATTATTATATTATTGACCTATTAATGACCTATTATTGGCCTATTTCCGAAATAATAAAGCGTCTTTTTCTGGTAGTGTGATTATCTTATAAATAATATATCTAAAACAAAATATTAATAAAGACACCTAAGTAAGGCCAAAGAGTAGATCGGCTGAAATGTTATAAGAAAACATCAGATTCATACATGATGGTCCATAAATAGCAAAAATGTTTCATCTTCGAAGTTTTGGGGGGTTTTGTCCTTAAAAAATATTTTTCTTAATTTCTATACAAATATAGATGTTTTTATCATATAAATATACTTAAAATCTATCTATGAATCTATACATAACAATATATTATTTCTTTCAATGTGTATGTTCCTTTGTTTAATAAAAATAAATGTATATATTTATTGACTCAATAAAAAGATGTATATACTTATAGACTCAATAAATAAAAGACCACATAGGTTTCTAAGATATTTGCTTACTCTGGATGAAATAATTATTTTATAATGTTTTAAGTATTAACATTCTCTATAAAACCTTTAGTTTTAATATCTCATTATATATAATATATATATATATATATATATATATATATATATATATATATATATATTACCTGAAAAGATAAGTTGCTTTTATACCGTTACCATAGTTTCACGCGCACACGCGATTTTCAGACGGTCAAACCTCAGAGATTAGACAGTCCGAAGATCGCGTACGTGCGCGTGAAACTATGGAAACAATATTAAAGAAAACTTATCTCTTTATGTAATATTTAGTGTTGTCTGGAAAGACATCGAGCACTGTGTGCACATTCAAATCTAAACTCTGAACCGGTCAACGAAGCAGATTCTCGAAGCTATCTGAAACGATACGCTCTTTAACCATTAAAAATAATGTAGCGTTTAAATAACGATAAAATAACAATAGATATGCAAATGAAAATTATCACCGATCGCAATTCTTAATTTTCTCTTGAAAAAGAGATTTATCTCGAAATATTAGTGATTTAAAAGATGTAAGAGAGAAAATAATAAGCATCTATATCTAATGCCGAATAAACGCAATGTGATATCATCTAAGCTAAATATTTTAATAGGTATGTCTGAAAAGTAACGGGACTGGCATAAAGAACAATTGACATCAATTACAAACTACTTGGCTTTTTCAGCAAATTAATCATCCTCGGGTCTAATCCACCACCATGCAATTCTCAGAATATTACTTTCGCTACCTATCAGCTCCACCATTAAGACCCTTTCCGATAAATGGAGGGTATTTCAGTGGGTTTTTTTTAACTGTTGCTCTGTATTGATTATTCGTTCTTCGGTGTTCATTGTAGAGAATATATTCATCTGGTACCGGGGAACGAATTAATCTCTTTTACAGCTTAGGGTTAGGGTTGGGTTACAGCTTTTCAGACGGATTATGTTGGAAAACCAAGGTTCCACTGTAGTTAAATAATTCGTCTTTGACGCCAGGTCAGAAATATTTACGATGTTTTGACATATTTAAGGCGGGAAGAATAATTTCGTATTTTTCTTGCAGTGTTTTTCTTACATTCGTAGATGAATTGATTTCGCTTGAAAAAACAAAGAAAAAACAGAATTCAAGCTTACACTCACGAGTTTTGTGTTTCGTTGTATGTTGCACGTGATGTTATTAGTATGTATATATATATATATATATATATATATATATATATATATATATATATATATACAGGATGTCCCAAAACGAAGGAAAAAAACGTTTTTAATGCTTAACTTCCATTGTGCTTTAATATATTTGAAGATTCCGAGTATAAAGAGTTTCTATGCAAGGGTTTTCTAATCTGTGGAACACATTACCGCAGGACTGTTTCCCTGCTGATTACAACTCGGTCATTAGTCTTAAATCAAAAGTTAAAAACTTCTTGTCCTAAACCGCCCCCATAAGTAACCAAACACAGTTCATACCATTGATAAATGTTAGTACTCCCATAGTGTCCCTCATCTTTCGGCTGATAATCATTCTGTATCATTAACTTCATCCTGTAGTTGCTCTTGGCCTTGATAACTGGTGACCCAATAGTACAATAAATCTATTGAATAATTTTTCAAAAATGTCCGCAGAATTTTAGAACGCATCCTCAAAGTGCTGACTTTTGACACTCGACATCAAATGAACACTCAGCGAAAACGAAGCCACGGTGTGAAACTTGAGCATTCTCCTTCAATGAGACTTTGAGGTTCTTGGAGTCTTTTGGATTTGCTGGTAGTGAAACATTCGGGTCTTTAACGTGCTACCAAACCAGAAGTCAACAAATGTGAGGTCGGGAGATCGAGTCGAATTTGAATCCTCTGGAGATCGCATTATCTTCTCCCAATGGTGCTTCCAAAGAATGACGTAGCACCTTTGCATAACAAGTCGGTGTTCCATCTTGTATGAAGATGATTCATCGCAGCATCCATCTTTCCAAAAAAACTTTTCCTTCGTTTTCGGACATCTTATATATATATATATATATATATATATATATATATATATATATTACTTTTGTGTGTGTGTTTCGCTACTGTTACTACTTATACTGCTGCTGTATTCCCGTGTTATTCTAAATGTTGATTGTGATCCCTATTCTTATTATTTTGTATTACTTGTGCTCATACAGTGTTCATTATAGCTGTGGTTGGTGGCTTACAATATATATATATCCAGTGACAGCAAGTCCCATTAGTACCACAGCACCGCTTCGTATTCTAGCCGCTTTCAATAATGCAAACTGATCTTGATTCTTCCTCGGATTTCCAGGTCGCGGAGCTTTACCACTGGGCTGTTCAAAATCGCCCCAACGATTCATTATTCCACACATCCATGATTCATTGTGTTTTTGTCAAAGTGCATATACTGCTATTTTATTTGTGTTCATTTTCAGCTATTACTGCTTCGACTCATTGAGTTATTATTATGAAAATATCATTAATAAATGGTCGTTTTATTGTAGATTAAGGGACAGCAAGCCAAGTTCAGCAATTTGTCAATTTAATTCATTATCTTAACAATAATAATACGATTGATTGCTTTTTTAGAAAACTTCATCATCGTTATTACTTATTTAAATTCATCGTTATCATTACGGTGAACACATATTAAAACAAAACATTAAAATGTCAATAATTGAACTCATTTCATGAAAACAGATTATGATGTTAATAATTGAACTAATGTTAAGACAAAAGATTATAATGTCAATAATTAAACTCATCTTACGAAAACAGATTATAATGTTAATAATTAAACTAATATTAAGTCAAAACATTAAAATGTCAATAATTGAACTCATCTTACGAAAACAGATTATAATGTTAATAATTGAACTAATATTAAGTCAAAAGATTATGATGTCAATAATTGAACTAATATTAAGACAACAGATTATAATGTCAATAATTGAACTTATCTTACGAAAACAGATTATAATGTCAATAATTGAACTAATATTAAGACAACAGATTATAATGTTAATAATTGAACTAATATTAAGTCAAAAGATTATAATGTCAATAATTGAACTCGTCTTACGAAAAACAGATTATAATGTTAATAATTGAACTAATATTAAGTCACAAGATTACAATGTAAACAATTGATTGAAAAGAATATAATGTCAGAATTAAATGACATTGTACTCTAACACACCCGCGATGTATTTTGTAGTAAACTGGGAATTTCGAGTGTACCTTACTTAATTAAATAATAGATTTCATTCGAAATTCTCAGAAGATAACCCACTGTGAAAACCTAACTTGAGGAAGGTCGGAGAGTACAACGGTCGAGACGTTTTAAAAATGGAAACATTCGATGCTAGGAAAACACTCTAGTATCCGTTTTTTATATATATATATATATATATATATATATATATATATATGAAAGTTATTTTCATCTATAGACAAGCTTGTGTCCTTATTTGAAGACTCATCAATATAGATTCAAACAACAGGTTTGCCTCCCGACAAGTTCGAACTCATGACCCTGCGTCTTGTAACCCAACCTCGTTAACCGCTCGGCTAACAGATCAGTTGCGCGATTGAGACGTGTAAATACGATTTTAATACAAACTCGTACCGGTAATTACATCTAAAGTGGTCAACCAAGGGGAGGTAACTATAGCGTTACTACAAAGGCAATATAATTATTATGCCCCAATCAAAGTGCCTTCCCTTTATTAAGGGGTCTTTACAATAATAATTAAAGAATTAAATAATGTGTATTTGTCCATGCCCTCTTAGGCTGTTCGATTGCATATGCATCAATAACCGATGCAAGTGATCACCGGATCAAATAGTTTTCAATGAATCGTTGAAGTTCGATAAGTGTTTTTTTTTCTTTTCAAATAAAATTGCAAGATGGTACGCAAATGAAACATGGCGATTATTACTTTTTACAATAATCAACGAAGACAAAATACACTTTTTTATTTATCAAAGTAAAATAATAAAACTATTATAATAGGAATTATAACCATTCATTAAATTATTTTTATTTTTCTAGTGTTTTATACAAAAACAAATATTTTTTAAAGACATAATGAATAAAAATAAGAAATAAAAGAAACTATATTCTTTTATATGACAGAGGCGCGTCCGAAAATGTATATGTTCTTTTGTTTCATGAACACAGGTGAGCAATAATACTTGACTTTTGTTTCCAAACTTTAATTAAAGCCATATGAAAAGCCTTCTAATCAACCTCTTAAAGGCTTCAAAATCACCTTCGAATTTCACACGGTCACGAAGTAAAAATAGCCCGGAGACTTTATTGTATCAATAATGGATTAAAATGGCCGACGTGGTTATTAATTCGCGACCGGGCGAAATTTGAAAGTTCCTTGAATCCTTTGATATGTATGATTCGGATTTTTTTTTTAGATCAGAATTGATAATTTGCATTATTTTTATTATTTGGACTACTATTCTCAGCTTGGATGTTATTCTCACAACGTTTCGGCCGATGTAACCTCCGACCTCCTTAAGGTGCATCTTGTCGAACTGGAGAATCCGTAGAGAATCTCGAACAGAACCCTTTATTTAATCCACTAGGTTAGAGTCCTTTCGTTTTTTTTTCAGCCATAACCGGGTAGAAGTTTGGCCCCAATTAAAGTTTAACGGCAAGAGCCATTCTTGGCCTTTTGGCTAAGATCAAAGTGTAGTATCTGTTCCGATGGATACTGCACCCATAGACTGGTATTGTCTTGGCCTTCGGAGCTTGATTTACGACGGTCTATGTGTCTGTCCTGTGTAGTTCTAGGAGGTCCACCCTCACAGGCTTCGCCTTCCCTCTTTGGGGAGGAGTAAGTTTATTGCTTACTGCCTGAGGCGCCCCTACCGGGGAGTGCCGACGGGGCTGCCCAGGCAATTTTTCAAACCCCACTTTCCCGACCCGACCTTGGGTCACATCTTACTTGTGGGAGTAAGATAAAAACTGGTCTTGTGCCTAACTCCTGGATAGGAGTAAATCAATACTCTTAAACCAAAAGAAAACATTAATTTTTCCTGTCGCGCCCCTGCGTATCAAAGAACAAGTGACTTGGCTTTAAAAAATCAGTGTTTATCAAAACCACTTGCTGTGATTCGTCGTCATTCTCGGCTTTAAATTGTGATATGTTCCATCAATTAAGTCTGTTTTCAGCCGGTCGAAATTGCTCAAGTCTTTTTTTACGGTGCCTCGTATCTGTTTTTTTCCCCTCGGTCCGAGCGGAACCGTTTGGGAAATGTAAGCCTCACGCCCACAAGAACCCGATCTGCGCCACATGCCACACCCTGCACAAAGACACTAAACTACACCACTAGTAAGTAACCAATCATCTATCTACTTTATTTGCAGCACAACACTCACGCTTATAGACGCCATCTTAGAAGGCCCTTAAAACACTTTTTTAATTGCCCATAACCTTTCTAACTGAAAATACGTTACAATAACGTGTCTAATTAATAATATAATAATAATCATAATAACATTCATATATGTACATGTATGTGTGTGTGTGCGCGTGTATGTAGAAGATTAAGTAAAAAACGTGAAATATAACTAAAGTAACTCATATAGTTCATCTATATTGTTGGAAATACTTCATCCAGATGAGTTATTATGTTTTTAACATTTACAATTGAAAAAAGATACGTGAAGGAGATATGACAGCTGAAATAGAAAAAGAACCGTCTCTGCGTAAGATATTAATAAATAATACATTAAACATGGTTATAATACATTAAACATGGTTATAATACATTAAACATGGTTATAATACATTAAACATAGTTATAATACATTAAACATAGATATATTTCTAAATAGTTTCGGTGTGATCTTAGACCTTTCTTTGGAGAGTTATGTGTATTTCAAAGATAAGCAATAATCTTAGTAATACACGTAACTCCCCAATAATGGTTTGTGGGCGGACCAAAAGTACTTAAGATAATAAGCATCATTAGTTTTTACCTGAAACAGCTTCTACTCAAGAAACTTGAACGGATCTCAATTTAAATATGTAAAAAAGAACTGTCCATACAATTAACCAAATTATATATATATATATATATATATATATATATATATATATATATATATATATATATATATAGTTATAGAATGAAAAGTCCACACTTGAAGCGCTGATGAAATGGCAATAAAAAGAATATTTTGAAAAACCTAGACAATAGATAGTTCTGTTCTGGTAAAATTTCTTAAAATATACATACACACATATATTTTTCCATATACATATTTCCATGGAAATATGTATATAGAAATATATATGTGTGTATGTATATTTTAGGAAAATTTAACAGAACTGGTCAATGTAAAAGCTCGATGAATATTAACATTTTACAACAGAGCATATATAAGTAAACAATGGTATTTTAAATTCCAATGACCCAGTCTTTATTCTTATTTTTACTTGCCGAATTAAAAAATAATCAATGTAACTTTTGACAATTGTTTCGCGCAAAAGCGAACAATCAGGAATAAATATTCTGGTAATTATTCCTGATCGTTGTTCGTTTTTGCGCAGAACAATTGTTAATTGAATTAATTTTTTAAATTCGTCAAGTAAAAATATGAATAAAAACTTGGTCATTGAAATTTAAAATACCATTGTTTACTTGATTGATTCAACGTTCCATACCTTGGGTTTCTTGGATCAGTCGCAATTGAAACGTTGTACGGCGTCGTCAAAACGCGGCTGCCAAATAAAAGAGAAAGTATCCTTAATGAAAGACGTCTGATAAATTGTCTAAAACAAATCTGATCGCTTAAAACGAAAAGTGTTCGATACGAAATGCTTCTTACTAGCAACTATTACAGAAAGTAAGTCATAATTATCCATGGCACATTTAATACAGTTTATTTACGTGTGTGTATCTAAAAATATAAAAGGATTATTTTGGACATGCTCTAAATAATAATTATAATTGATTTAATTAATGTTTGTTCATAAGATAAAAAATCTTAAAAATACAAAAACAAATAAAATTACAAACCGGTTGTATTATTACGGTTATTCGGACAAGTATTCTCATCGTGGTTGTTATATTCACAACGTTTCGGCCGATGTAACCTTCGACCTTTGTTATGTGCCCTTTTCCGAACTTGTTTAATAAAATATTCATTTATAAAGTCCTCATATATCTCCGAGTTCGACATAAAGATTTCCAAATTAGAAAAATGCACCTGAAGATAGTAGGAGGTTACATCGGCCGAAACGTTGTAAAAATAACATCCAAGATGAGAACAGTAGTCCGAATAATTCAAATAATACAAATTATCAATCCGTATCGCAAAAAAATACCTAAACATAATAAAAACAGGTTATTTGACTTTTATTAAAACGAAGTAAAAACTGTTTTTTTCTTATTATTCTGTTTTCTTCCGAATCCTTTTTTCTGAAAAAAAGCACAAAAAAAACAATTTCACAAAAAAAATCTATAAGTTATTAAGGAATGAGAGAGAAAGTGAAAAGTAGGGGCTTTTTTTTCAGTGAAAATAACACAAGGAATAAACGAAGATAAAAACGGAATTACTTCGAAATGCGAAAACGTCACCAAAGACAAGAACCAATTCAACCAAAATAATATGTCGTCAAATTCATGTCGGGATGTCCAAAAAGGCAGATTAAAGGTAAGTAACGATTATCATTGGAAGTGAGACGATTTTGGTTACTTCCGGTATTTAATGATGGATACTTCCGGTAGTTAATCAGTATGCGTTGCTTTTGCTTTTCATGTTGAGTTTGATTCGGTATGAATGCTATTCGAATCAGTTACTTTTATTTACTAATAAGACATCACTTATCAAGGCTAACAGCCACTCGAGTATAAAGGTTAATGAGATCGATAGATTGACAGTTGAATGATGATGAATGTTATAAGAGGACTGAAATTGATGAATGGAATGGATAAAATTTGATGGTTTATGACAAACGTTTATTGATATTATATATGAAGACGACTATATTGTAACTCCTAGGAAAAATATTGTGGTAACGTGTTCCATACGTGGAGGTGATTTTAGAACGAAACTCTGTTAATAGTAATTCTATTTGATGTTAGGCACTCGGGGGAAAAAAAGAAAAACTCTTTACAATTGCGGTAGTAAGATAAGTTCTTGCTGCGAAAGTTTTGCAACGAGGTACCTGGGAGTAAGTGTAGTATCTGTTCCGATGGATACTGCACGCCTGTCCTGTGCAGTTCTAGGAGGTCCACCCTCCCAGGCTTTGCCTCCCCTCTTTGGGGAGGAGTAAGTTTATTGCTTACTGTCTGAGGCGCCCCTACCGGGGAATGCCGACGGGGCTGCCCAGGCAATTTTTAAATTGCCAGAGTGCTCACCTCTCGAGCGCTGGCTTTTCAGACCCCACTTTCTCGACCCGATCTTGGGTCACATCTTACTTGTGGGAGTAAGATAAAACTGGCCTTGTGCCTAACTCCTGGGGAGGAGTATATAAAACCTGGGATTAAAGCTCAGTTGAGCACTTTCTTTCAAAGTAACGATCGAGTAGAAAAAGACTAGCAACGTTCTTTTCTGTTAAAAAGGGGATATTTAAAACATTAGAGACAAAACCCCCACTAGATTTCGAAGTCGATTTTGAACTCGTCAACGCAAGAAAGGGTGCTTCAACCCTATCATGTATTCTTTTATAGAGACATTCTACGTACCTGCTCTAACTTTACATTGAACCACGTGGCTTCAAGTTGAGCTAACTCCCGAGAAATCCCGTAACGACTAGCAATGGAGACAAAACGTATTCCTCGATGTACCTGACTCTCAGCAAATTAAATATAATTGGTCAAATTAAAATTCACGATCATTTATGAAGACTTTTCTATTTGTTTTTTTGTGTGGCAACAGCATGCATGAAAGGGTTAAGCGGCACCTCCCCAGATGTGGCATAAGTACTACATCTGAGAACATATCTGACTCTTGTATCGACACCAGTTTACTAAGATGCAGCTGGTAACGCAGACTTGGAGACAAACGGTAGATTACCTAACAGACAAACCATCGGTTACTTAAGAGAGACTATCTGCTAAGTGAGAAAAAGTTTGTTAAAAACCATTAACGGTTAATCCTTTTAACATCCTGTAGATAAAAGTAAATAAAAAAACATCCATGTTTGCATCACAATGAGTGTGCTTATAGACCACTTTTAAGAAACTCGTTAAAAACCCATTAAAATTACTCATAACTTTTCAGATAATTAAACCACCATTAAAATATCTCTTCCCTGAATGGAACTTGTCTAAAAAATGTCGATTAGTAAACCTATCTTGGCAGTAAAGTTGCAATTGAAAATTGCACAGAGAGTGAACTTAATATGCGAATCAGTAAGGGCTGGGCTGAACTGGATAAAGTGAAAGAAATCTGAATGTCAAAACTCCCGTTCATCAAAGTCACTCATATATACCGTCGGTTCTTCGCTAACGCGGTAAAAAAAGGAACGGGTCACTCGGCGCCCTTTTTGCTAGCGTCAAGGCCACAGTTAGCAGTTTGATTGGGGCGGTACGTCTGTCAAACGGTATTCAGGTGCCCTAAGGCGAGCTCAGCGAGGACGGAAACCTGCGTCTTTTGGCTAAGATCAAAGTGTAGTATCTGTTCCGATGGATACTACACCCCATAGACTGGTATTGTCTTGGCCTTCGGGGCTTGATTTACGCCGGTCTATGGGTCTGTCCTGTGCAGTTCTAGGAGGTCCATCCTCCCAGGCTTCGCCTCCCCTCTTTGGGGAGGAGTAAGTTTATTGCTTACTGCCTGAGGCGCCCCTACCGGGGAATGCCGACGGGGCTACCCAGGCAATTTTTGATGGTCAGAGTGCTCACCTCTCGGGCGCTGGCTTTTCAACCCCCACTTTCCGACCCGACCTTGGGTCACATCTTACTTGTGGGAGTAGGATAAAACTGGCCTGTGCCTAACTCCTGGAGAGGAGTAAATAATACCCTGCGTAGAGCAAAAGGGCAAAAGCTCGCTCGATCTCGATTTTCAGTACGGAGAGCAACTCTTCGGACACTTTTCTTAGATTTCAGCCCTAAGCAGATAGAGAAGAACTAGGTGTGCTGGTCACTTAACTATCTATGTATTTTTCTTGCCCGCTTTTACTCAAGTTGAATCAACCACTCTAATATTGCTTAACGTCTCTGTGAGAATTTAGAGAAAGAATGACTTTTTTCAGCGTAGCCATCTAATTCTATTCTATGTTACATAATTTCGCGTATTTGGAAGTAGGACTTGGACTCTTACCAAAAGATTCCAAAAAACTAAAGAAAGAAATTTTATAAAAGGGATTGAATATTAAGTTTATTCAATAAATATATAATTAAACATTTGATAAAATATTATTTCATGAAAATATTTTAATACCACCTCATTTAATAAGCCTTTACGAGGCCTATCTCAAAAGTATCCGACTTTAAGCCAGAAAAAATATTTCAAATATCGAACGGGGTTGGGAAAATAATCCCCTTTCAAAGTAGGTCCCTTGTGCTTGCACACACTTAGCCCACCGATCCATCCACTGCCGGAAACACTTCTGTTCATCTCCGCCGTCACGTTCCGCATTATCTCTTCTCTAGTCTTAAAATGGGAACCTTTCAGTGGCGTCTTCAATTTTCGAAAAAAAAACAGAAGTCGCAAGGAGCTATGTCTGGCGAGTAGTTGGCGAACGACTGGAATTCCATGTTTGGGCCAAGAAATGTTGGATCAATTGGAATGAATGTGCGGGTGCGTTAGAATGTGTGGCAACAACTTGGGCACAAATTTCTCAGCCACTCAGTGCATGTTCAAATCATCACGCAAAATTGCATATGCGGAATCTTCACTCACTCCGCCATCTTGGACGATCTCCCGTACGGTTGAACAACGATCTTCTATTACAAAAGTTCGCACCCTCTCAACAACAGCTGCACTTCTAGCAGTTCGGGGCCTGCCAGAACGCTAGTCACTTTCCGCTTATGTGCGGCCATTTTTGAATCGGTTGAACAACTCCTTAATTTGTGTTACACTCATCGCTCATCTTCTCCAAACACCTGCTGAATCTTACGAATTGTTTTACTTTGAAAATAACGAAGCCTTTGAAAACATTTGATGCAGTACCTTTGCTCAACACGTTCAGTCATCTTGAGAGAATCGGTAATCCGACGAAAACTTTGTGTAGCACCTCACTCAGCGACCGACAGGCAGCGACCAACGCGCAGGAAGGCGGTGATAAAATTCACTCATGCGCATGAAAGTGTCTTTCTTCACTGTGTCAAGTGGCGCCGCCCTATCGTCTCTATTTCGCACGGAAAAATAATGGTCGGATACTTTTTAGACAAGCCTCGTATTCTGGACATTAGGAAGTTTCATCCGATGCTCTGATGGTTTCGCAAACCAAAGACAGGCTTGAGGCGTTTTCTGGAACAGTAGCTATGGAGAGGCGCTCGCAGAGCCAAGTCAGTTTACGATGGTCCCCGGTGTGTCGCTCATTAATAGACTAATGTTGTTGATGAACCGCGCGTGGCGGGTTTTATCGTTTTACTCGTCTCCACGGTGATCGGTTCAAATACAAATCTGTGCAAAATACCATCGTATTTTGATTACTTGCGGTCTACCGCTGACGTTGCTACATTTGACGGTGTGCACATCAGAATGCTACAAGCAAGTATTAACAACTCCTTGAAGTAATACCCCACAACGGAGCAACTATACGGATACCTTCTCTAGATCTCAGCCGTAAGCAGAAAGAGAAGAACCAGATTCGCTGGTCACTTATGATATCGATTTCCCCCTGTCACATG
Organism: Sepiola atlantica; assembly: GCA_963556195.1. Taxonomy (NCBI): domain Eukaryota; kingdom Metazoa; phylum Mollusca; class Cephalopoda; order Sepiida; family Sepiolidae; genus Sepiola; species Sepiola atlantica. Next base: position 195,408,047 of record OY744520.1, on the reverse strand, counting down.
AATACTCAGTGTCTTTCTCTTAATTTTTACTTTCTTAGTTGAAACTGATTGAAAATGATGTATGGAAGTAAAACCTGGCCAATGAGGGTTAAGGACATGCGTTGCATTAAGAGAAATGATATGAGAATGATACGTTGGATGTTTCACGCAAGTCTTAAAGACAGGCTAAGATCTGATAAAAAAAAAAATAAGGAAATGCATGCAGAACAAGAGATTTCGATGGTATGGCCATTTTTATAAACATAGATGAGAGTTCCTGGGTTAGTAGATATTGAACAGTTGAGGTAGCAGGGGCCAGCCCACAGGGGATGGCAAAAGAAATCATGGATGAAATCGTCAGCGATGTTCTTCTGAGAATGCCAAAAAAGGGGATGTAGTTCAGTGGAGAGGTAACGCAGAACTTACGTCACACAACTAACAGAGGACTGACTCACAATGCACTTATGAAGACCTAACTAGTGCGGTGGAGGATAGAGGCTTGATAAAGTCATGAAGATCCGTGACACTAGCGCGACTGGAGGAAGAGGAAGAGAAGGAAGAGGAGGAGGAGGAGGAGGAGGGCAATGATGATGATGATACTGACATTCAAATAGACATAGAAAACTAAGAGACAAACTATAGGTTAACGAAGATAGAGATTGTCGGTTAATTGCAAGACAGATTAGCAGTTATCTCAAAGAATAACCGTCGGTTAGCTATGATACAGACTGTCGGTTAATTCAGAGGCCTAATGTCAATTAATTAAAATACTATTGGTTAACTGATAGAGACATACGCTAACAAGTAAGAGGCAAACAGTCGTTTTATTAAGAAACAAATAATGGTTAACTAAGCGATACCTTGTTAGTTAACTAAGATAGAAAACATAGCTTTACTAAAAGAAAAACAGGCGTTTAATCAAGGAAATAATCCTTTACCAAAGATTAAAATAATCGGTTTACTACAAGACAAATACTCGGTTAACTCAAAGACAGACAAACAGTCGGTTAAACAGGGAAAACTACCGATTACCAAAGAAGAAAACAATCGGTTCATTAAGAGACAAAGTGTCGGTTAACTGAAAAACAAAACTGGTTTACTAATGGGCAAACAGTCGGTTACTTAAGTGTGAAACAGTCGGTTATCTATGTGATTAATGGTTTAATAAGGAATCGGAAAACAGTCGGTGAATAAAAGATGAATTGTCTCTATTAACTTGCCTCCCCAAGAGGGAAGAGTTTGATACAAAGTCGTTTTTTAATGTGGGGGAAGTCTTACTCCCCTAGAAATGGCACTCTGGTTGGGACAAAATGAAATATCTCTCAATCTAGAAAGATCTTTCCTTCACTATCCGAGGAGCTAACAGATGAAGTGTAATATCAGAATAGATACTGCACTTTGATCTCAGCCAAAAGACGGACGTCGTTTGTGCAAAGCAAGTTAGACACAGTAAAGAATAAGAATATGGATTGAATGCTTATTTTAAAACCTACCATCACTAATCAGTCGTATTAGGAATATGTTATGAATGTTATATTACGACTGGTAAGACTTCTTTAACGGACACTTTTAGAAAATTGAAATTGAATTGATTTAGTTGTGTTTTAGTTCATATAATAGTTCATATAATATTGATTCGTCAAACTAATTGACATTAAATATTAGGTCAATGACTGTTGGGAATTATCTAGTACTTACTTGAATATTTCTCAATAGATTAATAGAACTAAATAAAATATTGCAAATTGGTGAATAAATGCACTATAGTTTCAATCATAACTCATAAAGGCTATAAAAACATTAAAAAGTAATTATACAAATATATACATGCATTTTTGTGCGTGTGTGAGAGAGATGGAAGAGGAAGTTCATTTATGCGATGTGAATTAAATCGCACAACATATTTGTGGGATTCATTTTTACATTGATGCCCGAAGTCTCAGTTACGCATCTGACGAGACCTATCTAGGTCGAAATAATTGATAATGCGGACAGCCCTAATGTGTGTTTAGTTTTTCCTTTAAAATGTATTCCTGCTCTGTTAAAAAGTACATTAAGCTCTCGTACTCGGATTCCCATCGAAATCATTTAACTCTGCACTAATATATATATATATATATATATATATATATATATATATATATATATATATATATATATATATATATAATGTGTGTAGGTGATTCTTGTGCAATGCATGGGTTGAATGATTGGGTGTTGTTATAAATAATATTTTCGCTGTGTGCTCTATTTGTTTTACAGCTTTGCATCGACCTGATACAAAAGGTAAGTCGAATAAACTGCGAATAATTTCAATAGATGCAAAAGTCAATCTAATGATTATCACTGGATTTGAAAATAAACAAAAAAATATATATTTAAAAAATACTTTCTGTCATGCCATTCTATTGTTTTATCGAGGTAAGAAGATTCATTGGGGTTTCATAGGGAACTTTAACTTCATTAGGATTTAATAAAAAAAAAAAAGGCTACTCTACGTGTTCATCAGGAAAAGGCTACTCCGCGAGTTTATCAGAACAAGGTCATTACGTGTTTATTGGGAAAATGCCTTCTATAGTTGTATCAGGATTTTATAGAGAACTTTACACATTTTAGGGTTTCGTCAAGAAAGTGCTCACTTTTTACAGTTTATAGGAAAGAGTCGATTTTTACGGTTTAATCGGGAAAAAACCACTCTTAAGATTTTTATGATGAAAAAGACACGCTTAACACTTTAGGGTTTATCTGAAATAGGCCACTCTACGATTATATCAGGGGAAAAAAACACTCTTTACGGGAAAGGAGCATTTTTTAAAGTTTTATTGGATAAAAAGTCTACACTTATAGGGAAAATTGCAATCTTTACGGTTTAGCGAAAAAAGGCCAATCGTTACAGTTTTATCGAGAAATTGACTCTTTTTACACTATTATCGAGAAAAGGGGATTTTTACAGTATTATCGAGAAAAGGGCACGTTTTACAGTTTTATCGAGAAAAGGGCATTTTTTACAGTTTTATCAAGAAATGGACAATTTTTACAGTTTAATCGATGAATGGACACTGTTTACAGTTTTATTGAGAAATGGACAATTTTTACAGTTTTATCGAGAAATTGACGCTTTTTACAGTTTTATCGAGAAAAGGACAATTTTTACAGTTTTATCGAGAAATGGACACTTTCATCGAAAAAAAGCCACTTTTTCGAATTTTATCTAAAAAATGTATTTACAGCTTTATCAGGAAAAGAGCAAAAGAGTTTTCGAGGAACAATTACATTTTTTATGATTTATCGGAAAAAAGCTAATCGCTACAGTTTCATCAGAAAAAAACACACTGTCTTAGGTTTATCGGGGAAATCCAATCTTTACGATTTTAACGGGTAAAGGCCAGTTTTGATGGGTTTAGTTGAAAGGGGCCATTGCTTATTTTTTATCGGATAAAAAAGGCCAGTGTACTAATCGTTTCAACACTGTAAAAATGTCGGTTTCCGCAATCTTTTGGGTTCACGAATTCTCTAGTGTAAACTATTCTGTACTTTTACCGTTTAAAAAATCTTATAAATCGTTCCCACCTGTTAAAATAAGCGGGTTTAGTATAGAATTTTATTCTAATGCGTTTTATATAAATTATGTGTTGTTGTTTTGTATTGTTATTTTTACAAGTATTTGAGTGTTAACTATTCTGTACTTTTACCTGTAATTCATTTCGTTTTCATTTCTTAGATTTAATTTTTCTTTTGTCTTTTTTTATTCATTTTCTTTTTTATTGTTACTTTCATTCTCTTTTTATTGTTACTTTCATCGTCTTTTTTATTGTTACTTCCATTCTCTTTTTTATTGTTACTTTCATTCACTTTTTATTGTTACTTTCATTCTCTTTTCCTTTCGTTACTTTCATTCTCTTTTTATTGTTACTTTCATTCTCTGTTTCTTTTGTTACTTTCATTCTCTTCTTTATTGTTACGTTCATTCTCTTTTTATTGTTACTTTCATTCTTTTTTATTGTTACTTTCATTCTTTTTTATTGTTACTTTCATCCTCTTTTTTATTGTTACTTCCATTCTCTTTTTTATTGTTAATTTCATTCACTTTTTATTGTTACTTTCATTCTCTTTTTATTTTGTTTCTTTCATTCTCTTTTTATTGTTACTATCATTCTTTTTTATTGTTACTTTCATTCTTTTTTATTGTTACTTTCATCCTCTTTTTTATTGTTACTTCCATTCTCTTTTTTATTGTTAATTTCATTCACTTTTTATTGTTACTTTCATTCTCTTTTTATTTTGTTTCTTTCATCCTCTTTTTTATTGTTACTTTCATTCTTTTTTATTGTTACTTTCATTCTTTTTTATTGTTACTTTCATTCTTTTTTATTGTTACTTTCATTCTCTTTTTTATTGTTACTTTCATTCTTTTTTATTGTTACTTTCATCCTTTTTTATTGTTACTTTCATTCTCTTTTTTATTGTTACTTTCATTTTTTTTATTGTTACTTTCATTCTCTTTTTTATTGTTACTTTCATCCTCTTTTTTATTGTTACTTTCATTCACTTTTTATTGTTACTTTCATTCACTTTTTATTGTTACTTTCATCCTCTTATTTATTGTTACTTTCATTCTCTTATTTATTGTTACTTTCATCCTCTTATTTATTGTTACTTTCATTCTCTTATTTATTGTTACTTTCATCCTCTTATTTATTGTTACTTTCATCCTCTTATTTATTGTTACTTTCATTCTCTTATTTATTGTTACTTTCATTCTCTTTTTTATTGTTACTTTCATTCTCTTATTTATTGTTAC
>OY744520.1:195345767-195400767 GCA_963556195.1 Sepiola atlantica | reverse complement strand
ACTGTGACAGACCAACGGGCGGAAAGACCGTACCTCGTACAGATGTCATATCTGGTGAAGTGTAATCTCTTTGATCTTCGAGCCCCCCCCCCCCTATGACATTGATAAGCAGTGACCCATTAGTAAAAAAAAAAGGTTGGAGTACTGCGGTCACATCCGGTATGGTTCCGTTCAGAGCATTTTCGTGCCATTACTACGTACAAAATCGACATCACAACATAATAGAGGTGATCTTTTCTCTTCCTCTGCAGCTTCTTTCACACAGAAGAGATGTTGTTAGCTTCTCTCTACTGTATTGTTATGTTCATGGCAGGTGCTCGACTGAGCTTCAAATCCCAGAGTTCCTCTTTGTAAACTATTTACTCGTTGGGGAGACAAGTTACTCAGGACAGCCGTGTTAAAATATTTAAATTTATCTATATATCAATCTATTATTATACTAAAGCTGAGTCAGTCAACTTTTGTTTCCCTAAGGCATATGTACTTTAATCACACAAAATGCATACTAAAGTGTGACTTAGTTCTGGGATTGAGTTATGTTTTTAAAAAAAGTTGTATTTGTTCTAATCGCAGTGTTTTGTAATTAACTGAAAAAGTCACCCATATTTCACTTAACTATCTATGTATTTCTCTTCCTCCGTCACTCAAATTAATTTAACTAGTCTCTAATATTTCTTAATGTATCTGCGAGCATTTAAAAAAGAATGACTCTCTTTTTCAACGTAGCCATCTTATTTACATTGTGTATGTGCACACCACAAACACGTATGTAAATCAGATGGCAAGATAGTGTATTTTCCTCCTTCTATAGTTTCAAGAGACTTATTAATTTTTAGTTTTGACGATAAGAATGTTTTAATGTCAAAGTAGAATAAATAATGATAGTGGTTGTGACTAGTGTTGGGACGATTACTTGGAATCGGAAAATCGGAACTTTTATGGGTATCGGAATCGAAAACATTTGTGCCTAATTTTCAATTTCAAACCCGATTGTTTTATTATTTTTTAAATTTAATTTTCCATTGCTGGTACTAATGATAAAATGATAATTATTTATTGATTTTAAACAACCAGTAGAAGTAAAATCTATATACCTATCCCTCACAAGTGTATTTTTGCATTTTCGAAAATATATGCACATATTACATGGGGTTTACAGTAATCCGAAAATTAAAAAAAAACAAAAAACAATAACTCTATAGCTAAATATTTAGAGATTTTAAAAGAATCGGGATCAGTAATTGTATCGGAATCGGGAATTTAGAACAGAATCGGTAATTGTATCGGAATCGGGAAATATTGGAATCGTCCCATCACTAGTTGTTACCCAACGGGTCACGGATACGTCTAGTATAATGTATATATTCTTCCAGTGGTAAAGGTGAAACTGAGCGCTTCTTTGGATTCTAGTTATAATCGGGCCTTAAATGGTGAAGCTTTTGCTGCACGGGCGAACAGATAAGCAGACATACATCAACTCGTTAAATTACTTAATCTATTAATGAAACCATCAGACGAGATATCGTGTGTCCGTGTGTGTTGCTCGCATATGCGTAACTTTCATAAATACACCATGAATTACTTTTTATTCACTATTAATCAGATAGGGTAAACGTGAAGATTGGATGACGGCTAAACATTTTCGAAAACACGATATGCAATAGCTCCACAACTGTATATGTTTTAAAGATTATGACATGCTGAACGTATAGGAGTTAAAATCAATTTCGTATTACGTATTAATAGGAAGAAACAAGCACTTTTTAAAATTAGTATATCGGCTTAATACCAATATGGCGGCATGATCGATACAAAAAATGGAATGGAAATGAGGTGTAATGAAAAGAAATAAAGTATTTTAGTGAGTTATGAAAATTAAAGTATTTATAAAAATATTTGTTTTGCAACATAATTCTTATAAATATGTTAATTTAAATTAGTTTTTATATTAGTCACTAAAAGACTGTATTTCTTTTCTTTGAGCGTACTTCTGGTTCCGTTTTTTAGCGACTAACGACGACCCAATCAAACACGTCGTCATTTAGGAAATAAGCCAATAATGCTAGCATATTTATTTATTTACAAAGGTTTTTCCCCAGATTTCAAACGTACTACTAAATTTATTTTAACTCCAATACCTTCAGCATGTCATAATCTTTTTAAAATATACAATTTTTATCGCGCCTTTTTGAAAACCATAACCGTCATCTAATCTTCACGTTTGCCGAATATTTATTGGAATCAACAATAAAATAAGGGAAAACTAAAACGATTGTTTAAAATCCTATTTTTTTAAAGAAAATTGTAAAAAATGGCTATATTTTCACTAAGACCTCCACCCGGTCATATATTGCTATCCTGGCAACGCGTACATACAGTTATTAAGAACATGTCCCAGAACAGCTCGGAAAAGAGAAACAACTCAACCAGCATGCCAGCTCAATTTCTAGTTGGACTAAAAGAAAGCTATTTGCTTTGTTTGTATGTTTAACGGCACATCGACCGTAGGGTTATTTAATGCCGGAGTAAAATGCCTATTTCAAACAGTTCATTATATACAATTCGTAGAACGCACGTTGCTATTTTACCCACAGCTGAGAGAAGTGTAGGTTCATGTCTATCCCAATTGTATTAGTTGATAAATGTATCAAAATTAATCAAACAGTCGGCGTAGCCGGTTTCATAATCATCGACCGTGTAATGTAACACACAAATCTTCACCTCGTAACAAATATGGCGTATCGTGTAGCAACAATACGTGCATCATGATTTGATGGCTGAGGGTGATTGTAGTATGCGAGTACAAAGTGCCGATCGTCTATGGTTGTAGCAGTTGTGTGTAGAGGACATCTGTCTCTCTCTCTCTCTCTCTCTCTTTCTCGTAGTAGCAGTTGTAAATGTTGTTTCGTAGGTATACTACACGGTGTTAGCATTACACAAGATTAATGCACAGTATTAGTTTCCCTACACCTGCCCAACCCACAAGTGAGAGATAAGGAGATCTTCGAAATACGTCTTCTCTGTTCCGAAGAAAAAGCCTAAGAGATTTGGCTACTCTTGCTAAGATCAAAGTGTAGTATCTGTTCCGATGGATACTGCACCCAATAGACTGGTATTGTCTTTGCCTTCGGGCCTTGATTTACGCCGGTCTATGGGGCTGTCCTGTGCAGTTCTAGGAGGTCCACCCTCCCAGGCTTCGCCTCCCCTCTTTGGGGAGGAGTAAGTTCATTGCTTACTGTCTGAGGCGCCCCTACCGGGGAATGCCGACGGGGCTGCCCAGGCATTTTTTAAACCCCACTTTCCCGACCCGACCTTGGAGCACATCTTATTTGTGGGAGTAAGATAAAAACTGGCCTTGCGCCTAACTCCTCGAGAGTAGTAAATCAATACTCTTGCCTTATTCCCACGTACTTCTTTTTTTTTACGTAACTACTGAATTGTTTTCTAAATCTCGTGGCTCTTATTATTTGACTTCCGTTTCTATCGTCTGTCTCGGCGTAGCATCTGTCTGTTAAGGTCGTTTGTCTCTTTCTCTTTCTTTCTTCATAATGGACGAATCTTCGCCCCCTAAGAAACATGGCTTCGCGCGTGTCTTGTAACAGAAGTGGTAGAAGGACGTGTCTCATGATCTGACGGCTGTGTCTTGATTGTAGTAACCGCGAGTATAGAGTTGCGTATCACCTCTCTTGTAGTAGCAGCTATGTATGGAGGTCGCCTTTCTCTTTCTTTTTCATTTCCACGTAGCAGCAGTTGCAAACGTTCTTCCTTAGAATTCAAATACCTACTTAGGTTTTAATAATATTTAATGTGGGTTTATTAGAGAGCATCATTAATACACAATATTAGTTTACAACACTTGTTCCCCGTTAAGGAGAGTGAAAAGACCTTTTAAATACGTCTGCTCTGTTACGCAAACAAAACCAAAGAAACTAAACTACTCTTGTCTTTTCGCCACGTACTTTCATTTTATTCGTTACTATCTGAGAGCGCCTATTTTCTAAGCTAATTTGCTCTTATTATTTGACTAACGTATCTATTAAGATAATCATCCAGCCCAAACCTGGGGTTTCAATCGATCCCTGATGTCTACGGTCCTTTTGGTAGTTTGGTAGTTTTGTTTTACGGCATATCAACCCTTTTTGGGTTATTTAATGCCGAATCTGGTCTTGTTTTCTTCTCTTTTTTGTTTATTTCCCCTTTTAATATCTGTTTCTATTTAACCCATAGTTGGGACCCTAACAGGTACTACCACTCCGGGTCAGGGTGGACCTGGGAGCAATGGTAATTAAGAGGAGGCTCCACATTCCCCAAAGTCCGTAAGCCGGATCTCACCATCGGATGTAGTTTAAGGTCATATCCAGGACCGGGAGTAGGGTAGGAAAAATAAAAATAAAAAAGGGGAGGGAGAAAGGGAGAGGGGCTGTTGTTTTTGTTTTTGGTTTTGTAGAACATAATTAAGTTTTACAAACAAAAAAAAAAAAAAAAAAAAAAACGTCAATGTAGGTGAATTTCGTCTCAGGGAGCCACAGGGCAGCCTGATCTGGTATCACCAGTACGGTCCTTTTGGAAGCGAAGATTTGTAAGAGTAGATAAATGGTTGTATCATATGAAACGGTGAGTAATAAACGGCAATAAAGGCTTGCCTGCAGGAAATTGATAAACTACTAAACTAATAAACGTGCACGATAAACTGTTCGTAGATGTCCTTAAGAATAAAACCATCAACTACTTATTTGAATACACGCGTCTACTTACGCGCTATGATTACAGAGTGATCCAAAAAGATGTTACCATTTAAGATAAAATAGCAGTTATTATTGAAAGAGAAACTTGACAATGTTTTATCCTATACCTGTCTTACAGACATGTAAGTTTTGTGTAGAAATAAGTATTATTACCCCATATACCACCATTTTGCGAACACAGCTCAATAGTTTATAATGTGCTCCATCTAAGCCCCTTGGCTTTGAATCACTCTGGCTACTTGCCTTTTGGCTAAGATCAAAGTGTAGTATCTGTTCCGATGGATACTGCACCCATAGACTGGTATTGTCTTAACCTTCGGGGCTTGATTTACGCCGGTCTATGGGTCTGTCCTGTGCAGTTCTAGGAGGTCCACCCTCCCAGGCTTCGCCTCCCCTCTTTGGGGAGGAGTAAGTTGATTGCTTACTGCCTGAGGCGCCCCTACCGGGCAATGCCGACGGGGCTGCCCAGGCAATTTTTAAACCCCACTTTCCCGACCCGACCTTGGGTCACATCTTACTTGTGGGAGTAAGATAAAAACTGGCCTTGTGCCTAACTCCTGCAGAGGAGTAAATCAATACTTGCAAATTGAAATTTGTAATGACCCTGTACAAAATGTCATGGAAGATTCTCTTGTTCGAATTTTATTCTTGAACACACCAATAGTTTGGGGGTTGTTATCATGGACCCTGTTTTTTTAGGTATCCCCACAGAAAATAATCAAAAAGGGATAAGTCTTTAGAATGTATAGGCTAAGGGTTGTTCGTACGACGAGAGATGAGCCTGTCGTCACAGAAGAACCGATGGAGGTGTTTCAATGAAGCATTTGAGCAGTGCGGTGTTGTGCAATCCTGCTAATAAATAACAATTATCCATTGTCATGGTTAATTTGCATAGAAATCATAACTATATGGTTATCCTTAACTCTTAGACATCAGCTTTAATACAGCTGTGACAATGTTGGTATAGACGTAGACTACAAGATATAAATTGGCGCTAAGATAGCCGTCCATAAACGTGTTTAATAGAAATACAGAAAGAAAGCAGTAAAAGTCGATAACAATCAGACAGCGAAGAAAAAATGTTGCGAAAAAATGTTGCGAAAAGGAACAAGTGAAAACTACTAGTATAGCGCGTTGCGAGTATACGTATATTCATGGTATCCGTTCAGTCGTGATAGACAATGGATACCCTCTTTAAGGTTGACTGCACGTGTAATTGTGAAGCAAGGGCTGCGCAATCTCAACCACACCTCTCCTAAATCGACACTGTTTGATTCCAGTAGCAAGGAGAAGTCCGGGACGACTGGAAACAATGCCGAGATAAACAGAGAGCACATACAGCAGCTGGTATTTCCAAATAGTCACCCATTTAGTACTGACCAGGCTCAACGTCACTTAACTTCGGTGATCTAACGGGTACTGGTGTGTCAACGTGATTATGCCGTATATACGGATTTAATAAACAATACATATTGAAAATAAGTATTTATGATTTTTTTAAAATTAATACGTATTTTGAAAAGGTGGACTCAATCCGATAAGACTTTCTTCTCAAACCGTATCCCCCTATTGTATAAAATGGGAGAGAGAGGGAAAGACAGAGACAGCAGAGTTATTGCCGGTCGGATGAGTCACTCTCATGTGTTAAAGAAATACCGATGGTGTTTGGCTTTTTAATCTGGCCCTGAGTACCGATATCGACTCCGCCCTAAATAAATATAGCTTGACTTCATGTTGTAAAATTCTGAATATTGGATATCGCCACTAGTTTTTATTTCCTATCTTGGGTGCAAGAAATTGCATAACTAACTTACAGAATATATGACCATGTGAGGTGGAAGGTCATGGAGTGTCTATCCCCGGCGCCAGACCGAAGGTCTATGGCCGGGGTGTTCATAGGCCACGAGAAGGATACAAGCGCGAGAAAAATTCAGTTTTAGTATTGGTGTTGTGACGACGGTCGCAGAGACAGACGTATAACAATGTACATCCCCTTGAAGCTAATCAAACTGACAGCAATCTGTTACCACCCTATACGTTATTACGTTGGGAGAATCTTTATCTAGAAAATAATATCTCGTTACTCGTCGAACCAACTTACCACAAACATCACCAACTAAAGAAGAATCTATATTTCGAGATTTGTCAGGCAATTAATAAAAAAAAAGTATATCTCTGTTTATATAAAGTTTAATATGGATACATGTTTATATATTTGTATGAACAGGATTCGCCCCTAAACTAATTGACCGATCATTATAAATTTCGGATCACTTTTGCTAGGGTTAAAGAATCGTAGGGTGGGCTATATTTAGTTTGATTTAGTTTTATGCAAAGTGGCACAGAGAAGATAGAAGCCAATCATGAAAATTCAGATACCTCCGATTTGATTACATTAAAAAAATAAGTATTAAACATTAATTAATAAATATTCCTCAAAGTTCATTTTCTTTGGGGTAATTTAACAGATTTAGTGGGCATAGTACAGGCCCAACTTTCCATCTAAAAATGTCAATATGAAATATTGGCATTAAATTTATCCATACTTATTAGACACTAATTAAGCAACATTCTCAGAATTTTAATTTCTCCTGAAAACACCTTAAGCTAAAGCCTCTAACTTTAGATATTTTCTAGAATCAAAATTATGTAATGCCATTTGGTCAAAATTGGAATAAGGATTCTAGACGTAAGATTAAGTAGCATCATGTCGACTTTAATCTTTGTAAGGGGGCATAAAGGTGGTGCAAAACTGTTCTTTTCGTGAAATTAACAAACGTATTAATTTCAGACGGTATTTTAAATAAAAGCTTATCTCAAGGAATGAGTATATAGTAAAACTGTGTTTAAAATATCAGAGAATATAACGTCACAGCATTGAGAAAAGAAACGAGACGTAGTTTCTGTTGCAGATGGACACTAAATTTCCGTTATACTAAAACAGATAATACAAGTCTAAGCAAAAGTTTTTATATTTTCTCACGACACCCATTCTCATACATAGTGTTCCGAAATCATTCAATGAAGTAGGATATATTCTCAGCACGGTTCTCAAAGCCGACAAACTAAAGTTCATTTATTGAGAATAAGCTTAAACTTTTCTTTAGTGAATTCAGTGACCTGAGAAGAATTTCAATTTTCAAAACTCAAGATTAAAATTTCAATAAGAGCAAAATAGTTTAGGGCACGAGTGGTTCAATGCCGACTATGGAATAAGACAAGTCTACTTCACTTGACCGATATATCTTTCTGGCCAAAGGCTAGAAAAAATATGCTCGGTCATTAAGAATGGGCAAATGTTGGTTTGCGTTGTGACAAAAACAAATTTTGATTTCTAATTGATTTGTAGCCTTTAATATTTAGTCCGATCGACAGTTTTAGCTTTGATTGCGGATGTTATAGAAGAAGTAGGAGAATATATTCCTCCGTCTATAGAAGTCATCTTTCTTCCACTAGAGTCACCACGTATTAATTTTATGACGAATACTTTTACGTTAACAAACCGGCTGTCAATAGCTTCTTCATGCTTGTCCATTGGCTTGCATGCTCGATGACGCGATCGCAGAAATATACTTATACTGTAATAATACCATTACGAATATTATGAATACTCCCTCTACAACTATAAGTAAAATAGCAAGTTTTGTTCAATTAAGCGTTTACAATAGGTGTTGTGCTTCGGATTTAAATAGGGTTGATATGCCGTAAAAACAGACAAAGCCAAATTTCGTTTTTTATGCGTTCACGTGTCTCTGTTGGTCTGTCACACTGTACTTTGAAATATTATTTTCATCGAAAAACGCGCAGATTAAAAGGGCGCATTTATTTTAGATTCGTCTAAGTATGTTTATGATAGGCTTCGTCGGTCCTGCTTTTTTACATGGAAGTCATAAATCAGAGGTTCCCAACCTTATTTTGCTTATGGACCCCTTGAGAGCTATTTTATTCATCTATGGGCTCCACATATATTTTTTATTAAATATCTGAATTAATAAATACGAAAGTTGGGCTCATTTTTCGCACTAATAGTGAGGTCAAAACACCTTATTGTATTTATCTTCCTCCCACAGCGGTAAGATGTGACACAAGGTCCGGAAAGTGGGATTAGATAAGCCAGCGCTCGAGAAGTGAGCACTCTGGCCATTTAAAAATTGCCTGGGCAGCCCCGTCGGCATTCCCCGGTAGAGGCGCCTCAGACAGTAAGCAATAAATTTACTCCTCCCCAAAGAGGGGAGGCAAAGCCTGGGAGGGTGGACCCCCTAGAACTGCACAGGACAGACCCATAGACCGGCGTATATCAAGCCCCGAAGACCAAGACAATACCAATCTATGGAGTGCAGTATCCATCGGAACAGATACTACACTTTGATCTTAGCCAAAAATATTTATTTACTCCTTCGCTAGGAGTTAGGCACAAGGCCAGTTTTATCTTACTCCCACAAGTAAGATGTGACCCAAGCTCCGTCGGCATTCCCCGGTAGGGGCGCCTCAGACAGTAAGCAATAAACTTACTCCTCCCCAAAGAGGGGAGGCGAAGCCTGGAAGGGTGGACCTCCTAGAACTGCACAGGACAGGCGTGTAGTATCCATCGGAACAGATACTACACTTTGATCCCAGCCAAAAGGCCGATTGCTTATGCCTATGTGATCTCAATAATAAGTAACTAATTTGCATATTGCTGTGCAAAAAGTTACTTTATTAATTAATTATACTTTGTTATTGTTTATTTCATGCAACGATTGTTTTGATTTTAATATAACAAATAGTTCTTTTTAAAAATATAGTTTTATTTCGTGACAAATGTCTAGCAAGTCAATAGAATTCAGAAATGCCAATGATGACGGGTGCTCCTTCTTGGTCATGGTGGCAGGATAGTTGTCTACGCAGCAATATTGTGTTCTTTTTCTAGTCTATTCTTTGGAGGAACTGTCTTGATTTTCAACAAGTGGTGATCCAGCCTCCACACACTCACCATCACCCAAGCAAATTGATTTCTTTTCTTTTTTTTTCTTTAAGGTCATATTTAAACGATAAATAATTTTGAATAAAAATGAGCAAAGTTGTAATGTTTATTTATCCTTATGAATGAATGCGAAAGTTTTTGCTTCGTGTTCACATCAATATAATGTTTATTATTTAAAAGTTTCGCTTGAAGTATTTTAAGGAGAGAACTTTGGGAAGCGATAGTGAGATGGCGAAGCCGTCTAGTCCCTAATAACTTCCTATTAACACATAACCGATGTGTTCACGAACATAAAATAGATTTACAACGGATTAACATGTTATAAATGACATATAAAGCGTCAAAACAGATTCAAAATATCTGTTTACATGGGTTCAGTCATAGCGATGATTACGCCGTTATTCAATGCCATAGACGTCTGGCAGACTGGCTCTTCAAAATACATACTAACAAAGAAAGCAGCTTTTATCAATATTACATATTCAATTTATACTATTATTATAGATTTACAATATAATTATTATACATATTTTTATTTATATTCAACTGATTTCCATATAAACATCTTACTACTTACCATGGATCTCCAAAGTACAATTCTCTTTTGTTGGCTCCTCAAAGCTTCTGTGGACATCAGGGGTCCATATGGACCCCTGTTGGGAATCCATATTTTAAATAGAATTTTTGTCTGTCACGCTTAGGTTTAAAACCTTTTTGTCATCGTTAATCGCACGTCGATTGATCAGTGTTACTGAAGTTTAGATAAGCATTTTCGTCGGTCTGTTAGGTTTATATTTTAATTAGCTTAAGCGGCGGAGAATGCGATGGAGATCTGATGGAGACCTGATTCAAGTATGCAATATCATCAACAGGAATTTAAATTAGCCTTTTAAAGAAGTTCCCAACCCAGCCCTAAGACGTTGTCTCCGCGGATACCCATAGTAGGTGAACCATTGTCGCTTTAGTCTGAACTGGTGTGTAGTGGACAGAGTATATCCCCCCCCCCAGACGTAAGCGACATAGGATCTCTTATATCGTGTATAACGGCTACGCTCACTTTGATAATGACAAGCAGTTATTCGTCCTGGCTAACTCCGAACTTAACATTGCAAGCGACGACTGTTGAAAAAAGACTTGAAAACGACGACTGTTGAAAGAAGACTTGGAAACGACGATGGTTGAAAAATGATTTGAAAGCGGCGACGTTAGAAGAAGTCTTACAAGCGACAACAGTCGAAAGAAGACGTGGAAGCGACAACGGTTGAACGAAGACTTGAAAGCAACGATGGTATAAAAAAAAAACTTGAAATTGATGACGGTCGAAAAAAGACTTGAAAGCGACGACGGTAGAAAGAACACTTGGAAGCGACGACGGTTGAACGAAAACTTGAAAGCGACGAATGTAGAAAAAATACTTGAATGCGACGACGGTTGAAAGAGGACTTGAAAGTTACGACGGTTCTGAAGAAGACTGGGAAACGACGACGGTCGAATGAAGACTTCAAAGCGACGATGGTCGAAAGGAGACTTGAAAGGAACGACAGACAAAAGGAGAATTGAAAGTGACGACCATTAACAAAAGACTTGAAAGCGATGATAGTCGAAGGACGATTTGAAAGCGACGATGATCGATGGAAGACTTGAAAGCGACGACGTCGAAACGGTGATACTTGTGCATATTACAAGAGGAAAGACAGCATTCTCTATCCGTGTTACCACTTCGTGGAACAGCTTGCAGTAGGAGGTTTTGGCGATGCCTACCATATCCATGTTTGAAGTGTCCTTGAACAAACATTCAATCCGTATATCGATGTCAATATCTTCTAATTCTCTTTCTACATGGCTTGTTGCACTTACCTATTTTTGCCAATAACTTCGAATTTGAATTAGCATTTTCATCGTTCTGCCGAACATAATTTAGAAGTAAAATTTTAAATGTGTCCATCGGGCCATTTGTCATGCTTACCTTGTAAACGGTATTTTAATCGATAAACGCGCAGATTAAATCAACGCATCTTCAGAATATTTGTGCTGGTTTTGTTGTTATCGGACACTTTTTCTCGGTATGTCGACGTTCAAGATAGATTTTTTGGTGATGTCTGTTTTTTATGCTTATGGAATCGTAGAACCAAATGTAAAAAACTCTCAGATTCCGAAATAGATGTCGAACTTGCGACGGGATGTGCCAAAAATATACCGCGAATTTTATCTTCTTAATTAGAAGGCGCGGAAATACCCTAGGCACACACCTGCGCTTTAGTTAAGAGCGCTAATAGCATGTATTTTTTAACGAGCGTTTTTATTTTAAAAATAGCTTTAGTGATCCCAAAGTGCCCGGATTACAATGAAGGCATTTTAGTTATTAACTTTTATTTGTTTGCACATTTTTAAACCTTTCATGAAACAGAAAAATAAATTAGTCAGAAGTTAGACAACTCTTATTATATTCTTCAATTTAAAATATGAGTTGCTGATTTGTATTTTTAGGTGATTATTTAAAGAAAAATTAGTCAGAAGTTAGACTACTCCTATTATATTCTTCAATTTAAAATATGAGTTGCTGATTTGTATTTTTAGGTGATTATTTTTTTTTAATTAGTCAGAAGTTAGACAACTCCTATTATATTCTTCAATTTAAAATATGAGTTGCTGATTTGTATTTTTAGGTGATTATTTTTTTTAATTAGTCAGAAGTTAGACAACTCCTATTATATTCTTCCATTTAAAATATGAGTTGCTGATTTGTATTTTTAGGTGATTATTTTTAAAAGATTAGTCAGAAGTTAGACAACTCCTATTATATTCTTCCATTTAAAGTATGAGTTGCTGATTTGTATTTTTAGGTGATTATTTTTTTTTAATTAGTCAGAAGTTAGACAACTCCTATTATATTCTTCAATTTAAAATATGAGTTGCTGATTTGTATTTTTAGGTGATTATTTTTAAAAAGTTAGTCAGAAGTTAGACAACTCCTATTATATTCTTCAATTTAAAATATGAGTTGCTGATTTGTATTTTTAGGTGATTATTTTTTAAAAATTAGTCAGAAGTTAGACAACTCCTATTATATTCTTCAATTTAAAATATGAGTTGCTGATTTGTATTTTTAGGTGATTATTTTTTTTAAATTAGTCAGAAGTTAGACAACTCCTATTATATTCTTCAATTTAAAATATGAGTTGCTGATTTATATTTTTAGGTGATTATTTTTAAAAAAATTAGTCAGAAGTTAGACAACTCCTATTATATTCTTCAATTTAAAATATGAGTTGCTGATTTGTATTTTTAGGTGATTATTTTTTTTAATTAGTCAGAAGTTAGACAACTCCTATTATATTCTTCAATTTAAAATATGGGTTGCTGATTTGTATTTTTATGGGATTATTCCAAAAAAATGTTCATATATTCCCAGTTGCCCCGGTCGGAGTAAGTGATTATTTTGAATAAATTGTAGCGCAATACATTATTATATTGCCAATAACACGATACAATAATAACAAATGGAAATTGGCTAGTCAGATGCAAAGTTTGATTCGTCAAGTTAAATACTATTTAGGTCTAACTTTAAAAATCCGACTGATTTTTCTTTATATATTAGAAGTCATTAGACAAAACATATTCTTAAAGAAGACTCCTTTTACATTTTCACTTATCATTACTAGCGAAAGTATCAGGCTTTGATCGGGGAGAAGATTCGTTGATTAAATATCGTAGAATTTAAATATCCTAAAAAAATGGAGGAACGTATGAATACAATTGTAATGGTTATTGTGGTATGTTTAATGAATGGAATTGTAATGGTGATTGTGGTATGTTTAATGAATGGAATTGTAATGGTGATTGTGGTATGTTTAATGAATGGAATTGTAATGGTGATTGTGGTATGTTTAATGAATGGAATTGTAATGGTGATTGTGGTATGTTTAATGAATGGAATTGTAATGGTGATTGTGGTATGTTTAATGAATGGAATTGTAATGGTGATTGTGGTATGTTTAATGAATGGAATTGTAATGGTGATTGTGGTATGTTTAATGAATGGAATTGTAATGGTGATTGTGGTATGTTTAATGAATGGAATTGTAATGGTGATTGTGGTATGTTTAATGAATGGAATTGTAATGGTGATTGTGGTATGTTTAATGAATGGAATTGTAATGGTGATTGTGGTATGTTTAATGAATGGAATTGTAATGGTGATTGTGGTATGTTTAATGAATGGAATTGTAATGGTGATTGTGGTATGTTTAATGAATGGACACCCATAGGATGTCAGTACTTACTGAGTCAGTTGCGAGTATTAGCGAAAAATCGTTAGTCAGTCCCAGAAATAGCCGAAGCAGTTAACGATTTGAAACCCACCTTCTTTTCAATTCTATTTTTAGGAATTTTTTTCAACGTGTTCAAAAAGTTGTTTTTAATGTTCTCACTACATTCGATAATTAATTTTCCACAATCATTCGATGCGTTCGGAATCTGCTGATCTCACGGTGGTAATCAAAAAGACAGTGCTATTACAAGAACCGTTTTTAATGTTAACTTTTTTCTCATAAAATGGACGCGAGTTGGTGGTGTTTCTTTTAATGTACTCATAAGTAACCGTTTATCAAGACGAAAAGGCCACTCGAGGATAAAGGTTAATGAGTTTGTCAGGGGGACGGTGAGAAAACACCTTAAGGATGTCATTTGATTATTTAAGAGGACGGCTCAACAATAAACTGTAAACATTGGACTTGAAAACGATCCTGATGTAGTCAGCTGGGAAGCAGACCCGTGGTACTGTGTACTACAGACGAGCTTGGAAAGAAATTTAGGTACACAGAGGAAGAAAATAAAAATAATTTACAATGGTTGTAGCTAGACGAGTATTTGTTGTGAATGTTTTGTTCACTCACCGGGAAGAGTTAGGCACAAGGTCGGTTTTTGATGTGGAGAAAATCCAGCTCTCCTAAAACGGCATTCTGGATTCGGGAAAAAAAAAATTGCCATCAGTCTAGAAGGATTTTTTCTTTCCTGACTGAGGACATAAAAGATTAAGTGTGATATGAGAAGAGGTGCTACACTTTGCTCCTCCAGAGTACTGCCGGTTTCATAGCACGACTTTCCTTAGAGATGTTGGAGACTTTCACGTAGTTCTACGTAATTGATTCATTTGGGAAAGCAACGTCATCAAACTAGAAAAACATTTTTTTGTTGTTTATTTCTACTCTTGAGTCATCACTTATCAAGGCGAAAAGCCTTATGAAAAGTATTTGTTGACATTGGATGTAAAGACGACCATGCTGTAATCTGTAGAGAAGCAGTTCTGTGGTAATGTGTTCCACAAACGGGTAATCCTTGCATTAAAGCTCTGTCCATGGAAATTCTGCCTGACGCTAGAAAGTCTTCTTTTTTTCGTTGTGGTAACAAGACGAGTTCTTGCTGTGAATGCCTTACAGGAACGCCTTACGGCATCTTCTATAGAAATAACAATAGAGAAGAAAGAGACTAGCGGTGTTTTATTTTGTGCGAAAGGGACTGTAAGGAAGAGAAGAGATCATCTCCCACTAGATTGCAAAGTCGATTCTGTATACTGTCAAGGCAACAAAGAGCGCTCTAAGGGGAACCTCAGCAGTGCCTCCCCATCTTAGACTCTCATATAAGTAGAGGATTGCATCTGGAGTCAGCTATTTTCTGGAGTGATAGAATGATCCAACAACTTTTCAAGCGACCTTAGCAATAGACTGGGTAAATGTGTTCCGTTTTTCCTAGATTTGGGTTCAAAGTCAGTCCTAAGAGCTTCTCAAAACGAGAGTTCAGGAGACAACCATCCATTTTGACTAAAGGAGCAAAACAGGAATCCGAGCAGTTAAATGATGAGTTCGAGGGCGGATAAACATAATGCGATAAAAAAAAAGTATGTATAGGCGATAAAAATGCTTTTATGTTGTGGGTGTTTTAATATTATTAAATGAGGAACCATTTCGACTTAAAATCGATTTTTTACAATGCATGCAATCCTAAGAAAAACACGTTTAAATGTGTAAATATGCTACAACAAGAGTCTTACGGGATGCCGCCATGTTTTTTTGTATCGCTTAAGAGAAAAACATATTAAACCGTCTTTTTCCGACCTATTATTACGTAATGCTAAACTGATTTTTAACTCAAAACGTTCTTAATGTTATACTTTTAGTATATATATATATATATATATATATATATATATATATATATATATATATATATAAAGTGGTGAACCAAAAACGAACTTCTAAGAAAAGGTAAAACCTATGGCGAATACTTTCCACCTCACGTTTTACTGAGCCTTGTTGCATCCACGAACATACCTTTTATTGGACTTTTACCCTCTGGATTCTATATATCTTCGCCGCACCTGAAGATGTGGTTTTTGGAATTTAACTTTGAATCCTCTCTTGTCACTTCTCGTGCCTTTTAACGACCTACCTATTTACATTTCACTTTCTCCGCTGAACTTTTTGACACCGGACTTTTTTGCAATCAGAAATTTGCTTGCATTCGGGCAGAGTTTGGCCTTGTGTTTCTTTCCCTACAATTTTTATTTTACTTTTTCAAATTTTAAATCTTGGCCTTTGCCAACTTATCTATCCCAACGATTTCCTCTGATGATAAGATTTTGATCTTTGAAAAGCCTGGCTTAAGGAAAAATTTAACTTGAATAAATTGCCTTTTTGCGGAATATACCTTGCTCTGAGCAACTGAATAGAAATACGATTTGACTTTTGCTTTTCTAATTCCTTTTCATCCTTCTACATATTTATATAAATATATATATATATAAATATATATATATATATATATATATAAATATAAATGTATAAATAAATATTTATAAATATATATATATATATATATATATATATATATATATATATATATATATATATGATTATTTTTATTTACACAGACATGTACAAAATCTGCGACACTGGCATGTCGATGTTATCGATCAACAGTTATTATAAACTGAGATCTCATATGTTAGAGTTAGAATCCGATCTTAACCGTAGATCATATTTTGGAAATAGCTTTTCCAAAATATTATCTAATATTAGGATCGGATTTTAACTCTACCTGATGAGATCTCAGTTTATAATAACTGTTGATCGATAACATCGACATGCCAGTGTCGCAGATTTTGTACATGTCTGTGTGAGTAAAAATAATCATATATATATTTATAAATATTTATTTATACATTTATATTTATATATTTATATATATATATTTATATAAATATATATCATATATATATATATGTATATATATATATATATATATATGTATATATATATATATATATATATATATATATATATATATATATATATATGTTATAGCCTATTAAAAAAATGTTTAACCCTTCGAACTCATCGTTTACCTCCGAGCGTCATGCAAAATATCATAACACGCTAATTAATACGCATTGTGTTTTAACCAAGTAAACGCTTTCTAATCTTGTCATGTTTTATCGCTATAATACATCATTTTTCTTTTTGTTGTAAGGATGCACGTAAGTGGATGTTTGAGCACACCATCGGCGGCGACAATAAAGGGATGGGGGTTAGGGTTAGGGCTAGGGTTAGGGTTAGGTTTGGCGTTTGAACAAATGTTTGTTTTATGTTCTTGAGTACAAAAAAATAAGAAAAAACGACGTATTCCCTGGTTTGCTCGTTTGGCAAATCGCTACCGCCATTACCAGATGGCGTTTAATTTTTATTATTATTATTATTATTATTATTATTATTATTATTATTATTATTATTATTATTATTATTTCATACGCTTTATCCCTTTTTTCTACTTAAGAATAGATGTACACATATCTTGTACGGATGTGTGAGACTCGTGTTCCTGCGGACATACGAGGAGATACGGACGGATGCAATGTGTATTCATATATATATATATATATATATATATATATATATAATTCTCCACGGACACGTGTTTCATCGTTTACGACTTATCAGCGTGGCTGAACCTAGCGAGATTTGAAACCATGACCCAAGAGTCTGAAACTTAAAAAACGAAACACGTGTCCGTGGATAATTTTATTTATATATATATATATATATATATATATATATATATATATATATATATATATATATAAGTCGCTCCGTATCTAGGGGCATCACATTAGTGAAGAGAAATTATTCCCAACTAGCATTAAGGTAAAATGCTCTATCGTATAAATAATTGAATTCGTTAAAAATGTATCGCAAACAAAATTAACGACACACATACATATATATATATATATATATATATATATATATATATGTAATATTTTCAAATTAACCCATATGGACACGTGTTTGATGCCAAACCGTCAATCATCAGTATTAGAGGAGACAACCGCTGCCGATCAGGGTATTCGAACACCAATACGAAAGTCATATTTGACTTAGTAGTTGGAGCACGTACCGATGTGTCCACCACGCATTGCCGTAAAAATAAGAGAGTAAATTAACGTCTAATTGGCAAATTCAGCGGCCATGTTAGCAGATCGTCAACAGAACTCAATAGGCGGAGCTTAGAGTATTGCATCGCTTTCTTTAAGTGACCAATCTAGCGAGAGCTTTAAATAATTATTTATAAATAATATTTTCAAATTAACACATATCTTCATATGTTTCATGCCAAACATACAATTATCTGTTTGAGAAATATATATATATATATATATATATATATATATATATATATATATATATTTATTTATTTATATGTATATATATGTTATATATGTATACATCTTATATAAATATATATTTATATATATATATGTGTGTGTATTTATATGTATATTTATACATCTTATATATATATTTATTTATATATATATATTATATATATACATTTTATATATATATATATATTTATTTATTTATATATATATATGTATATATATTATATTCATATACATCGTATATATATTATATATATTATATACATCTTATATATATATATATATACATCTATCTTATCTATATACATCTTATATATATATTATATATTTTATATCCATATATATACAGCATATACATATATAGAACAGAGATTATAAACATATATATTTATATATATTATCTAAATATATAAACACCATATACATATATGAAACCGAGATTATGTATGGGTTATGTATCTTTGCAATTGTTTCTATTGGTGATTGTAGCGTTCAGTTTGTTGTCTTTCTATTTTTAACTTCCTAAGTGATAAAGAATAATGCAGAAGATTGCATTTTTAGTCGCTCTTAACTTTATAGAACTATTTTCCGTTGATATATATATATATATATATATATATATATATATATATATATATATATATATATATATATATATATATATATATATTAATGTTATACTTTAATGAAAGTATATAAATGTACTTTTATGTACGTGTATAAATAATGAAAAATATGTATATTATGTATGGATATAGACATATATTATACTACATCATTAGGCGTCACTCAAGAAGTGATAAAACGGATTTTTAATTTTGTTATTGCTTTTTTTGTTTTTGAATATTGAGAGCGAAAACATTAATATTTTCTCAAGATGCCTGACGAAAAATAGGGATACATTTGACAAAATAATTATGAACATAAAAAGCAAGTAAAAAAATTATTTTTTTCTTTCCTGTAAAAACATTAACGAATATATTTAAGGCAGATGTGTGAGTGTTTGTTCTCGATGGCAATGCAAATACTTGAGATCATGAAAAAACAGATAATACTTGTTGGATAATCAATTCTCTCTTAAGTAATTTTCTGCCTGCTCCACCCTTTGTTTCTCGGTTTTCTCATTAAGAAAATCATCGCCCAACTGACGACCTATTTAACCCTTATCTTTGAGTGGCCTCAGGGCCTTGATAAGTTGTGACCTATTAGCAACAAATAAAAGAAAAAATCAAACGGAACATCCATGAGCGAAGTTTCTCTCCAAGAATATCCCATCTTTGGAATGTTTCATTGCAGACCACCATCTGTGTCGTTTTTAAGTCTAATGTCAACAAATATCTGTTCAGTTATCCTGTGAAGTAATCATCGTTCCCATCCAATTGAAAATCTCACTTACCCTTATTCTCGAGTTGGCATCAGCCTATGTAAGTGGTGAACAATTAGTGTAAAAAAGAAGCACGTATAAGTCCTAGTACTGAGAAGTATTATGAGAAAAGGAGAGAGTTTGAATATATAAACACAGTATAAATTATAAACAATTAAATTATCTTCCATTTTATGATGAAAGCAATGTGTATTTAGTTGTGCATATACACACACACATATATATATTATATATTATATATGTATATATATATATACTTTATTGTTGCATTCCAATGACCATAGGAAAAAATCAATTCAAAGTCATAATTTTTATTTATTGTTTCAATTTCTTTTATATTTTTCATATTTCTTTGTCTCACAAAACATTTTTTCTCCAAATGTAATTCTTTTTCTTACGCACGTTTCACAGCAAACTTAAGAGAAATATAATATCTGAGTTTAACTTATCATCAGATCAATATATATATATATATATGTGTGTGTGAAAAACGTGCTGGACGAAACCATTTCAAATGTTTAAGGAAGCGAGAAAGCTTGAAGTGAATAAGGAAAGAAATCTTTCATTTAAAAAAAAAAGTCAACAGTTGGTGTGTTGTCTTTGTCATAATATATGATAATAATTACTTATATTATTAAAAATCCAAATACTGGCGTAATTCTATAATTTTATATTGATATTAGTCCGAACACTGGCGAAGCATAATTTTTGTTTCGTCATTTTTTAGGAGTGTTTACGCAAGTCTGTATTAGAAGAAGATTATTCGTTTTCGTACTACGTTATCACTTTCCACACCGATTAAAAACTGAGATCTTCCGATTGCAAAGATGAAATGTGCAAGTATTACAGTAAATGTTCTAATACTTGCACATTTCATCTTTGCAATCGGAAGATCTCAGTTTTTAATCGGTGTGGAAAGTGATAACGTAGTACGAAAACGAATAATCTTCTTCTTTGTTGCTAAGTAAAAAGAAATCCGACTTTACCCATTTTAAAATGAATTGTGCTAAATTCAAATTCTGCCCCTCGTCAACATAACCAGTTTTAAAACCTTTGTATTTTCTGTTATTTTAATGTTATTTTAACACACGTCTAACTATTGTGAATTTGAAATAATTAAAATAGATTTTGTTCTATTTATTGATAAAATGTTCAGCTGACAATTACTTTGACGATAAACACAAAGGGGCTTTGCATTTGAATTGTTATAGCTAGGCATGTTCGTTTCATTTATTTCAAAAATATTTACTTGACATTGACAATTTGTTTACGGAAGAATAGAGACAATTTTATCGTTGTGTTAGTGCGTCGAGGTACGGTCAATAATATGCACGATCGCCAGAATGTGAGGGTTAAAATAAAAATTATTAAGTTAAAAACTATACGTCACATATTCCGGAGACGTACCATGGTTTCATTGACATGGATAGCTCTTTCCTATTTAGAAAAGGTCGTTATAATCCATCCCAAACCATCAGCAACTTACGAAATGAAGATAGTTAAAAAAAATGGAAATCAAAAAAAGAAAAATGGAAATTATACGGATGGATGAATGCAGCAACTGTGATATTTCCACAGGTCCCGCTGGTCGGAAAACATCCTGGGATTTGCAAAAAATCTTTGCATTTTTAGATCATACAGCTAGGTCTCGAACTCTTTGAAATCTCATTACGATTTGTTCAACGGTAAATAATATTAGAAGATCATTTTACTGAGGCAATACACAGTCCTTTTACAAAATAAGAAAGCTGTCCCGTGGTTTGTAGGCCGCTACTATTACTGCTTGTTCGCTATTGGTGTTACTGTTGTTGTTGTTGTTGTTGTTACTGTTGTTGTTGTTGTTTCTTTGTCTTGCTACGCTTGATGTGTTGATCGTTGTTAGTATATGCAAGGTTCTACAAGTAAGAACAGACGCGTGCAATTAGCTTCTGTTTGTAAAAAAAAATGTATTTTGTTTTATTTATGTAAAAATGCAGACACAGGCATCGATTGTACTCAACTATCTGTGACGCATACGTGTATATGTTCGTAGTCGGCGATCGGACTACTGTTTGTATATTCCTGGATTTTAAAGTAATTCTTCTTTGCGGCGAGAGAAGAAGTTCACTTCGCTTCAAATTCTGTCTTGGTTCTGCTCTTTTTAGTCATCTATCTGTTTGTCTATTTAACTACATCGTTTACGTCACAATTACGTCAAACACATTCCTCGTTTTAATTTTGATTCGATATTTTTGCGAATATTAATTGTTTATATACGACTTAAAAACCTAGTTATTTTCCATTGAGGATAATTTTGGTTCATATTTTTTGGGGCGGGGGGTCCATTTTGTTGTAACAACAATTTTAGCCAAAATTCTTAAAAGAAATTACGCTTTAATAATTATTTCACCTTTTTAAAAATTATTTCTATAGTTTCGCGACTTGGTCAGTAATTCATGCTAAATATTATGACAAACCAGAAGATTTATTTCCTGATATTAAACTTCCTCTGTAATATAACTTTAGCGAGAGTTTCCGTTTCCAAAATTAATTAACTTATTTATTAAATTCTAAGCTGAAAGTACAGAATAGTTAACAAAGCCCGCTCATCATGTTAAGAATGGCCTTCTAAATAATAATGTTATTCGTTCAGCACGGTCTGTAAAATGCAAAAGATTATTTAGAAAGCCATTCTGAACAGGGGGCTTTGTTAACGATTCTGTACTTTATTTAATATTTTAATAAATAAATAAATTAATAAATAAAAATTAATAAATAAAGTAGACAAACCAAGAATTAAGCGACCTAAAACAGGAAGTATTTAATATCAGTAACTAAATCTGACAGAACATTGTTTACTGCTGACTTTGAATCAGGTACTCTTCTGGTTTGTGAATATTATTATTTTTAAAGTTTCGGCTTCAGACAGATAGACACTAAATCTTATTAGTAATTGATAAGTCCTGAAAATGTTATTGCCATAGCATTATTCGCTGATGTGTCGTTGTCGTCGTCATCATCATCATCATCATCAGCAGCAGCAGCAACAGCAGCAGAAGCAGCAACAGGGGTTTCGATCACCCCCTGATGTCCTTCCACCTCGTTTTGTCCTTGGCTGGGCGTGGCCACGTAGGACCCATTTGGCTGTCGAGGTTATTTCTCCACCGGGGTTTTGGCCTTCCTCTTGGTGTTTTCAATTGCCTCAGCGTCCATTTTGTTGTTCTAGATGTCCACTTATTGTCTGTAGATCTCGAAAGATGACCTGCCCATGTAACCGTTAATGTCGTTTACTCCAGTTTGCTGTCTGATCCAGTTGTTTCTTTATCTTTTACGTAAACTTATGCCGAGCATAATGCGTTCCATTTTGCGTTGTGCCACTCTTAGCTTTTCTATTGCTGTATTATTGAGGTCTCATCTTTCACCACCAATGTCATATAATAGGCATGATGCATTCGTTGAACACTTTCCGTTTAATGTTCATCGTCGACTTTCTGCTCTCCATCATGTTGTCGACTTTGGAAAAGGCTGTCCATCCAAGCGCAATTCGTCGTTTGATTTCAGGCATGATACCAGCGTCACTTCTCACCATAATCCTTAGGTAGATGTAGTTGTCAAATTCCTCGACATTTTCACCTTTCACTATGACTGAATCTTTTGTGGCATATTTGATGTGTACGATATATTTTATTTAATGAATTCCGTAAATGTTTAAAATGTGTCATCCTTAGTGCAAGACATTTCTATAAAAGACTATTAGTCCGTCTGTCGGTCTGTCACGTTAAATTTCAAAATAGCATTTTCGTTGTAAAACGCGCAGATTGAATGGACGCATCTTATTTTAGATACGTCCAAGCATCTCTATAAGCGGCTCTGTTGGTCGGTCTGTCACGCTAACATTTTAAATAGCATTTTCTTTGCGATGAGTTCACGCATCATTGTAAGAGGATCTGCCTGTGCGTTGATCTGTCACGCTTAAATTTAAAATAGCACTTTCGTCGCAAAACGCGTAGATTGAATGGATGCATCTTGCGAATAGCTATCATTTTTTTTATTTGTCTTATTACTGTAAGTACACCCTCAACTAAATCACCCCTCCCCACAAATGAGATTCTACTTTTTTAGGTGATTACGTGTGAAAACCTTGTAAACAAAACAAAAATACAATTATTTTAGAATTTAGAGTGGAAGATAAGTTTCGCATATAAATTAAACGAAAAATGATTCCCTCATCTTCGGGGCATTCTAGTGTTTTAGGGCGGTTAACTATTTTCTTACTATAGCAGATAAATTCTGTACATTTGTGGGGGGTCTATATTTTAGGTGTTTACGAGTGATTTTATGAATTTAACTTAAAATGATCCCCCATTTTGTGGCCATTCTGGCGTTTTAGTACAGTTAACGAATCTTATTATATTTTGCTATGAGAGATAAATTCTATGCGTTTTCTTTTATTTAGAGGTCAACTATTTTAGACGATTACGTGGGGTTTTGCGACCTTGCTAATCGGACTCAGGGTTAGTGATAAAAATTTAGTTAATTGCTCTAAAAAGTTAGAATAGCCCGGAAATGGTGGCTTATTTTATGTTAAATTTATATGCGAAACTGATCTCCCAATCTAAATTCTAAAATATATTTTCTTCTTTCCATTAAGTTTTGCAGGGTGTTCACACGTAATCGCCTAAAAGAAATAGAATTTCATTATTTTTAAGGGGGATGATTTAGCTAAGGATGTTAACTACGAATTTAACTTTCTTTCTTTTCTTTTTTTTTTGCTCGTAACGAAAGAATCAAGTTTTTTCAGGTTGTTCACACGTAATCGCCTAAAAGAAATAGAATTTCATTATTTTTAAGGGGGATGATTTAGCTAAGGATGTTAACTACGAATTTAACTTTTTTTCTTTTCTTTTTTTTTTTTTTTTTTGCTCGTAACGAACGAATCAAGCTGGTCCCGATGCATTTACCAGTGGTGTGCCCGTTAAATCGTTCCTGGTGTGCTTCAGACCTTGTGTTAAGGATTCGTGTGCGCTGAAGCGAGGGCTGTACTCAAGCTTCATGGGGATATGCCACTGAAAATACGTCATCGTTCGGAGCTGGTGGCCAATTATAGTGTACGGTTTAATGATCAAACGACACTAGCTTTTACATCTTCATTTTTGATCGGGGCCCCCTTTTTTCCCCCTGGTGACGCCCACTTCTAAACCAAACAGTTCTAATTTTTTCAGCCGAAAGCGAAAATAATTTTAAACACTTTGTGCGTTTTTTTTTTTTTTCAGCTATAGAAAATCAATCAAAACGATTGAATAAAACAAATGAATAACTATTTCAAATGTTCGGATACTGGTATGAACCCCTTTTCCTAATAAGGAAGCATGGCTGTGACGCAAGGTATCTTATTTAATGTGGGTTATTCAGTACCCCTTCTTAAATATGGGGCACTCTGGAAGGTTATAAAAATAGCTTGGCGCGGACCCGTCGGTATTACTCGGTAAGGGCGCTTCAGATAACCAGCAATAAACGAATCCTCTTCCAAAAGGAGAAAGTAATCCCTGGGATGATGGCCTCCAGGACCAGTCTGATGTTTTTATCCGAAGATCAATTTTAGCCCAAATGATAAGAATCAAAAAGATTCCTTTGTGGCCGAAGCCCCGAAGATTTACGCAGTTTTCGATTCTTTTACAGTCCGTAATATTGTCACCTTTGTTATCGAGCTAGAATCTATTGGTAGACGTTCTTCGGGAAGCGCAATATAAATAAACATCCGACGGATAGATATATTTTGTCCCCCATCTCCGTAGA
The DNA here is from genome assembly GCA_963556195.1 of Sepiola atlantica. NCBI lineage: Eukaryota > Metazoa > Mollusca > Cephalopoda > Sepiida > Sepiolidae > Sepiola > Sepiola atlantica. Next base: position 195,375,184 of record OY744520.1, on the reverse strand, counting down.
AATGTCAAGCGACTAATACTACAGTATTCGGACCTATCGAAATGTTGTAGTATAAGTCGCATTCGATAAGAGAGGTGTTTTCTTTTGAGAAATGTCTGGGTTGTTGGTGGAGTCAGTCTGATGATTTCACACCCGAAACCTGAGCGTAGCTTCCGAGGTCAGAAATGTTGATAAGATAGAGACTGTTTGGCTATACCAGAAGATCCGCCGACCCATATTCGGAAGAAACATAACATTTGCGAATAAAAATACAATATGTGTAAATAATTTTTTTTTGGGGGGGGGAAACAATTTTTTTTACAAAAATGTTAATTTAATATATCCAATTGATATAGATATTAAATCTATCGATGAACAACAAACATAATTAAGATATCATAATGCGTAACATAGGTAGGTAGTTATGTAAGTAAGTACTACGTACATAAGTCTTCCTTAAGTTCATGTTAATGATTTAAGGGGGGGGGGGTAACTTATCTCGACTTCATGCTTGTATTTTGTAACTAAGTATTTTCAACAATATTAAACTTTTTATTTACAAAAAGAAATAATTATTTATTGATCACGCGTAATCGCTTAAAAGGTAGAATATCATTTAAGGAGTGGTTGATTTAGCTGAGGGTGTAGAATTACAAAAATAAACAAAAACAACGACAGATATTCTGAAGATGCGTCTAGTCAATCATCTGACAGACCAAACTTAAACTTAAGCATGACAGACCAACGAACGAACAGAGCCTCTTACAGAGATGCGTGAACTTACTTGAAAAAGAAAATTACAAAAACAAGTAATCTGTTGTGGTTTTTAGATTTCAACAATATTAAACTTTTTATTCACAAAGACAAGAAATTTTTTTCGGTTAATTAACGAACAAAACAGGACGCAGGTCATCATTCATTTACATCGGATGAAATTAATCTGGTAGCAACAGGTCTGTCTTGTGCAGTTCTAGGAGGTCCATCCTCCCAGACTTTGCCTCCATCTTTGGGGAGGAGTAAGTTTATTGCTTACTGCTTGAGGCGCCCCTACCGGGGAATGCCGACGGGGCTGCCCAGGCAATTTTTAATGGCCAGAGTGCTCACCTCTCGTGCGCTGGCTTTTCAAACCCCACTTTCGCGACCCGACCTTGGGTCACATCTTACTTGTGGGAGTAAGATAAAAAAAAAAAACTGGCCTTGTGCCTAACTCCTGGAGAGGAGTAAATAAAAACAAGAGAAAAGCCAAGTATTTCTTCGTATCGTTATCTGTATTTGAGAACAAAATTGATATCGTTTCTCAGGTTTTCGTTCGCTAACATTGTTTCTTAACTTTTTAAATAGTGAAACCGGAATATTAACCGACCCAAAACAGGAAGTCATACAAACCCAGACGGTTCTTGACCTTTTTGTCTAAGATCAATATGTAGTATCTGTTCCGATGGGTGCTGCACTCCATAGACCGGTGCCGTCTTGCCATTCGGGGCTTGATTTACGTCTTTCTATGGGTCTGTCCTGTGCAATTCTAGGAGGTCCACCCTCCCAGGCTTCGCCTCCCCTCTTTGGGGAGGAGTAAGTTTATTGCTTACTGCCTGAGGCGCCCCTACCGGGGAATGCCTACGGGGCTACCCAGGCAATTTTAAATGGCCAGAGTGCTCACCTCTCGGGCGCTGGCTTTTCAAACCCCACTTTCCTGACCCGATCTTGGGTCACATCTTACTTGTAGGAGTAAGATAAAACTCGCCTTGTGCCTAACTCCTGGAGAGGAGGTAAATAAATACGAACCCAGACGGTGATTGTCGATATATATGAAATAAAGAAAATCAGGAAAAGTTTTCTACTAATTATTATTCTAAATAATTTAGTTTTCTGCTAGAAATTTGTTTATGGAAATCAAACTTTGGGCCAAATTATCTATAATTACCTATCTATCTACTAAATACAAACCCAATGTAATAATTCAAAATCAGCAGTGACAATAGGATTACAGGCATTGAATATGAATATGAATTTAGATTAATTACGCTAAGAGAATAGTATGTTAGAGCAAACAGATGGAAAACAATGAGTGTAGAGAAGAAGTCAGAAGAAAAGTATGAAAAAACAGTTTTTTATCACTATTAGGTCGCCACTTATAAAAGCCTAAAGCCACTCGAGGATAAGGGTTAAAGGGATGGAATAATTGTTTACTGAAAGATGAAGAACACTATTGGAGTACTAAATTTGATCAGTTGTATGAAGTACGTTTGGTTACTTATGGAGGAGGGTTCACGACAAGTATTTTTTTACACTGGATGTTGTAATCTGTAGGGAAGCAGTTCCGCGTTAATGTTCCACAGACGGAAAGCCTTTGCAAAGTTCAGTTCATGGAAATTCCGCCTGACTCTAAGCACAAAGGAGGTTGTTGTGGTAGGAAGACGAGTTCTTGCTGTGAATGTCTTACAAGGATCAACTAAAGATTAGAGCTTAGTCGAGCAACTTCCATGGTAATAAAAAAGAGTAGAGAGATATAAGCAACGTCTGTAGGGAATCAAAAATGGCATCGCCGACTAGATTTCGAAGTCGATTTTGTACTTTGTAAAGGCAGAAAAAGGATACTCACCCTATAGACCGGTGTCATCTTGGCCTTCGGGTCTTGATTCCGCCAGTCTGTGGGTTTGTCCTGTGCAGTTCTATGAGGTCCACTCTCCCAGGCTTTGCCTCCCCACTTTGGGGTGGAGTAAGTTTATCGCTTACTGTCTGAGGCGCCCCTACCGGGGATTGCGGACGGGGCTGCCCAAGCATTTTTTGTAGGCCAGAGTGCTTACTTTCTGGGGCGCTGGCTTTTCAAATCCTACTTTCCCGACCTTGTGTCACATCTTACCTTGTGGGAGGAAGATAAATAAAAAGGGTACTCCTAGCAGCATCTCCCCAAATGTGGCAGCAGTACTCCAATTTGTACGCATCTGCCTCTTATATAGGTAGAGGATTACATCTGGAGACAGGTACTTTCTGGGGCATTAGTACATAAAGTGGTAGGATATTAAAAGTATACGTATATACAATTAAGACAAACGATATTGAACAGCACGAAATGATTCTGCTTAATAAGTCTTTTTAATCATTTTTTCGAGTTTTCGGATGGTCTATTGAGTATTTTAGTCAAATTGTTGTATGTGGGATCCGTAGATTTTATGTTTCTCGCGAGTACTTTCGATCGGTCCATTTAATCGTCTTCAGGCGGTGTATTAGTTAGGTGTGTTCATATCTGTTGAGTTCGTCGAACGGTGCGGCAATGTATAGCTGTTTAAATGTACGCATCGGTGATGAGACGCCGTATACAGGACGTGATCACGTACAAAACGCGTGATTAATTAAAAATTACTAAAATTAAAAAGGTTAAAGTATTTTCTTTTAATTGAAAAGACGTATGAAATTATGTTATTGAAGCATTCTATTACTAAAACGTTTGATTGCAACAACCAGTTTAATATGGGGGATTGATCTCCTAAGGAAGACGGCATTCTGAAAGGGTATAAAAATAGCCGAGAACAAACCCCGTCAGCATCATCTGATAATAATTCCTCAACCGACCCGAAACAAACCAACGCTTTCTCCCGAAGGAATATGCAATGCCTGGGAAGATGGCCTCCAGAGATCGAACAGAACTATACCTCGTTTAGACAAAATGGTCCGGCAACGTAGCATGACTGACTCTCTATGTCTCTCTCTATGTCTCTCTCTCTCTCTCTCTCTCTTTCTTTCTCTCTCTCTCTCGCTTTCTTTCTCGCTTTCTCTCTCTCTTTTTCTCTCTCTCTCTCTCTATCTCTCTCGCTTTCTCTTTCGCTTTCTCTCTCTCCATCTCTCTCTCTTTTTCTCTCTCTCTTTCTCTTTCTCTTTTTTTCTTTCTCTCTCTCTCTCTCTCTCTCTCTTTTTCTCTCTCTCTCTTTCTCTCTCTCTCGCTTTCTTTCTCGCTTTCTCTCTCTCTTTTTCTCTCTCTCTCTCTTTCTCTTTCTCTCTCTATCTCTCTCGCTTTCTTTTTCTCTCTCGCTTTCTCTCTCTCCATCTCTCTCTCTCTCTTTCTCTCTCTCTCTTTCTTTCTCTCTTTTTCTCTTTCTCTCTCTCTCTCTCTCTCTCTGTTATAAATTATAATAGTTTTACACTGAGATAGTGTCTCGATAAAAACATCACCCCTTGATTGGCATCACAAAAAAAATTGCCTCAATTAAGAAAATGACTTCCAAAGAAAGCTGACCAAATACAAGTTTGAAAGTCAATTTCTAAAAGCCGTCCAATACATGCCAAAATGTAAAATGGACGTTAAACCGATGATGATGATGATGATGATGATGATGATGATGATGATGATGATGATGATCTATGTTTTATTTCTTTCATTCAATACTTATTTTTATCTCACTTTCCACTACAAGCTATCATTTCACAATGTAATTCCTATCCATTACTTGAAACCATTGAAACAAAACTAATCGATAAAAAGGAAGACAAAACTCACTCCCTCTTTCTCTCTTTCTCTCTGTTATAAATTATACAAGTCCTACATCGTTCGATACTATACTGCAATCAAAAAGGCACGCCAAGTTATCTCCCCTTCTCGCTAGGTCGAGAGTTAGAGCGGCCGCCATATTCAACTCGATTTGATGCGTGTAATTGTTTGTTATTAAAACATTCGTTACGGTTCATATGTCTCCGTCTTTATCTTTTCACAACAATTTTTATAACAAACAGAAAAAACAAAAACTCATAATTGACAGACTACTATGTCCTCAGAAAAAAATAAAACATTTGAAAATATAGCTTTTTCTCGAATAATAGGTTTCTTAAAGGCACTAATTTGTACAAAAATATTTAAGTTTTTCAAATATGCAGTATTAACATAATACATCTGAAAAGAAACCAATACCAATTTACCTTGCATAGACATGTTAATTAGCTTGTTACCAAACAAACAATTTCAAAAATTATTTTCAAAAGAATGGCCCAAATAATATCTTTAACAACCTAAAAAAAGCATACAAAAATTTACAAATCAAACAAAATCAATTACACTATTATGAATAGTAGAAAATCCCACACTGTAATAACACCTTCACAAATAAGAAATATTGTAAAAACTGTCTGATTCTGAAAGAAAAAAAAACTTTTTGACCTAGGGTTACCTTATAAGGGTTGAAAGGTTGTTAAACCTCACCAAAACAGAAAAACAAAACATTGTTTCCGGTTTGAAGAATGATGTGATCTGTTAGGACGTCGTCTACTGTGCACGCAGTTGATGGTGTCATGAAACGATGACGTCATCAAATGTATACGGGGACAAGATAACAAGCAAGATACTAAACAAGCAAGCAATATCCACAGCTTTAGTGTGCATCTGTCTCATGTATGCCCCAAAAGAGGTACACCAAATAATGATGATAATTATAGACTCGCCTAAAAGAGTAGAAAGTGACTAATTTGGATTTACTTTCGACAGTCTTGTAACTCTCGCTTCCCTTATTTTGTCTTTTAGTCCTCACATTCCATGTGCGATGTTTCTGACAAAGGGGGAAGAATTGCTGTTTTCAGTGTTGAAATCTATCCATCTAGAACTTATCGTGGGATATTTTTGACCTGGTAGTAGTATTTCTTCTTTTTTTTAGCTCTTTACGTCAAGTGGCTTTATGCCTTGTCTGGAGCAATTTCCTTATAAAAAAAAGTTATCTCTTGAAATCATTTCGTTTCACACTAAAAACTCTGCTTCGAAGAAATAAAGGAGGTATTTTTGAGCTGAGGCGATAAAAATGAAACCACTTGGAGATCAGTCCAGATCCTTAACATCTGCGCTACTCTCAGACCTCTTGGCCTTTTGGTTAAGATCAAAGTGTAGTATCTGTTCCGATGGATACTGCACCCCATAGACTGGTATTGTCTTGGCCTTCGGGGCTTGATTTACGCCTGTCTATGGGTCTGCCCTGTGCAGTTCTGGGAGGTCCACCCTCCCAGGCTTCGCCTCCCCTCTTTGGGGAGGAGTAAGTTTATTGCTTACTGCCTGAGGCGCCCCTACCGGGGAATGCCGACAGGGCTGCCCAGGCAATTTTTAAACCCCACTTTCCCGACCCAACCTTGGGTCACATCTTACTTGTGGGAGTAAGATAAAAACTGGCCTTGTGCCTAACTCATGGAGAGGAGTAAATCAATACTCTCAGACGTCAACGACCGCTCACGCCTCCTGTATAAATTAGGAAATCAGTCTAGAAGAAGACGTTGCGTCTATCGTTTCACTCGTCTCCTCGATACACAACTAAATAAATAAAAATGAAATCGCAGCCTATTTTATGCCCAACGGTTGTCTTAGGAACGCCGCCCTTACGCCGATTTGTTTCCCTTCTAGCGAGCAAGAAGATAGAATTCTCACTGAGTGTGTGAAGGAGTTCATCCTGTAGTGTTGTTCAAAAAGACTGAGGGTGGGTGGGGGAGGTAGAAGAGTATAGGAAGGCGGGCAGAGGCATGAAAACTGACTTTTCACACCTCAGAGTCTTAACTGTTCCGTATTGGGACAAGAAAAACCGCCATTCTGGCTGTGATCAAAGTGTAGTATCTGAACTGCTTGTTTTCTTTTCTAAACAAACTGTCTGTCTATCTATTTAACTATATCGCTTTGCGTTATGATTCATCTTATACACATTCTCCGTATTAATTCCGATGTGGATATATACCAATTAGCGGTCTACTATTAAGAAAGTGCTGGGACGATCTTAATAACCTGCCCCTTATTTTATTTGGTTTCTTTTTTGTTGTTTTTTTTCTATCGTTTTGAGGTGTTTATTGTTATCCCACTTCCCATCATTTTTCTATCAATCGTAAATACCTTTTTTGTGAATAAAATTAATTTGTAAACCATTGGGGATATAGTATGTAAAATAGTTCATGGAGTAAATGTGGTATTGTGGTGACTGCCGAAGTGAAAATGATGGGAATGAAAAAGAGAAAGGGACAGTTCTGAAACGAATGGATCAGAATGCTTATAGTTAAGAGAAGGATAGAGAGATGGATAAGCAGAGACCCCCCCTCACCACCCTCTACAAATTTTGCGGCCCTAATGTCTTGTTTGTTACACTGTAATTTTACTTTAGAGCAAATAAATAATTCAAAATGTAGTATCTGCTCTATTCTCTTTTAGAGAAATAGAAATCGTCTTGGACAAAGAGATTTTTATTTTGGTCTCAATTTAGAGTTCCTCTTTGCGGGGAGCTGAGGTTTCTCCGTATTAAAAACCGACTTTGTGGCAAACTTTGACCGTGTGGGGAGGCAAGTACATAGGGACAATTTTGCAATCAGTCTAGGACATTGCGTACATCTGTCTCCTCTCTCTCTCTCTCTCTCTCTCTCTCTTTCTCTCTTTCTCTCATCTCTCTTTATCTCTCCTCTCTCTCTCTCTCTCTTCGCCCTGTTGGCGAGGCCACGAATTCGGCAATGCTACCACATGCAGAGGGGTAATCCATCCCCCGAAAATGGGACCACTAGTAGGCCGTGGGTAGCGACCGTTATGCCTTAGGACTGTATCCATGTGTCTGAGCTGTCAATCCACTTCAGTCGTTACTTTGGCAAGACGACAGGTCGGAGAGGCCCAATCCGATCAATTGATTGGTCACGTTATTTACAAGTATCTATAAGTTCATCCCCAACCGTATTATTAAGTCTGGTTCTTTTAAAAATCAAAACCATACTTGTTTTTATTTTCTTCCTAAATATATACTGGAAGGCGGTGACTGGGGGTCAATCCTGATGGGAAAGAAGATTACCAATACCAAGGAGTAATGTTTCCCAATGTTGTGTTTTCTTAGAGTAATACCCCAACTCTCTCTTTAAAATTTCCTTCTAAGAGTAATGTTTTCTGGGAGAAATGTTTTCTAAGAATAATGAATGTATTCCAAGAGCACAAAATAGTCATCGTACCTATAGAATTACATTTTACAACTGTAATCGGCATTACATAACTCATAGACGGTTGATATGCCGTAAACCAAACAAAACAAAACCAAATCTCTCTTTCTCTCTTATTCTCTAACTGCAGATGACTGCATATACCCCAACCATCGTGTAAGTGGAAATTCGAGAAATGCTCGGGTACTATTAGCGATAATGAAAAGCTATTCTTAAAATAATCGAGCACTTTCGGCGACTCATAATGTCTTTAAAAGTATTCAAGATTTTACTTACTCCGTAGATTGTGCTGATTTAGGAAACTCGACAAAACAGTTGGATTTCGATTTCAGTTTGAAGAAATGCGAGAATGTTTCCCTACAGACTACAACATGGTCGTTTTCAAGTCCAATGTCAACAAATATCTGTCATGTCGTCCTGTTAATTAATTATAGTTCCCAATACTTTCATAGTACTGTTCCATCATCCAATTGAAAATCTCACTAACCTTTATCCTCTAGTGGCTTTTGGCCTTGGTAGGTGGTGAATCATTAGTATATATATATATATATATATAGAGAGAGAGAGATAGAGAGAGAGAGACAGACAGACAGACAGACAGACAGACAGACAGATATGCTCCCGCGTTTCATCCCGGGGTGGGGGGAATCTTCAGGCATTTTAGCCTGAAGATTCCCCCCGGGAATGAAACGCGGGAGCCACAGTGTAGCTTAATTTCCATAAATATATTTTCATAGCTTACTACCTAGCTCTACTTACGTATTGAGCACTGTTGAAGTAAATACTGAAAATTGATACATGAAAAATTATATCTCCTTATAAAATTGTATGTGGATACATGAAATAGTAATATATATATATATATATATATATATATATATATATATATATATATATATATATATATATATATATATATATATATATATATGTCTGTGTGTATGTGTGTGTGTGGTTATGGGGTGCGCGTGCTGTAGGCTTAGCTTGCTGTACTCGATTTCTGTCTGAGCTATTGCATCGCTTTCTCTAAACTTCCGGTTGACTTCATCAAACTAAAACCTTTCCCAACCCGTAACTGCGTTACCTACATTTTCATAGATTTTAGACCGCAGCACCATGTCTGTTGATGATTTAACTCCCTTTGAGCGTATTAAAGAGCGCAAAATTGTCTCGGTAATCTTAACCCGTCCTAGGAAAGGAAGTCGATTATCATTTATAATGGTTAACACGCTACTTAATAAAACTCTACAAATAAATTTAAGTGGTGTAATATGAACGTACACAACCTGATGAAGAGTAGAAAATCCACTGTGTACATTTAGCGGAATGGGTTCAACGAATACATCATGCCTGTTATGACATATGGTGGTGAAACAACGGCACTTAATAATGCAGCAATAGAAAAGCTAAGAGTGGTGCAACGCAAAATGGAACGCATGATGCTCGGCATCAGTTTATGTAAAAGAAAAAGAAACACCTGGATCAGACAACAAATTGAAGTGAACGACAGCATCACTATCATACGAACGGTCAAACATAGATAGGCACGTCACCTTTCGAGATCTACAGACAACAGGTGGACATATAGAGCGACAGAATGGAAACCGAGACAATGGAAAAGAACAAGAGGAAGCCCAAAACCGCGGTGGAGAGACGACCTCGACAGCCAATCGGTCTTACGTGGCCACGCTTAGCCAGGAACAGAACAAAGGTGGAAGGAAGGAAACCAGAGTTGGTTTCCCCCATGTAGAAGTGATAAAAAAAACGTCGTCGTGGTCGTCGTGGTCGTCGTGGTCGTCGTGGTCGTCGTCGTCGTCGTCATCATCATCATCATCATCACTGTATGCATCTGTGTGTCGCTTATTTCTTGAAAGAAATATACATTTGAAATGAAGTGTACAGGTAGTTCTAGGCTGGCAATAGTTTTCCCGCTAATCGATACATCTTAACACATCTTCATTTGGTATAGGCTAACTCTTGTAAACAGCGTTTCGTTCGATGCATTTCACCAGTGGCGGCCCTACTATTTTGCGGACCTGGTGTGATATTCGACCTGGGCGGGCTGAGTTGGCTTCCACCGATGGAAAAAGTTTATAAGGAATATCAAATTCACACGCGGTCTCCCAGCCGCACGTATATCCCGGTCAGGGGGAGATGACATACACTGCCGCGCATTCCCAAATGATCACTCATCTGTTACTGATCAGGTTCAACATCGTTTAACATCGGTGTTCTGGTGAGAACCTGTATGTCAATGTGATTATGCGAACCCTGAAGCTTGAATAATTACGGGCTGGTTTCGAAGTCCATCGCTAACGAACAGACAACTGGTGAACTTATACTTTTGAGACTCTGTTAAATCACGCATTTCACAGAGACACTTTTCCTATCTGGGCTTCTCGATTCCGTATCGATTTGCTTCCGAACGATGGCAACATTGAACACTAGGTTACTTCTTAATATAGCACATATCCAGTGTCCACCCTTCCACAAAAGGCTACTCTGAATGGGGTGAAAATTTAAATCGCCACAGTCTAGAAGGATTTCTTCTCTCTTAAACGATAACAAAAGAGATACTACTCTTTGAATTAATTATTTGCAAAAAAAAATTTTTTTTAAATACATTTAGAACAAATTAGGCACAAAGCCATCAAAAGTGTAGGGAAAATGGGGGTCGTTGGTCATCCTTTCTCTAAAGACAATAAAAATGATAAAAAAATAACTATTCTATTCTTCGTTAGAATCATCTGAATCACCACAATACTATCCCTAAATTTATTTGAAACGTAAAATTTTATTTTTCATGAATATATTTATATACAATTTCATTAACAGTTTGAAGTGAGACAAAAACAAACAGTTAGGCTCTTCCAACTCTTGATAAAGAATAGACCGCCCACTGTTTCCCGTTTGTTTCAGTGTCGAAAACAAGCAGGTCGGTCTCTAAATGGGAGCGGGATCTTAGTGGGCGACAACATAAAAAAGAGGGTAAAGTTTGGTGGTTGTCTTTCCAAAATAAATACAATTTGGGTGAGGCCGAGGTCAAAAATAAGAGTGAGGAGTGGGCATCTTAGAATAAAGGACTCATTCACTCCACGAGCTAAGAGGTTAATATATCCGAAGGACTGGGGTTCGACACGACCAAGAACCGCGTGCGCCATGTTCAGGTAAGGAACACGTACTCATTTCGATACTTTTATCTACTTTTTCTTCGAATTCCGATGAATGGAATCTCATTTTATCACATCGACATTCAGTTGGTGCTTGAAGAATGCAATCAGATCAACCCTCGGGTTCCTCTCAGAATACACTGATCCCCACCCTTTTTAGTCTTATTATGATTGTTATCACATGGTGGTACTTTAACAAGTAGCGAATCATGATTATTTGTAGTTGGCAGACACATACCCCCGTGTATGTAAGTTAAATAAACTTAGTGTAGAGTAAAGGTAAATGTTAAGGTCGCATAGCCTGGACGCGCACGAGTGTATTTTTCGTAGCGGCGGTGATTTGTTAAGAATCACCGTGTCTAGGGCACAGCATATGGAAGGCGGAGCCCATCCCTCTCCTTGAACCTTCCCTGAGTTTTAAGCCCGAAAATGTCATGAGTGGGATCGAACCCGGGTTGTCCAGCCCAAAGACAAGTGCTATAACCACTCGTCCACAGGCCCTCCCATTTAGTGTAGAGTAACCTCTTACTAATAATAATGGTGATCAAAACTCGAGCGACTATCCGTAGTTTGTAGATCTGTTATTGTTTTGGTTGATTGATTTCTGGGTAAGTTCTGGTTAGTCGTTGTCAAAGTACACCACAAAGAAGAAAGAACACGTTACAATTTGCTTTCGGTTGTAAAAGAAGTTCACTTCTGTTTATTTATGTGACCACATAGACACCGGATTTGATTGTCACTCGACTCTCTGCGAAGACTTGTGTATATGTCTGCAGGCGGCGAGCGAACTGCGGTCCCTAGCTAAACGTAAACTACTCCTGTTTTCTTCGCGCTTGTTCCGTTGTTTTGCGTTCTGTATACTCTTCCGTCTGTCTGTCTGTCTGTCTATTTAACTATATCGCTTTGTGTCGTGCTTCATGTTACAAACATTATTCGCATTCTTCGCATTTTTCGCATTATTTCCGATTTGTACATTTTTGCGATAAAAATGAAGACAAAATTAAATTAAATTAAAAATACAAATTACCAAATTAAAAAATAAAAAAGAAATAAAAAGTTATTTTCCTTTAATGAAAATTCAGTCATGAAAATTAATTTACAAACGTCCCATCTTTTTTATTGTGTTCAGTTATTATTAAGATGAAGCCCACCCTTCTTTGCTCAGGTAAATTAAATTTACATACGTAATTATTGATGCAGGACAAACATACGTACGTTCACTTTTATTATACAGATTTTTTTTAGCTGAAAATCAACCTCCCCTATCGTACAAGTAGTATGACTTAAACACCCGGCGGAAAGAATGGGCACTCGCTCTAAATGTCAATGGTATGTTACATAAACATTTTTAGACAATCGAAAGTAGAAATTCGTAATGCGACACGGCAGGGCTGTTCGTCTGACTTGTCTTCACCGAAGACGATGAAATTTATTAATTTTAGAGAAGAAAGAAGGAAGGGAAAGATGCCCTTTGATATCCCTGATATGAAAGCGCGTTTTCAATAATTTATTAAAAGGCGTACGCGCGCGTATGTGTGTGTATGTATGACAATATGTGTGTAGGTGCATCGGCAAAGCGTGTCAGTGAGTTGTGTGTCTATCACGTGACAATCATCTGCGTCTTTTACGAACGAAATAAGAGAAAAAATGAGTGTAAATTCGGGCGTTTCAAGCGAGAAATGAATATTCGTTGGCGTTGATTTATATTGGCGCGACTTCATATTAAATCCGTAGAAAAAATCTAAATGCCCAATTGGGTCAACGTTTGTACATTAGTACATATATATATATATATATATATATATATATATATATATATATATATATATATATATATATATATATATATATATGAGAAAGGAAGGATGAGGGTAATCCGACGTAATGGCAACTGAAAAAGGAAAAACCAAAAGATATTTTTTTTGTATGTATTCATCAACGTTTCGTCTTTATTTGTAAGACTTCATCAGGATGATACTTTTAAGAAAAATGTCATGCAAGTTAATCGAAATATTGGGTTGACATGATGGGTTAATGAGAAGAAGTAGTAGCCGTCATCAGCATGGCTAACTTAGATAACGATCGAACCTTCGATGTTGATGTCAATAGGCTGGCGTTTTACTCCCAGGCTATGACGCCTTGCCTGGAAATATGTACGATTTTTATCACCTAAATGTATTTATTATGTAATTACGTATAAAATTAATAAATATATATATATATATTAATTTTAAAAAATACGTCCTATAAAGTTAAGGGCGACTAATAATGCAATTGTCTGCATCTTTATCACTTAGGAAGTGAAAAAATTGATAAAGCAGTATAACAAAAGAAACAAACGTTACAATTACAAAAAAACAATTACATAAAAAATACACATATTCATATATATATATATATATATATATATATAGAGAGAGAGAGAGAGAGAGAGAGAGAGAGAGAGAGAGCGAGAGAGAGAGAGAGAGACATGTTTATACAGTAACAACAGCATTGCTTTAAACAAAGCCTTCATCAGATGATGACTGTGGGTTCAGGCATAGTTTCGGGGTCGAATCATCATTACCACTAATCCAGAGCGCTTTAGCAGAATCTCGCAATACTGCCAGACTTTGGTGAATTGTCGTCAGTCTGTGGGATTGCCATATCCACGCTGATTAAGATAGAGCCTTGTTTTGTATTTTTTTAATGTATTTTTTCTTGTCTGATGGAGAAAGACCAAGATGATCCTAAAACGCGAAGGTTAAGTTGGCTATAAAACGTCGGCATCTGACTTCGATACGAAATACAATGGTTTTCCAGCCATCTCTTACACATTGATTCGTAGATCGTTATATCTTTCCAACTTGCGCTAGTATGACCAGTCAATATATATATATATAAATATTGTACTAATGAGTCACCGTTTATCAAGGCCCAAGGCGACTTGGGGATAAGGGTTTATGACTTTGTCAGGTTGACGGCGAGACAAAACCGTGATGATCGGTAACGATAGTTTTAAATGGGCAAAATTTGATTATTTAAGAGAACGGCTCAACTCAAATAATTTGTAAACATTGGACTTCGAAACGTTGTAATCAGCTGGAAAGTAGCCCCGTGGTATTGTTTTCCACAGACGAGTAGTTCTAGAAAAAAGATCTTTGCTCGTGGAAGTTCCGTTTAGTTTTAGGTAGACAGGAAGAAAGGAAACATAATTAGACGAGTTCTTGTTTTGAATGCTTTACAAGGGAAGCAGTCGAACACCTACAATAAAAATAACGATAGAGTAGAGAAAGACTAGCAACCTCTCTTCTGTGAGAAAGAGGCTGTAGGGAAATCAAGAGGGCATCCCCGTGAGATTTCGAAGTTGATTTTGTACTTTGCCAAGACAAGAAAAGATGTTCTAAGTAGCACCATCCCATATGTGGCGACAGTACTCCACCTTAGCACGTATTTGTAGTCTTATGCATGTAGAGGATAGTGTCGGCCGTGAGATACTTTGTAGAGCAGTAGAATGATCCAACTATTCTTCCAGCAACTTTAGCAACAGATTTGATGTAAGTCTTCCATGTCGAGAGTGAAGGTCAGTCCTAGAAGATTATCAAAGCAGGGGGCTTTTTTCAAGGAGAGAGCAATTCATTTCAATTAGAAGCTTATCAAGGCAGAGAGTGTCCTGATATGTAGAGCCATTTATTTCAATTAGGGCAAACTGAGGATCCGGGCGTTGCTGGTGAAAGGAGAGAAGCTTCGTTTTAAAGGTAGTAAAAGAAACCGGCCACCATTTCCCCTATTGCATCGCGTGATACAGGTCAGAAGAGAGAGAATCAGAACGATCTCGATCATCAATGCTCTTCGAAGTGTTGCCATGATTATTGTGCCATCTGTATATATATATATATATATATATATATATATATATATATATATATATATACTTACTATTAATAGTCATACTTTAAGATTTAAGCTCAATAAATATCATATTGTGAAAGTCCAGAGCATGTATAATTCCGATAACTATGTCTTTATACATTTCTAAAAAGATCATTTTTAACGGACCATTTCGTTAACACTTAGTATTGTGAAGTAGTCCAACAGTAAAAAGAAGTCAAGTCGAGGTTGGGTAAAAATAACAAGTGTATTAACATAAAAGGTACAAAGGTAAGGAAACTGACTGGCACTCGGCTAGACAGTTACAGTACTGTCCTTTTTCTCCCTGGTGATTGTCTACTCGCACTATTTATAGCGAGAACCTGTGTAGTTTCTCTTCTGTTAGAACGGCTGGTATAACACTTAGATAACCAAATTAAATTTAGTATGTAGGTTCAAGTAAAGAATATAAGTTTTCGTTTATTTCCACGATCGCCATATTTGATAACCCAATTTGGTCCGTCAGGAAATTATATTTTTAGAAATGAATAATAACATGGTTACTACAATCTAACCTTTTATTATATATATATATATATATATATATATATATATATATATATATACATATATATATATATATATATATAAATATATATATAGATATATATACATATATATATATATATATATATATATATAGAGAGAGAGAGAGAGAGAGAGAGAGAGACAAGTATAAGATTAGAATAAAAATTGTAAAAAATACAATATCTATCACTTGTTCAAGACAAGGTGTTATAAATAAAAGAGATTTTAGTATTCTAATAGCATGATAGGTTCTACTTTAAAGGTATACATCATATCTTTATTCTCCTGTTCCTTATATATATATATATATATATATATATATATATATATATATATATATATATATATATATATATATATGATGATGAGCAGACTGTTAAAATAAAGACAATGTATTTTTCTTTACGAATTGTGAAACGCGCGAAATCGAAAAAAGTACAGGCATTCGCCGACATTCTATTGTGTTGATATTGCTATTATAAGTACTACTACTACTACTACTACTACTACTACTACTACCTTACCCTTTTATTTTTCTTCTTTGTTCACGTCATTTATTTATCAACGCCATTCTCTTACTCTCCTCTTGCGCATCTTTTTATGCTAATAGACACGTGTGTTTAATAAATTGCTTACAATCAATTATTTCAAATACATACAGTGCTTCCGCATTATATAACCCAAAACGAGTTGATATTTCATAAAAAAAACGCGGATAAAACAATGCAAAAGTTGCATGTTAGTTGTGGTTTCGCATAGAAATATGAACAATATAATTTCAAACTAGAAGAATGTAACTGGCCTATAAGATCTATTTGCATTTTATTATAAACGTAAATATATATATATATTATACTGAGTAAAATGATACGATACTTTTAAAAAGTGAATAACCGTGCAGAATTATTTAATTAAAACAGTTTTTTAAAAAAATATTTTATGCTAATTGAGTGTCTAGTTTATCTATATACAGAAGTAGTATGAATGCTAAAAGATAATAAAGTGGTTGACAAAACTATTGCATATATATATAATTACTAACTAATTGTCTATGGCCGATGGGATAAGACTCTTGACTGCGAATCGGTGTATAATATAAATTATTTTAATACCTACAGACATCGATGTTTCATGCTAACGCAATCTTCAGTGCAGGAAGCTAATTCTCAACGGTCGGCGGGCGCGAACCCCGATCACAAATCGCCACTGATTCGCAGTCAAGAGTCTTATCCCATCGGCCATAGACAATTAGTCAGTAATTTAAGAGGAATTTAAATGTAAATAGCGAGTCGGCGGCTAGATTTACCAAGCAGCTAGAGTGATCTATAACACGGGTCGTTCATTTAGAAGCAGTTTGTATTATAAAATTGAAAATGTAAGCCATTATTAATGCAAGACTAATTTATTATATATATATATATATATATATATATATATATATGACAATAAAATAAAGTGGTTGATAATAGTCGAAGGCGATCGGAAGGCTTTCATTTCATGCGCTACTACACCGAAGTGTAGAGGAAGATGCAACTTCAATAACTAGAAAAAACCTCTTCAACCACCGATTGTCATGGCAACTAACACACTACCTGAGAATTCAACATTCAAACTCCTCGGCCCAACCTTCACAGGCAACATGAATTGAAACAAATACATTGAAGACATTGCCAAGGCTGCAGTAAAGAAGGTAGCTCCGTCTAACGAGCTAGTAAACTCCTCACACCTGATATTATCCTGTATCTCTATAAAGCCAGCATCCGCCTATGTATGAAGTATTGTTGTCACATCTGGGCTGGTGCATCATCCACTAGTCTCTCCCTCTTAGACAAGGTCCAAAACAGAGTTTCCAACTTAATAGGTCCCTCACTATCCATCAAGTTTTAGCCTCTGTCCCATCGCCACAATGTTGCACCCTTGTGCTTGTTTTACAAGTACTTCAATGGATTGTGCTCCGATGAACTGACTGCTTTGGTACTTCCTCAACGTAAATACACTAGATCAACTCGCCAATTAGCTAAATCCGATCCATTCACTGTGGAGGTCCCCAGATGCCGGATAGCTTTCTACTCCAATAGCTTCTTTCTGGTGATGCTAGCCTCTGGAACTCCCTCCCTGCTCCGTTTCTCCGCCTGTACCGAAATGCAGAGGTTTAAAACTAATCTAAACAGACATCTTGCTACACAGCTCCCAACTTAGGATGACACCCAAAACCTACACTCTAACTCTCAGTAGCCCCTTACGTCTACAGTGGCGGCCTGCCTTGTTTGGGGTGAATTATGTTTTAAAAAACCCTCTATTTTCAAGATTGCTCCACTTACCCTTGATCCTCAGTTTATAATGCTTAGTGTTTAGCAAGTAGTAATCAAGTACCATCTTTTAAGTCATTGGTATGACTCGACCGAGTATTGAAACCAGGTCTCCCAGCCCATTAGCGAACACTTTTACTATCATGCCAAAATGAGCCTATTATGAATGCTATTCAAACGATATTTCAGTTAAATCTAGCAGAATTGCGATTTGGGAATAATTCGTTTTGTTTATATATGGTTGTGTAAATGTTCCGAAATGTTCACATTTATTCATATTGAAGACCGGAACGCATTCTCTGCTGCTGCTATTCCATCTATTCCTCTCCTCCCACCATTCCCCGTCTCTTTTTATTTAGCCTCTATGCGTTCGCCCTTGATTTTTATTTATGTTCTTACCGTTCTTCTCCTACGCTGCTACTACTGCTATTACTTATATAGTTTTTTAAATTTTCTTCTTTATTTACGTCATCTATTTATTTACGTCATGCTCTTACTCTCCTTTTACACGGCTTCTACTATTAATACTACCCGACAACAATTTATATAATTTAATAATAACGTATAATCTTTTAAAAACAAAAGCAAAAAAACGCGATTTGTACAATTATTATATTTTTGCTTTTAATAGTTTTTTTATTTTGTTTATTAACGGTTTATAAACACGATAACAAAGTTCGATGGTCGTTTTGTTGTTTCTTAGTAGTAGCTTGCGACGCGAACATCTGCGAAGACTTATGTCTATGTTTGCATGCGTATCCTCGCCGCCTGAATATATTAATTCTGTTCGTCTCTCTGTCTGTCTTTCGCATTGTGTATTCTTTCACTATATCTCCGTCTGTTTCTCTATTTATCTATATCGCTTACGTCGCACACATTCTGCGAATTTTTCTTTGTTTCCAACTCTGCGTTGATCCACTTTTGGAATTTAATTTGCTTGCAAAATTCTAATAAACTATTCGGACATTGTCCGTTGACTGACGTCATAAAAATCCCAAATACAATTGTGTTTTAATAATTCTTTAACAAAATGATATTGTTTCAAGTCTTCTTTTCTTTCCTCGGTAACTATATGACCAAATTACGTTTATTTGTGTATCATGTTACACCAAAAAGTATTAGTTTAAGAAGATAGAGCATTCATAGTCACGGTAGGCCCTTAAAATTTATTCATCTTGCCCGTTACTCTGTGAACCTGCGTTTGTGTGCGTTCACTGACCAGGCCGTGATCGTCCGCTCCTTATCTAAATCTGAATTCGGTGGCTTCAATTCGACACTGGCTGTAGTGTGGTCAATCATGTGGTCTCGGTCACTGCAAACAAAATCACAACTCAAGTGTAAAAACAAGTAACAATGTTTTATTTTGAGAAGCTAAAATGATACTTGGTTTCTCTACTAAACGGCAGAACAAACATCTCTTCCAACCCAACAAAAAGAGTTTCTCAGCTTGAGGCCCCGAATACCCCTCTTTCGTAAAGAAACAGAGACTAAACTACTCCCGTTTTCCCATTTTAATAAAATAGAGAGAGATATTGTTGTCATTTGGGGTAGGCCATACAACAAGACCATTTGAGAATGATGATCTGTTTTACCGCTGGATATAAAAACTTGTCTATTACTTCGAGTGGACATTAATTTTGTACGATCTCAAGTGGTCGGATTTCTCAGCATGAACCCTTATATCTAAGAAGACATCATTATTTCAAAGACGCAAGCGTATCATTTGAATTGTCTTTAATCTTAGCTGAATATTTGATGGATTATTATTAGACTGGGATAGTGTTCAAAGGAGATGTAAAATAGTATAGGCAATTTGAACCATCCGTAACGTTAAAGGTCTTATTTTTATTAATAAATAGAGTGCGATAGTGTTCAGAAGAGTTAGACTCTCTGTAAAGATAATTATCTGATTTTCATAAATAAATGATTGAAGGGTTTTATTAGACTGGTCTAATGTTCAGGCGATATGTAGAACAATTATCGATTATTTGGGTCATCCGTAACTATAAAAGTCTTATTACCATTAATACATTGTTGTAGGGGTATTATTAGACTGGGCTAGTGGTCAGGAAAGATGGAGAACAATTATTGGTTATTTGAGTCATCCGTAACTATAAAAGTCTAATTATCAAAAATGCATTGTTGTAGGGGTATTATTAGACTTGGCTAGTAGTCAGGAAAGATGGAGAACAATTATTGGTTGTTTGAGTCATCCGTAACTATAAAAGTCTTATTATCAAAAATACATTGTTGTATGGGGTATTATTAGACTAGGCTAGTGGTCAGGAGAGATGGAAAACAATTACCGGTTATTTGAGTCACTCGTAACTATAAAAGTCTTATTATCAAAAATGCGTTGTTGTAGGGATATTATTAAACTGGGCTTGTTGTAAGGAGAGATGGAGAACAATTACCGGTTATTTGGGTCATCCGTAACTATAAAAGTCTTATTATCATAAATACATTGTTGTAGGGGTATTATTAGACTTGGCTAGTGTACAGGAGAGATGGAGAACAATTATCGGTTATTTGGGTCATCCGTAACTATAAAAGTCTTATTATCAAAAATACATTGTTGTAGGGGTATTATTAAACTGGGATTGTTGTCAGGAGAGATGGAGAACAATTATCGTCTTTTAAGGGGGGCATTCATAACTATAAAAGTGTTATCTTTGTTTATAAATGCTTGTTTGGCTTGACATATACTTATTAACGGGCAACAGACAACACCGACGACTTTATTGAAGATTCCCTCAACCATTTTATATATTTTTTTATTCCTTTTATGTTTTACTTGTGTATTTTCTAAGACATGCGATCTGATCTCATATCGAGTGAAAGGTCATTTTAGTACTTAGATCAAAGTAGAAGGGGCCGCGTCATTTAATATACGCACTTTAGCTTAAACCGCAAAATCAGGTAAGCTATCTCAATGTGGGTCTACTCCGATCCGGTTCCCTTTTTCAATAAAGGACAAACGTCGAATGACAGATGAAAAAAGGCCATTTATACAAATAATAAATGGTATAAAAAGTAAAAATAAAAAATAATAAAGTAAAGTAACGCGAGATTGTATCGAATCTCAAACACAGGAAGGGCTTGGGTTACGCGTATTGATGTAAGCTTATAACCGCATGAGTTATGAGAATTTATAAATGTAATCGCAATGAATGGAATGTAACTTTCGTTGACTTTTACTTCACACGTATGCAAACGCACAGATAGCTGTGACGAAATACAGATAGCAACCCTAAAAGGGACAACATTAATCCTTAACCCTCTGAGCGCTGAATTCTTTTGTTTGTAGAAAAATGAGTTCTAACACCTATTTTTAAAATGACTGTAAGCTTAACCTGTTAGTAGGAAGATCAAAATAAATTGTAAAATTTGACTAATTGGCATATTGTGATGGCGGCCATCTTGAATTTATAATGTCATGTTCTTATGCATATATTAGTCAATTTGTCCCCTTCATCTACCCCTAGCTCTTTCTCTAGCACGAACTCCGATTCCTGTCCCCTTCCCCTAGCCCTATTAAAGATGATAGACTTGTTGCAATTTTGCGACAGCCACGCTAAGAAGGTTAAAAGAGTCCTCGGATATGAATTTAACTCAATCCGAATATTTGTTCGAGACTCCAGCTCTACGAAGGTTATTGATAAGGCCCAACAATTTGCTGAGTGGGGAGGGCAAAGTGCGTGATTGTTTAGTGCCAATAAGTTCACACAACAAGACCATTAGTCAAGACTTGGTCCATGGGGGTTGTGGCCTCGGGAATTCCGACCAGGGATACTTTTAGGTTCCTTTTCCATGCGCGACATGGCACGTACAGTTACCTACGATATTATACAACTGTTGATGCGGCAGCCGCTCTTAGCGCTACCCGAGAGTTAGGGCTCCTGCACTTCCAATCGGAAACAGCAGTCAAACAAGTTGTCTAACCTGTACCTTCAACCTGTCGGAACAAGAGCGACCCAGACTAGTTATGTGAAATTTAGTAACAAAAAACGCTCCCCAAGTTGCCCAGATAGAGAAAAAGAGAAACGGCGTTTATTGTTTTAGGAAACAAGGCCAAACACTGAGTGTCTTTGAGGTGTCCCTGCGCTTGTACCTCTGCGCCTGGTTTAAGACAAAGAAGGAGTGCAAAGGCCGAGCGATAAGCAAAGCCCATCTACTCTTCTTGGCCTTTTGGCTAAGATCAAAGTGTAGTATCTGTTCCGGATGGATACTGCAACTGCACCCCATAGACTTGTATTGTCCTGGCCTTCGGGGCTTGATTTACGCCGGTCAATGGGTCTGTCCTGTGCAGTTCTAGGAGGTCCACCGTCCCAGGTTTCGTCTCCCCTCTTTGGGGAGGAGTAAGTTTATTGCTTACTGCCTGAGGCGCCCCTACCGGGGAATGCCGACGGGGCTGCCCAGGTAATTTTTAAACCCCACTTTCCCCGCCCCGACCTTGGGTCATATCTTACTTGTGGGAGTAAGATGAAAACTGGCCTTGTGCCTAACTCCTGGAGAGGAGTAAATCAATACTCTTTAAGTATTTTAAGTTTGCAATCATAGCGATATTAAATGTTAGTCCAAAGAGGGGGGTGGGGCTCAAGCTAACTGAACTAAGATATTTTTTTTAAATGAGAGAGCTTCATCACATGATTGACAACAAAGTTCTCGCCCAGGGCGCAGTTTTTCCGTTGTGTCAACACATGTATGTATTAGAAGGTTATACTGAAGGACTTCTCTAGGCAGCTTCAGGGTGATATTTTTTTGCAGGGAGGTTTTTCCATCCTTCTACATACAGCGCCGGGTATTCTAAGCTGGTCACCCATCTGATACTGGGCAGATTCAACGTCGCTTAACTTCGGTTATCCACAGAGAACCGGTGTGTCAACGTAATTATGTCGCATTCCCATACACACACATACTTATATATATATATATATATATATATATATATATATATATATATACTAATAATTTTTAACAGTCTTATCTTCTACGAACGTAGCTATTTAGATTTTCTTATAAGTAGATCTTAAAACATTACTATAACAAAATAATTTTCGCTTTGACGTGACATCATAGATTTATGATTTACGTCATGTTTCAAAACATGAATTCAAACATAAGCGATAATAAAAAATGAATTAATGAATGGTTAAACATTTGCAAATTCTTTTAATTGTTCAAAACAATTTATCTTTTTTTGACTATGTATTGGCGTTAAATACGTTTTAATACATAATATATACTAGAATTTAGGCCCGTATATATATATATATATATATATATATATATATATATATATATATACTAGACAGACTGTCTAGGCCATGAGGGTATAGTCTCTTTTAAAATAAACTAGAAGGAAACTGAGTCATTACCGAAATGAAATGCGGAACCCTTATGTTTTCCGGGGCTTAGTCTATCACATAATATTACCTGTTTTATTATATAAAATGTTTATGTGATGAGGTCTAACGGTGTATACAGCATTTATTGGATTAGAGGGATAATGCATACAGTGGAATTTATTACAATAACTAGCAGGAAGACTCGACGTTGCTCGGGTTATGTACTTGTTTACTATGCTCATAACACCATATCACTTTCTTTGTATTTAGTGCATCCCTCCGTTTCGCCCCTAATAAGGAGAAGCTTAAATGTGTGAAAACTCTCTGAATTAGTGTATTATACATATGGTTGAAATTTCATTAAAATCAGATATACGTAGATATTCGGCACACAGAGGGTAACGTAGAGATTCGGGTTCACGTCCATTGTCTTCCCCATAAAAGTTTATACATATGGATTAAATTTCATATAAATAGTATATATTTGAATTTTTTAGAGGGCTATGCTCTCATAGCCCCCTTGGGAGTGCATTTAGAGATTCAGCAATACTTTGGTTAATTTAACATGAGAACACAATTTTAGATTTCTATGTAGATTCTCTAACCTTTCTTTCTATAGGGAACACACAAACATAACATACAGATATTAAGTTTCACATATAGAGATTTTTCAGTAAATTTATAGTCTTTAACCTCGTCGAGACCAACCGGCTTCCTAGGACCCCTTTATTCTCCTGCTCCAAACCTTGAACACTATATAACCTTTTATTTTTTAATTTATGAATAAAATAACGCAGAATGTTGATTTTCTTTTCTTGGGGATATCTTGTGCGAACATCGACACCGCGATCTTATTGTACACCATTTAGTCAAAATAAAATATACTAATCGAAATACTCTAGGCGATGTAGTTGCAAAATATATATGGTTATGTGGGTCGATTTATAACACCATATGAGAAGTTGTTCGTGAACATACAAACAAAATAACAGAAACTACAAATTTATATATATATATATATATATATATATATATATATATATATATATATATATATATATATATATATTTCAACTAGATCAATCCCCTGTGTGGTATTGTTAGTTGCTGAGGTCAATATCTTAGGTTGTGTATCTCCCCTGATATACTGCCTAGCAAGTACCTTGCTAGGTAGCGAAACACGTGTAGGGAACAATAACTTTATAACATTAATAAATAATAAAATAAAAGATTGTTTTCGTTGTGATGAATCCTTCCTGGAAAAATATCTTGGTAAACTCTCCCAATATACATATAAATTCCATGTACCTTATAATCTGGGCTCAGCGAGCTGGTTTTATTGGCCTTGTTCCGGACTTTACTGAATATACACTATTCTCAGTGAAACATCAAAATCTTATATATATATATATATATATATATATATATATATATATATATATATATATATATATATATATATATTCTAAAGGGACCAGTGACTCAGTGTTGCCCGGGAAAATGTAATAAGCCATGAATCGCAATCCACACAACTAAATTAACCGAAAAAGACTAAAAAGACGCCTTTTACGCAAAATTTAGCATTTATACACGATATAGAAAATATCTGTAAATAGAACACCAAAACCAATCACCGAATACGAAAACATATATATATATATATATATATATATATATATATATATATATATATATATATGTGTGTGTGTGTGTGTGTGTGTGTGTGTATGTGTGTGTGTGTGTGTATGTGTGTGTGTGTGTGTGTGCGTGTGTGTGTATGTCTATATACTAGAATAATACTCGTCCCAGTAGGGTAAAATGAATTCCAAGAACAAAAGTGTTTTGCACCACTTTTATGTCCCCATACGAACGTTTAAAACCATGATATAATGATACTAAACCTTATATCTAGAATACTTATCCAAAGTTTGATCAAAATCCATTACATGATTTTGATTGTAGAAAATCTATAAAAAATTAAGACTTGACTTTAGGGTGTCTTAAGAAGAAATTTAAATTCAGAGAATATTGCTTTATTTATCTATGACTCAAATTCAATGCAGATCTTAAATATTTTAATTTTTAAATAGAGAGTTGTGTGTATATTATGCCCCTTAAAACTCTTTAAAATACTCCAAAGAAACTGAAATTTAAGGAATATTCATCAATTGATGTCTAAACCTATTGTTAAAATTTAAAAAAATCGGAAGTATCTGAATTTTTACAATTTTATACCACCCTTTGCAGAAAACTAAATATAACTAAATATATCCCACATTACCTGCCATTCCACCAAACAGCTGTGTTCTAAAATTTATAATGATCGGTTAATAAGTTTAGGAGTGAACCCATATATGTAAGCATAGACGACTACTTAATCTTACTTACTCACACATTAAATGCACTTAAAACCATGTATTCTATGAAACGACATGCTGAAGGGGTACCCATTTCTATTTCTCACTTTTGTAATAATGTCACCATTTTTTTTTTTGCTGTAACTTAGATGCGTACGACTTTTGTTCAGTAAATATCATATTATTTTTTTCTAATATTTGTCGCTCTGAATGATGATAATAGTTACGTTTTCATTTTTATTTTATTTTGCGTCTTTGTGTATGGCCCAGATATTTTTGAATTAGTTGCAACGAAGCGTTATATAGCACAGGCAGAAATTTAATCTGCGCAAAAGTAATTAAAAACTGCTTCATGTCAAATAGACAGACATAATCTTTATTTTCATCTTTTTACGTTACAAATTAATAGGAACTTTTTTCAGCTCATTCAAATATACATACACATGTATATTTATTTTTTCCCTTGTTGATTAATTTGTTTATTCTACTTTGTTTTTCACTATATTCTGTCTCTACGACATTTCATTTTATGACATATAGTGTATTTTAACCTAATAAATATATATATTTATATATATACACACACACACACACACACACACATATATATATATATATATATATATATATATATATATATATATATATATATATATATATATATATATCCAATTGTTTTAAATTTGACCATGTGGCCTCCCGGTTTTGAATTTGGTTTTTCCTTTTTCCCTTCTTTCAATTCTTCCCTGAGTATAAGATCAGACTTTTTCCACCTGTTTTTTTTCTTAGTTTCTAATAACTCTTGATCGATAACATCGATATATGCCAGTGTAGCAGCCCTTTGTACATGTCTGTATAAATAAAAATAATTATATATATATATATATATATATATATATATATATATATATATATATATATATATATATATATATATGTAATAAACAATAACAAATATTTATTATTATATATATATAATCCAGGTAAAACATCCATAGGTAGTAATCCAAAGAATTTAAACCGGGTTTATAAAAAGTGCTTAATATCAAATAGAGCTTTTATATATGATTATTTTTATTTACACAGACATGTACAAAATCTGCGACACTGGGATGTCGATGTTATCGATCAACAGTTATTATAAAATATTATCTAATGTTAAGATCGGATTCTAACTCTGACTGATGAGATCTCAGTTTATAATAACTGTTGATCGATAACATCGACATGCCAGTGTCGCAGATTTTGTACATGTCTGTGTAAATAAAAATAATCATATATATATATATATATATAGTCACTTAGTTATATAAATATATTTGAGGCAATTAAACTACACAGAAACTTCTGCGTTCCATCCCC
Organism: Sepiola atlantica; assembly: GCA_963556195.1. Taxonomy (NCBI): domain Eukaryota; kingdom Metazoa; phylum Mollusca; class Cephalopoda; order Sepiida; family Sepiolidae; genus Sepiola; species Sepiola atlantica. The sequence continues at coordinate 195,348,302 of OY744520.1, read as the reverse complement.
GTAGGGAATCGTCAGGCTAGCGAGCATTGAATTCGTGTTACTGGGTGTTTTAGTATATCCACGTGTTTTTCAGTCCAGCTAGCAAGGCAATAAAATTAAATGTTGTTTCCTCCCACGAGTAAAAGTCTTCATTAGCCAATGGCAGCACTTTTCTCAAACAAAGGTTCGGCCGACTTTTATTAGACATCCTTTTCTTATGTTTTGTTTTGTATAGGAGTGACGCATCAGTTTAGAAATGTGTCGAATTAATAAGTGACTTGACTTTAACACGTGCGTGCTTAAAATACTTTAGTTTAGTTTTTATTTAATTATCTTATTTTATTTTATTTTATTTTATTTTTCTCATGTATTGTTATCCCAAAGAAAAGTTTATTCTGTGTATACAGTTGTTTGCTATTCACTTGAACAGCTAAACAGGTTGTGGGGGTTTTTAAAGTTTAGAATTTCAAATTTCTCATACAGACATAATCAGCAGAGGTCGTCTAACTTTCTACATGTACTAACCAGTCGTATGATTTTCCACTCGATTATTTCTCTTAATTCCCAGTAATAGTTCGTTAATGCTGTCTTTATTCGGCATTTTGTGGTGTTGAATATGCTTTTATTGTCGTAATATCTGGTTTGTTTTTAAATATAAGTAGCTCATACCCACATAGTACTTCTTGTTATTCGGGCTTTCCTTAGCAAATATTGTGGTTTGGTAAACAATCCTTTTGGTTAGGCATTCATTTTGTAGTGGACAAACTGCACGAGTTCTACAGTTACAGCTTTTCTCTTCATTATTAGCTTTCTTATTCCTATTTGTGTGATTGCTATTAGACTTTATGTAATTACTACTTCTAGTGGTTATATATTTGCTCTTTTTAATGTTATTTTTATTGTTGCTATATTAGTAACTTTTACGCATTTTGCTGTTATTTTTTCTCTACTTTTTCTCATTTCATATTTTGTTGTTGTGTGCTTTAATTATCCTCTCTAAGTTTTCACAGTTTTAGGTTATTTTTATTGAATATTTTGTGCAAGGAATTAGTCACGGAGAAGTGTTTTCCGATGAAGTACATACTTAAAATCATATATCCTTATAATATTTTATGTGGATTTTTGTTGTTGATCACTATTCGCTGCTCGTTGTAAATACCCGCCGACTTCGCATTTACAAAGTCAAATTCCTCCTAACTTCCAAGCTAATTTGTGGTGGCCAATGGGTAAGACTCTTGACTGCGAATCAGTGGCGATTTGTGATCGGAGTTTGCGCCCGCCGACCGTCGGAAATAAACTTCCTGCACTGAAGATTGCGTAAGCATAAAACATCGATGTCTCTGTGTAATAAATAATTAATATTTATTCATAAATATTATATATATACACATATATTTATACACACATTATATATATATATATATATATATATATATATATAAATGGAGAGTGTTCTTTGAAAGCATCTTTAAATATGCTTTAGACGCCACAAATAAGATGCAAATGTTATTTTATTAAAACTATACATCTTTCTACTATTGTCTGAAATTGTTCGTATCCTTTATAAAAACAGGAAATGAGTTACCTTTTTATAATTAGTAGTCTTTTTTGCTTGCTGTTATCAAAGTGTCTTCCAATTGTAAACTAAATGCTTATGAACTTGTTCATTTTATATAGAACTCATAGCGCGTGCATGCTTATAGTGTATTTAAAATCGAAATAATTTTTTTGAAAGTATCTTTAAAGAATTTAAATTTGAACATAAGCAAAATGCATTAAAACCACGAATAAGATGCAAATATTTGTTATTAAAAAGGCATTTCTTTCAATTCTTTCTCTCTCTCATATATATATATATATATATATACATATATATATATATATATATATTGTTTTCTTTTTGAAAAAAAGAGATGTTGTTACTCTCGAAATGATTAAAGTCTCTACCATTCCAGACCTTTAAATATTTAACAGTAAGTCCACCAATTTTACAATTTACTGTCTTTATATTTAAATTTTTAGAAATATAAATGAATTGATCTGAGATTTACCGTCTCTTGTCATTTATTTTTGTTCATTCTTATTCCACCTTCCGGTTTTAAACATTGCATTGCTCCTGCCTAGGAATTCTCACCGTCATATTTACTTGTTTACTAGCTATGCTTCAAGCAGACTACCATTTCCTTATATATATATATATATATATATATATATATATATATATATATATATATATATATATTCACCCGTAACATGGAACACTGCTTCTGAAACATAAGGGGCTACTTTGAATTAGGGTATATACCTCCAGGGGAATCCTAAGTGAAGAGCTGTGTAGCGATATTTTTGTGTGCATTACATTTTAATTTGTGCTTGTTGGTGCATTCGGTATAACAGAGAGTAGGGAGGGAATTCCAAAGGCATGCAGTTCGAGGAATTATCAATCTAATGTAAAAAAAAACAAAAACATGAAAGCTTTATTTTCACACGGTTTACATAATAAAAGTATGTTAATGATTGCTTTGTAGTATTTAGGGATCTTATTCCCTTTGCGCT
>OY744520.1:195298267-195340767 GCA_963556195.1 Sepiola atlantica | reverse complement strand
GCGTGTCGATGTAACCCTTATACAATATTACTTGATGTCTTCTATGGTACGGTGACTAAGTGGTTAACGACGCGGACTGAGCACCTTGGTGTGCCGGGTTCGGATCCAGTTCGTTCCACAGAAACACTTTCATCAAAACTCATACTTGACCTTGTGTTTAACCTCCTGGAGAGGAGGTAAATAAAAGTCTCCTATAGTATTAAGCACTTTTGGATGGATATATATATATATATATTGTGTGTATTTAGGCAGCATATTTTCATTTAGGCAAACATTATTAAATAACACGGAGTGATTTTGTTTGATGCGACTTTGTTTTAATTTTTTCAATTTTCCGAATTGTCCATCTAATGTTTCGGTCAAATTGATGTGAATATGATCCATGGGTTTCTTGTTCCATTCTTTTTTCTTTTTTGCAAGTACTTTCGATTTGAATCGTCAAATCATCTTCAGGCGGTATTAGTTTTAGTGTCTTTACAAATTATGACTTTACTGTTGTGCTCATTTTTTAATTATAACGGCAAGTAGTTTATAACTTGAAAAAGCGTCTGTAAAGTTGAAATGTACATTAGAGCGTGATGGCGTTCTACACATATGAGATTTAAAAGTTTGACTGATTGAACCGTTAAGAAATTGATGACGTTAAAGAAAGTGCATACAATTCAAACGCATAACTACCTAATGGCTAAGAATTTGGTAATGTTAATTATTATGCTAGACACTTTAAAATGTTGCGACTAGTTTCATAATTGACATTATTAATTGTGGGATGTTTAGTTTTTATGTAGAGGGCTTCGAGTATTTTTAATTTTTGATATTGGTATCGTGGTGTATTAATTTGGTATTGTTTACAAGGATGTTTCTATATTAACAAGGATATTCTATATAACACTTCTCAAACCCAAAATGGAAGAACCAATGTAATATATCAGTTCCAATGCCCTATGGGAGAATGTATCTCCGACAACAATAAAAAAAAAACTAATTCTTACATAGGTTTCACTTCCACAACACTATCCCGAAGACTCACCCTACATCTCTCCGACACTAGCTCTATATGCCAACACCTAAAAAAACATAATTGCACCCCCTCCCAATATAGAAACATCCTTCTTAACAATACCAAAATAATACACCACGATACCAATATCAAAAAATTAAAAATACTTGAAGCCCTCTACCTTATAAATATATTAATTGTTTTAAATAATCTGCAAGTTCGTTTTATATTTCAATAATCATGGTTTTTATTTTCAAATTTATTTTTTCACATTTTCAAAAAATATAATATTCCTGTGAGATGTATTTTTACGACCCGTTTTCCTAGAGGTGAGCCAACTTACATTATTATATGAATATCGGCTCTGCTACATCTCAAGACCATCAGGAACAAAAAACACAAAGAAGAAAAGTTCTCAAATAGAAAAGTCTTGAAAAAAAAAACCACTATATATATATATATATATATATATATATATATATATATAGAGAGAGAGAGAGAGAGAGAGAGAGAGAGAGAGAGAGAGAGAGTGAGAGAGTGAGAAAGAGAGAAAATCAGGATATAGGCCACTCTATAGAAAACAGAACAATAGAACAGGAAATAAGAAGTAAAACTAACCGGACCTTTGTTTGTGAGAAGCCCAACGATTGGCTAAAAGAACAACAAAGAAACTGATTGGTTAACTAGCTAGCCGTGTATATATTAACACCCGACAAAGCTAACTCCATGCATTTTAGCCTGTAGATTCCCCCAGGACGAAACGCGGGAGCCTCTGTGTAGCTTAATTGCCATAAATATATTTTAATAACTCACACACACACATATATATATATATATATATATATATATATATATATATATATATATATATATATATATATGTATGTATATATATATGTATATATATATAGAGAGAGAGAGAGCAATATATATATATATATATATATATATATATATGTATGTATATATATATATATGTATGTATATATATATATATATATATATATATATATATATATATATATATATATATATATATATATATATTGCTCTCTATATATACATATTGTAATAATAAATATAAGAGCAAAAAAAATATTTTATTTATAAAATATACATTTATATGTTCGTTAGTTTAAATATTTAGATATAAATGTCTAAATTTCTCGTTCGAGTTGATTTTTTGCAGATCAGACATCTAAGAGAGACTGGAGAGTCCCATACGATCAATTTAAACCGTTTTTTTTTAATACCGGGTGACTTGATGGACAAAACCTGGGTGGGTATAACCGATGTATAAATGTAAATTAAAAAAAAACATATATATATATATATATATATATATATATATATGTGTGTGTGTGTGTGTGCGCGTGTGTGTGTGTGTGTGTGTGTGTAAAATTCGAATTACGTAGTTGTTTTATTTCTAATGCAAGTGTACGTTTAATATCACCACATGGCAAAGAGACTGTATAAATGTCAGCGAGCTAATTTAGACACGGAGATAAAACGCATTTCATTATAATTGGCGGTTTCACGCTGTGAAATCAACCTTACAATTATAATGACTTACACACACACACACGCGCGCGCGCGTGCTCGCGCTAACGTGTATGCATGTGTTAGTGTGTTACTGCGTGTGTGTGTGTGTGTGTGTGTGTGTGTGTGTGTGTGTGTGTGTGTGTGTGTGTGTGTGTGTGTGTGTGTGTGTGTGTGTGTGTGTGTGTGGAATAAGAATTCATTGCAATGAAATGTGGAGTCATTATTTTAATTATTTTGTTTACGGGTAATTGCAAGTATTTCGTTTGGCTTCGATGGTTTTGAATGAAGTAAATGTATTTCGTGGTGGTGATGTCAACGCATTTGCGAAAAACCTGAGATGATTTAATCAATTCACTATACACAAATACATGTGTGAATCACATATATATATATATATATATATATATATATATATATATATATATATATATATATATATATATATATATATATATGAAGAAGAATGGAAAGGAATTAGAGAAGCAAAAGCCAAATCAAAATTCAATTCAATTGCTCAGAGCAAGGTATATTCCGCAAAAGGGCAATTTATTCAAGTTAAATTTTCTCTAAGCCAGGCTTTTCAAAGATCAAAATCTTATCATCAGAGGAAGTCGCTGGGATAGATAAGTTGGCAAAGGCCAAGATTTAAAATTTGAAAAAATAAAATAAAAGTTGTAGGGAAAGAAACACAGGGCAAAACTCTGCCCGAATGCAAGCAAATGTCAGATTGCTAAAAAGTCCGGTGTCGAAAAGTCCAGCGGAGAGAATGAGATGTAGATAGGCAGGTCGTTAAAGGCACGAGAATCTGAGCAATTGAATTGAATTTTGATTTGGCTTTTGCTTCTCTAATTCCTTTCCATTCTTCTTCATATGTACCTGCTCTATCCTGGATATTGAGCTGTATACTCTTCACAATAGGTTTTACCTTTCCTAAAAGTTCGCTTTTAGTACACCACTTTATATATATATATATATATATATATATATATATATATATATATATATATATATATATGCGTGTGTGTGTGTGTGCGTGTGTGTCATTCACAGACAGCTGTTTCGTGGTTTCATGACTTACTTGTGTAGTTAGGCATAGCAAGCACATAAAAGCCGAGATTCGAAATCCGGAAGGCAGGACACTACCAACCGTAAGCAATTGGTGTCAAATGCCTTACCACATTAGCTAACGAAGAAATTGTATCTTTGCTTTTGTTTAAAGTTTTACGATACCTATAAACGAAAGGACTCAATTCTTTTTACGTACGCTAATTGCTAAAAGTTCTTCCACCAGTGTGCTCTACGCATAGAGACAGCATATATATATATATATATATATATATATATATATATATATATATATATATATATATATATATATATATATATATATATATAGTCTCGGAAGTATCTCAACCATTAAAACTATATAAGGAAAAAGAAAAAAAAACCTTAAGTCCGAAGTCGTTCAGTGGAAAATCACTGATGTGAGTCAATTTAATTTTTACAGTTATTATATTAGTTTGCTTCTAACATTATTTAAGGGATCATCAGTTGTTTACCATGAAAAACTTATTCGGGAATTTATATATATATATATATATATATATATATATATATATATATATATATATATATATATATATATATAGTAATGGAAATTGCTCCAGACAAGGCATGAAGCCATTTGAAGTTAGCAGCTAGAAAACAATTATTCCAATGTCAAAAACTAGCCAACGATAAGTGTTAGTTGGATAGATTCAGACCCGGAAAACAGCAATTCTCCCCCCTTTGTCAGAGAAATCGGTCTTGAAATGTGAGGACTAAATGGCAAAATAAGGGAAGCTAGAGTAACGAGGCTGCCGAAAGTTGAAAAGTCACACATTGAAGCGTTGCTGAAGTAGCAATATAAGGAGAATATTTTTTTTAAATATTTTTGAAAACCTGGACAACGCAATTTATTTATGTTTTTAAAAATATATAATTTATTAACTTTAAAACCTTGAGTACTTTCGGTGAATACACCCTTGTCAGAAGTATAAGCATTTTTTTATCTTCTTTTTTCGTTTGATCCGCCTCGATTGAGACATATTTATCGCAGTCAAGTTGAAATTCGTTTTGATGTTATCGACCATTAATGTTGATATGCCGCTGTGTGTAGCACACGGTTACGTGAATATATATATATATATATATATATATATATATATATATATATATATATATATATATATATATATATATATATTGGTTCTTTCCAAATATGATCTGAGGTTAAGATCGGATTCTAACTCTGCCTGATGAGATCTCAGTTTATAGTAACTGTTGATCGATAACATCGACATGCCAGTGTCGCAGATTTTGTACATGTCTGTGTAAATAAAATAAAAAAAGTTAGCTGAGATCAACAAAATTTGAACATTGTTCAAAGAATTCAAAACCAACTATGATTAGCGAACAATCGTTTCCAAGACTTTTTAGAAATATTTTGTATCATCATATTTCCGATGATTGCAAAATGTGTCTTCGTCAGGGCCTTTCATGACAGCACATGCAGAAGACTTTAAAACAACATCAGATTTTAGTACTAAAAGATAATATCAGTTAAAGGACTTAAGAAATAGAAAATGACAGCAAATTTACTTACAAATCAAACATTTAAAATATACAAAATATTCACCATAGAGCATGGACCAAGAAGCAGAAAATGCATAAAAGTAAAAAAAGATATATGTAAAAGAAAAAAAATAAATATGAATAAATAAATAAAATTAAAATATAAAAAAATAGTTGCATTAAATTTAACAATACTTCTACTAATAATAATAAAATACTGCTAATAATAATAAAATACTACTAATGATAATAAAATACTGCTAATAATAATAAAATACAGCTAATAATAATAAAATACTACTACTAATAATAAAATACTGCTAATAATAATAAAATACTACTAATAATAATAAAATACTGCTAATTATAATAAAATACTGCTAATAATAATAAAATACTGCTAATAATAATAAAATACTACTAATAATAATAAAATACTGCTAATAATAATAAAATACTGCTAATAATAATAAAATACTACTAATAATAATAAAATACGGCTAATAATAATAAAATACTACTACTAATAATAAAATACTAATAATAATAATAAAATACTGCTAATAATAATAAAATACAGCTAATAATAATAAAATACTACTACTAATAATAAAATACTGCTAATAATAATAAAATACTGCTAATAATAATAAAATACTGCTAATAATAATAAAATACTGCTAATAATAATAAAATACAGCTAATAATAATAAAATACTAATAATAATAATAAAATACTACTAATAATAATAAAATACTGCTAATAATAATAAAATACTGATAATAATAATAAAATACTACTAATGATAATAAAATACTGCTAATAATAATAAAATACTGCTAATAATAATAAAATAAAATAGAATAAAATTAAATAAAACAAGGTAAGGTAAATAAGAAAGTAAAATAAGAAATAAAATGATAAAGGATGAATAAGAATAAAATAAAATAAATAAATGAAATAAGAATTAATTTTATTTTAAAAAGAAAACAAAATGGGGTCTAGTTTAAATTAATTAAAAATTGAAATAATTAGGAGATAAAAAGTCTATAATAGGGTAAATAGGGATGTGTTGAGACATAAAGATATAACTCGAAAATATAATTCCATTTATAAAAAGAAAATTTATCATAATTAGAAAAATGTAAAATAATAATGATTATATATATATATACCAATATTAATTTTAAATAAATAATATTAAATTATTTAAAAACATTATTTTTACTTACATACTGTAGCGTTTCAAGCTTTCGCACTGCTTAGTGCAGAGATGATCATCTTAGATGGTCGTACGGTTCGAACTCCTGCCACAGTCTCAACCTAGAGATTCGTAAGCAAGCGCTGTGACTATTAGGCCACCCGACATTAACATTTTCTAGAATGGAATTTAAGTTCTATTTATGCGAAGGGCGGCATATTTAGAAAGACTGACTAAAGATTCTACGTATATATATATATATATATATATATATATATATATATATATATATATATATATATATATATATATGTGTGTATATATATATATATATATATATATATATATATATATATATGTATATCTATCTATCTATCTATATATATATATATATATATATATATTTATATATATACGGGTATAAGCAACAAATATAACATTAGTTTTCATTTTTAATGTTTGTTTTTTATATCATAGCTGTAAAACAACAATCTATATAATAATACGCGAAGAACTTTCATGTTCGTTTTTCAAAGATGTCGACATTACCCATTTTAAAATGAATTGTTCCAAAATAAAATTATGTCGTCCAATCGACTAAAAAAATACAATTTTAAATAACTACATTTTAAAGTGCAATTCGTTTTATTGATTTGAAGAATATTTAGCTGAAAATTATGTTGACGGTAAGAAGACAGAAAATATTTATTGTTTTAAAAAAATTGCTACAATTTGAAATAAATACGTAAAGAGTTGACATATTTGTTTTATTTATTTAGAAAATGTTTAATAGTCAACAATAGTATTTATTTTTACAGAAGAGAAAGAGACAGACATTTATTATTTCAAAGGGCATATTATTATAATTAAAAGTAAATTATACAGATTGATGGAGAAAGGCACCGTAGAATTTCCACAGGGTCCATCTAGTTTAAGTAATTGTTCTAAATGTAATGATATTCAAATAATCTAAAAGAATAAGTACTTTAATAATTAACTAAATAGTTAAAGTAATTGTTCTAAATGTAATGATATTCAAATAATCTAAAAGAATAAGTACTTTAATAATTAACTAAATAGTTTAAGTAATTGTTCAAAATGTAATGATATTCAAATAATCTAAAAGAATAAGTACTTTAATAATTAACTAAATAGTTTAAGTAATTGTTCTAAATGTAATGATATTCAAATAATCTAAAAGAATAAGTACTTTAATAATTAACTAAATAGTTTAAGTAATTGTTCTAAATGTAATGATATTCAAATAATCTAAAAGAATAAGTACTTTGATAATTATTGTATACATAGTTATGTGTTCATGTTAAATATGTCATAGATTGAAAAATGTAAAAAAAAAATCTTAAGAACGTTAGTAGATGACTGCTGAAGGGTTATAATGAAAAATAGCTCCATCTTAGCAGGGTTTCGAGCCGGAATAAGCCTTATTTAAAAGAAATAGATGCGGAATAGACTTTTATTGCAACGAAAATTGTCAAAGGGAAAGAAAGGAAAATTGGCTAGATCGGATCAAATAAAGATCCATCAGATCAGTTGTTATCGCTGACTAACTTCCAAAATCCGACAAAATAATTTTATATATTATATTAGCAGGATTACCCAAGGTGACCTGGGCAAAAGCGTAACATGTTTCTATTATAACTTCAATCAATCTATTCCCCCTACCCTGTTTCCACCTACCCCTCTTTCTTCTTCGCTCAGCCCATTCCTCTCTTTGGACATACACACACACTTCTTTATATAGATTTTTCGAAGCATAAGGGAATTAACTCCTAAATAAATCAGAGTTACTTCCCTTTAGTTAGTGAATATATATTTTTAATAGATTTTACATATTATTCATTCGGGCAACGCTGATCAAGAATATACCAACTTTGTGGGTATTTATTTTGGGTTTTCAGACTTTAAGCTGGACATACACACACATACACACACACATACACACACGCACACACACAGACAATTGTCCTTTATGTAATAGATAATCAGCAACTTAACAAAATACATTGTGGATTATGTTCGATTTAGGTCAATTACTTTCGAAACACGAATATTAAAATTATGCCCCAGATGCAAATCAAATTCATTTTGAAATTTAGAACGATGAAAAATAGATAATTTCTCTTTCTCTCTTTTTTTTACACAAAGTGTTATTGTTCGTGTTGAAGGTAATGGTACACGCAGAATTTCGCTCTTTCTATTGCATACGTTATAATAGATATTTTCAATTACACTGACAATGTTTTCAATCAGTCTTCTTAAATCAACGTTGCTTTCGAACACTTTAAGATTTGTTTTTTTAGATTATTTTTTTTGTTTACAAAGGTTTTAGACTTTTCTTTCAAGTATAACTTTTTTATTTCAGCCACTTTAAAGTTTGGATTTTTTATTTTCGTTTTTCAGTTGTTGTTTTTTTTTCGTTTTTCAGCAGCCTTTGTTTTTATTCTTGTTTATCAGTAAACGTTTCAGTTCTATTTCAGCTTTTTTATTCTCTTTTCATTCGGATCCTATTTCAGCCACTTTAAAGTTTAGATCTTTTTTTATTTTCCTTTTTCAGGTTTTTTTTTCGTTTTTCAGCAACCTTTGTTTTTATCCTTGTTTATCAGTAAAGGTTTCAGTTCTATTTCAGCCTTTTTATTCTCTTTTCATTCGGATCCTATTTCAGCCACTTTAAAGATTAGATCTTTTTTATATTTTTCTTTTTCAGATTTTTTTTTTCGTTTTTCAGCAGCTTTTGTTTTCATCCTTGTTCATCAGTAAACGTTTCAGTTCTATTTCAGCCTTTTTATTCTCTTTTCATTTGTATCCTATTTCAGCCACTTTAAATTTCAGCTCTTTTAGCCTTTTATTTTTTTTATTTGTTTCGTTTTTTACCGCATCATTTGCTTTCAGCCCCTTTTCTATCAAACTAATAATAATACTTATTGTTATAAGCGTTATCATTTTTAAATAACAAATGTATTAATATCATTTTTCTCTATGGACGTTTTCATTTGTAAGACGCTATTATTGTACAACAAAAATAAAATTTCTTTGGAGGAAATTTAACATTAAATAATCTTTTAAATGATTTTCAAAATGAGTTCTCAAAATTTATTGCTTGATACAAATGAATAGTCAGAGCTTATAGTAAATAAGATTAATTTTTGTCGAATTAAAATGAATATATATATTGGAGGAGTTTATGGTGGGTTTATTTCAATATTATTGTAAAAATGCGACAAGAGAAGATGCCTAGAATATAGATTATGATTTGTATTTATATTTGGCGGGTGATGCACAGAGGGCGCACTGATTTTGGAGAAATTATATTATAGTTCCTGTGGATGATCAAACAAGAGATGCGATGCACTGTATATATAGTATAAAGTATTGCTTGAATCAGCAAGACTGTGATATGTAGGTAAATGCAATTGACATGTTTTTCCTTGCCAGTTTTATGATTTTGACTTAGCAATTTTCAATAAGGCTAACCTAAATCTAAAATAGGTATTTTTCTTCCGTCTTATCTCACGGCATTCACAAGATTTGTTTTACATTTATTATGAGACAGTTGACCTCGTGACATCAGCTTCCTTCGAAAAAACAATCTATCGGATCTGGCTGATGTAACCTCTGACCTTCTTTAGGTGTATCTTATCGAACTCGGTAATTTTTCTGTTGAACTCGGAGATCTGTTCAGAATTTCGAAAGGAACTCTTTATTTAATCCACGTGTGTAGCTTGTTCTTGTCCCATCAGCCATGACCGGGTAGAAGTCATAAATAAGTCGCCATTGTATACTTAGTATCGCACACACTGAGAATTGAACCTTCAACTTTCAGAAGATTGTTACTTAGAGTTCAATGTTACTTAGTACTTTATCCGTTACGTCACGGGCCCTTTGACAGACAAGACAATGAAAGGGGTCCTAAATCTCTACGTTACCCTCTATGTGCTGAATATATACGTGTCCCCACTTTTAAGGGGCCCATGGGGAGAGAATCCCCTTAAAACATCAAATACGTATACTCGATTTTAAGTAAATTTAAACTATACGACACTAATTCAGAAATTTTTTTAATATTTCATCTTTTTCCGACTATTTAAGAGGGTAAACCAGGAGGGGGAGGGGCAATAAAAACAATCCCGAACAACGTCGGGTCTTCCTGCTACAAGATCAAAGTGTAGTATCTGTTCCGATGGCTACTGCACCCCATAGACTGGTATTGTCTTGGCCTTCGGGGTTTGATTTACGCCGGACTATGGGTCTGTCTTGTGCAGTTCTAGGAGGTCCACCCTCCCAGGCTTCGCCTCCCCTCTTTGGGGAGGAGTAAGTTTATTGCTTACTGTCCGAGGCGCCCCTACCGGGGAATGACGACGGGGCTGCCCAGGCAATTTTTAAACCCTACTTTCCCGACCCGACCTTGTGTCACATCTTACTTTTGGAAGTAAGATAAAAACTGGCCTTGTGCCTAACTCCTGGAGAGGAGTAAATCAATACTCATGTATACTATGACATTCACAAAACCAGTTTACCATTTGTTATGAGAGTGTCGTATTAATGACATAAGAAATGATGTCATATATTTGTTTGACCTTTAATGAAGATGACATAAAAAATACGCTTTCTTGGTTAAGATACATTTATTTCCATTTATTGGATATGAAAATATGCATAAGGTGTAGTTTTATTATAACGAGATTATCCCGGGGTGATCGGAAAAGCAGGTTAGTAAAAGTTTAATTATAATATGGATATTAACAAGATGTATGTCAAGGGGGTGGGTAGACGTTGCGTTTGGAATGCGACTATGATTATTTACCAGAAGGTTAGTGATGGAAATGAAAATATCATTGGGCGGGGGGGGGGGGTCTTTTGGGGGAATGTGTTAAAAAAACAATTTTTAGAATTACGTCACGGATCGAGGAAGAATCGAGGGAAAACAGAAGAGCGGGACTTCAGCTCGAAGTGAGCAGACGTTCCGTTTTTTTTTTTTGCTCCCTCCAGAAGGGGAGTTGCGGAACCAATTCTATATGTAAATTTTAATGTGTAAAAAAAAGTGCCGACATTCTATCACCAAAAAAAATAAAACTATGAAAAAACTTTTATTGTTTCGACAATTTATTATTGCTGGAGGAAACTGGATCGTGAAACAGCTTTAGCATTTTAGGGTTTATTAAAGAACGAGACATCACGCGACAGTATTAATATGAAGAGCATTCCGCCGAAAAATAAACAACGAATATGTACTAAATTTAATTTAATTAGTAAATTAAAAACAAAAAAATAAAAAACAAACAAATAAAAAAACTAATACTAAATTTAATTTAATTAGTAAATTAAAAACAAAAAATAAAAAACAAACAAATAAAAAAACTAATACTAAATTTAATTTAATTAGTAAATTAAAAACAAAAAATAAAAAACAAACAAATAAAAAACTAATACTCAATTCAGTTTAATTAGCAAATATAAAAATATTATATATAAAAATATTATGTTTTATTTAGGCTAATTATTTACGCAACACGCGAATATTTCATGCTAAACAAAACTGAATTTTGTATTAGTTTATCTTTTTCTCTTTCGGATATCATATTGTGTGTCACTGGTAGCGATGACAATATGCAAGATTTTCGTAGCGGTTTATTGACTAAAGCGTCAATGAACTGACAACCGAATATCATTCTGTGTTTCTCAAAGAGTAATGAAATATCAGAAACCCTTTGCACAATCATAAACAACATCTGTGTACGTATTTTCTTTTTGTGTCGTGTATGAACTACTAACACTCTACAAAGTAATTACGAGGAACTACAACAACAACGAATGCAGCAAGCGTAACGTGTGGAACAACAGCATATCAGCAAGCTACTGACACTTTTCCGAATGTTAAACACCTCATATGACACATTGCTATTACATACGTTATGATGTATATATAGAGGTATCATAGAAGGTTACCACAATGCATAAAATATAAAATACGTTTATGTTGAACAGGACTAGAATGAAGTGATTTTAAAAATGTTTAAAATTTTATTTTAGTAAATCTTACTTGTTTAGACACAACTTCTACACAGTGATCTAATGTGTGTAACCGTGTTTCATAATATATTTCGAGATAATACCTCTTTATCAAATATGGGTGTTTAAAATCTCCTGAAACCTCTGTGAACTGGTAATATGGTGTTTATGGTAGTACTGCGGTAAATGTTACAGTGACCTGAATCAAATCAAATCAAATAAAATTTTAAAATTACGTTTTTCCTATAATTATTTTGGCTAGATGTTCATGAAAATGAATATAGTTACATAAACGTATTTTAGGGTTCATTTCGTACAAATATAAATTTAACATTTGAATATGGGTTCATTCCCTGATTAACAAAATTATTCTACTATCATATAATTATTTTTTCTTTCTATTACAGAAGTTCATGACAACAAAGATTCACCTGGTGAGTATATATATTTTTTTATTAAATCCTGCCCTTAAAAGAAAGGTTTATATATATTAGTAGTTTATTATTTTTATATTATTTTCCTTTTAAATAGTCTTATTCTTTCTTTACAATAGTCTTATTCTTTCTTTACAATAGTATTATTCTTTCTTTACAATAGTCTTATTCTTTCTTTACAATAGTCTTATTCTTTCTTTACAATAGTCTTATTCTTTCTTTACAATAGTATTATTCTTTCTTTACAATAGTCGTATTCTTTCTTTACAATAGTCTTATTCTTTCTTTACAATAGTCTTATTCTTTCTTTACAAGTCTTATTCTTTCTTTACAATAGTATTATTCTTTCTTTACAATAGTCTTATTCTTTCTTTACAATAGTATTATTCTTTCTTTACAATAGTCTTATTCTTTCTTTACAATAGTCTTATTCTTTCTTTACAATAGTCTTATTCTTTCTTTACAATAGTCTTATTCTTTCTTTACAATAGTCTTATTCTTTCTCTACAATAGTCTTATTCTTTCTTTACAATAGTCTTATTCTTTCTTTACAATAGTATTATTCTTTCTTTACAATAGTCTTATTCTTTCTTTACAATAGTATTATTCTTTCTTTACAATAGTATTCTTCTTTCTTTACAATAGTCTTATTCTTTCTTTACAATAGTATTCTTCTTTCTTTACAATAGTCTTATTCTTTCTTTACAATAGTCTTATTCTTTCTCTACAATAGTCTTATTCTTTCTTTACAATAGTCTTATTCTTTCTTTACAATAGTATTATTCTTTCTTTACAATAGTCTTATTCTTTCTTTACAATAATATTATTCTTTCTTTACAATAGTATTCTTCTTTCTTTACAATAGTCTTATTCTTTCTTTACAATAGTATTCTTCTT
Organism: Sepiola atlantica; assembly: GCA_963556195.1. Taxonomy (NCBI): domain Eukaryota; kingdom Metazoa; phylum Mollusca; class Cephalopoda; order Sepiida; family Sepiolidae; genus Sepiola; species Sepiola atlantica. Next base: position 195,327,052 of record OY744520.1, on the reverse strand, counting down.
TCTTTACAATAGTCTTATTCTTTCTTTACAATAGTCTTATTCTTTCTCTACAATAGTCTTATTCTTTCTTTACAATAGTCTTATTCTTTCTTTACAATAGTATTATTCTTTCTTCACAATAGTCTTATTCTTTCTTTACAATAGTCTTATTCTTTCTTTATAATAGTATTATTCTTTCTTTATAATAGTCTAATTCTTTCTTTACAATAGTATTATCCTTTCTTTACAATAGTCTTATTCTTTCTTTACAATAGTATTATTCTTTCTTTACAATAGTATTATTCTTTCCTTATAATAGTCTTATTCTTTCTTTACAATAGTATTGTCCTTTCTTTACAATAGTCTTATTCTTTCTTTACAATAGTATTTATCTTTCTTTACAATAGTCTTATTCTTTCTTTACAATAGTCTTATTCTTTCTTTACAATAGTATTATTCTTTCTTTATAATAGTCTTATTCTTTCTTTACAATAGTCTTATTCTTTCTTTACAATAGTATTATTCTTTCTTTATAATAGTCTTATTCTTTCTTTACAATAGTATTTTCCTTTCTTTACAATAGTCTTATTCTTTCTTTACAATAGTCTTATTCTTTCTTTACAATAGTCTCATTCTTTCTTTACAATAGTCTTATTCTTTCTTTACAATAGTATTCTTCTTTCTTTACAATAGTCTTATTCTTTCTTTACAATAGTCTTATTCTTTCTTTACAATAGTATTATTCGTTCTTTACAATAGTATTATTCTTTTTTACAATAGTCTTATTCTTTCTTTACAATAGTCTTATTCTTTCTTTACAATAGTCTTATTATGAATTGTTGAAGGGTGAAACTGCATGCATTTCTGTATTCATTTTAGCCAAGTTCAATTTTGAAGAACTTTTTCCGAAAATTGTAATTTTAAAACTATATAAAGAAATAATTAACTTCAAATTAAAGTAAGAACGGTAATTTTAAATGTTTGTAGTTTTCAAAAACTTCCAAAAATTATGGAATTAGACAATTCAAAAGAATTGTTCAATACCTGTTGACTGTGTTTATAATAAAAAAAATGTTGTTTTTTTTAAATTCGAAGAATTTTTTCTGTGCATTTCATTGATAAAAATGATTTCATGAATTGTTTTTCGCATTTAGCATAATGAATAGAGTGTTAGATACTGTTCCGAGTGATCGATGTTCGATCCTCGTTCGAGTCATACCAAACCCTTAAAAAAGGGTACTTGAAGATTCAGCATAATAAGCTAACGATCAAGAGTAAGTAGAGCAAGTCAGCGAAAAGTGTGATACCATCCCCTACATCTCGGTGTAGTAACTAATAAAAAAGGGAGCTTTCGACTCATCCTCGACTACGCTCTGTCCATTTCTTTTTTTTAATTAATTACTCACAAATGTAAAACATGGATAATATGCACAAAGAATACGTATTTTCATTTAAACTAAAAAAATATTTTTGTAGAAAATTGATGCAATGATATTTTTTATATAAATTCTCAAAAGTATTAGAAATGCTTATGATCTTTCAATATTGTTTTATGATTAACGAATAAAAATGTATTTAAATAATCGGCAAATGTAAACAAAGCGTGCATTTTTGAATGCAACGAATAAAAATGTAGTTAAATAATCGGTAAATGTAAACAAAGCGTGCATTTTTAAATGCAACGAATAAAAATGTAGTTAAATAATCGGTAAATGTAAACAAAGCGTGCATTTTTAAATGCAACGAATAAAAATGTAGTTAAATAATCGGTAAATGTAAACAAAGCGTGCATTTTTAAATGCAACGAATAAATATGTAGTTAAATAATCGGTAAATGTAAACAAAGCGTGCATTTTTAAATGCGACGAATGAAAATGTAGTTAAATAATCGGTAAATGTAAACAAAGCGTGCATTTTTAAATGCGACGAATGAAAATGTAGTTAAATAATCGGTAAATGTAAACAAAGCGTGCATTTTTAAATGCAACGAATAAAAATGTAGTTAAATAATCGGTAAATGTAAACAAAGCGTGCATTTTTAAAGTCAACGAATAAAAATGTAGTTTAATAATTGGTAAATGTAAACAAAGCGTGCATTTTTAAATGCGACGAATGAAAATGTAGTTAAATAATCGGTAAATGTAAACAAAGCGTGCATTTTTAAATGCAACGAATAAAAATGTAGTTAAATAATCGGTAAATGTAAACAAAGCGTGCATTCTTAAAGTCAACGAATAAAAATGTAGTTAAATAATTGGTAAATGTAAACAAAGCGTGCATTTTTAAATGCAACGAATAAAAATGTAGTTAAATAATCGGTAAATGTAAACAAAGCGTGCATTTTTAAATGCAACGAATGAAAATGTAGTTAAATAATCGGTAAATGTAAACAAAGCGTGCATTTTTGAATGCAACGAATAAAAATGTAGTTAAATAATCGGTAAATGTAAACAAAGCGTGCATTTTTAAATGCAACGAATAAATATGTAGTTAAATAATCGGTAAATGTAAACAAAGCGTGCATTTTTAAATGCAACGTATAAAATGTAGTTAAATAATCGGTAAATGTAAACAAAGCGTGCATTTTTAAATGCAACGAATGAAAATGTAGTTAAATAATCGGTAAATGTAAACAAAGCGTGCATTTTTAAATGCAACAAATAAAAATGTAGTTAAATAATCGGTAAATGTAAACAAAGCGTGCATTTTTAAATGCAACGAATAAAAATGTAGTTAAATAATCGGTAAATGTAAACAAAGCGTGCATTTTTAAATGCAACGAATAAATATGTAGTTAAATAATCGGTAAATGTAAACAAAGCGTGCATTTTGAAATGCAACGAATAAAAATGTAGTTAAATAATCGGTAAATGTAAACAAAGCGTGCATTTTTAAATGCAACGAATAAATATGTAGTTAAATAATCGGTAAATTTAAACAAAGCGTGCATTTTTAAATGCAACGAATAAAAATGTAGTTAAATAATCGGTAAATGTAAACAAAGCGTGCATTTTTAAATTCAACGAATAAATATGTAGTTAAATAATCGGTAAATGTAAACAAAGCGTGCATTTTTAAATGCAACGAATAAAAATGTAGTTAAATAATCGGTAAATGTAAACAAAGCGTGCATTTTTAAATGCAACGAATAAAAATGTAGTTAAATAATCGGTAAATGTAAACAAAGCGCTATTTTTAAATGCAACGAATGAAAATGTAGTTAAATAATCGGTAAATGTAAAAAAAGCGTGCATTTTTAAATGCAACGAATAAAAATGTAGTTAAATAATCGGTAAATGTAAACAAAGCGTGCATTTTTAAATGCAACGAATGAAAAATCTGTTTAGATAAGAATAAACTGAAAATATTAAATCAAACCCGATGATTAGTAATTGAAGTATTAATTTTATTCATAAAAGCGACGAAGTGAATAGTTACGTATCTGTTTTAATATTTTACGAAAACGCTGTCAGTAAAAATTTTTTTATAGAATCCAAGATGCAAATATGTTATTTTGCTTCCCATAATTATTTTAATTTTTTTGATATGGTGAAAAAAAACTAATTTTTTTCTAAATTCGATCGTACTCGTTCGTTAGTTAACGAAACTAAAACAAGCAGCAGCAGCTAAATGGATCTCATTGAGTTACAAGATGACGGCTAAAGACAAAGTTACGATTAAGTCAGGCCGAGTGGCCGACCTTATAAAGATGCAATTGTCGCATGTGGAAAGTTCGTTCCTGGATACTTGCTTCGGGCAATAACCTTTTAAGCTGTGGTACAGATCACTTCTTATGATATTAACGGCCGCCATATTTCACCGAATCGACAAGATGGCGATCGCCGATGGCAAGTAATACATTTATGGCGCCGTCATGTTAACCTTTACATTAATGTACACGCGACGCGAGCTTTAAATACGCATTCATTGAAATATGACGTCTCCAGGCGCGAATAGATTAATATTGGTTAAAATTAACTGAATTATAATCGTGACAGCTGTAATATTCATTAGAGATCGATGATTCAGAAATAACAGTTAATAACTAGCAGGACCCGTGTAAATTACGCGGTATTATTATTATTATTTGTACTCACTAGGAGTTCTCACACAGATCATCGTCATGATTGCTCACCGACAACAACCAGTGGTATTTCCTGGAGTCTGAGTGACAACAAGCCTCCCCAGATTTCCAGTATTCTTCACCTCTTTTCGATAACGATGTTGTATCGCAACAGCCTTGTACCATTGATTTCTCGCTGGTAAGGACAATTGGTCTTCTCTGGGATTTGGGTGGCAATAAGCCTCCCCAAGGTCCCAGCATTCTCCGCACCTTTCCAGTGGAGGTCTGGTTTGTGCTGCCTCTCCTCAGTCTTCTCGTCCTCCTTGATCCTCTACAAATTATTATTATTATTATTATTATTATTATTATTATTATTATTATTATTATTATTATTATTATTATTATTATTATTATTATTATTATTATTATTTCCTTACGCCAAGGCTTTTCAAAGATCGAAATTTAACAAGGACTTTTTCTTAGAATCGCTTGAATATTTCCGTCCAAAATCCGTTTCAACTACGCCCCCCTTTCTTTTCAAATAATATATACACTCAATGACCTATATCTTCACCTATGGCCAATCTTTACCCACATCCTACCAACCACACCCTTATCACTTGAACCCTTCCTCCCCTTCCTCTTTTCCTTCCAACAGCAACCACGGCTCTTTCAACTAACCCTCTCACGTTCTTCCCTCATGCTTCACTCTCCCTTCTCTCCAGCCCGCCTCCTAATTTGGCCTCGCTTTTAACTTAAAGACTTTTTCTTAGAATCGCTTGAATATTTCACCACTAAAGTCATTTGTTTTCTACTCTGGCCCAGGAAGATTTTTAAAATGGCCCGATTTCTCATATCAATTCCGTTTAAGTGCGCTCCATCTACGATTTTAACTCAACATCTCACTATTGGAGTTACTTCTACGAAAGACTTTTTCTTCTTCATCAAAATCTCCTTTCATTGGACACTTTATCAACATACAATTACCATCTGGACAAACCCCATATCTTTTTTACACGAACTTTTTTCACTCCATTTTTTAATAATATTTTTTCAAATGTTCGAACTTTGGCTTTTCCACTGCCAACTTATCTATCTGTATAATTCCTCTGATGATGATATTTCGATCTTTGAAAAGCCTTGGCTTAAGGAAAGAATAATAAACATAAGTGTATTACAGAATATACCTTGCATTGAACAATCGAAGGTTGAAATAAATCTGGACATTCGTACATGTTTATCACTCTTATTTCTTCTATCTTAATAATTGCTCTATCTCGTATATTGAGCTTAAACCATTTCACTATAGGTTCTATTTACTAAAAGCTTACTTTTAGTTTCATATTTATTCTCTCTATATATATATGTGTGTGTGGGTGTGTGTGTGTTTGTGTGTGCGTGTGTTTGTGTGTGTGTGTTAGCGTTCGTGCGTCTGTGTTCGTGTGTGTGTCCAGAGTAATCTCTCAAACTAATGAACGAGTCATTAGGAATTTTGGAATATATACCGAAGGTAACAAAATAAGTAATATGGGCACATTAACTTTCTTTTATGTAAACATTTAGTCAGTGTATATATATGATTTTTTATGAACCGCTAATCATGAATTTTGGAATATATATTCTTAGAAACCCGGTGAGTAACATGGCCACATTCTTTTATTTTTGTAAACTTTACCATTTAGGATGTGCGCCTACCTAAACTCGCATCTGTCTACAAAAAACTTTAAAATAAGTTAGATACAAAAATTTAATAGAGAAAAGAATTGCTCTACATCAAATTTTTAGTTATATTAAGTAATAGATGTTTAAAAGGATCGGTCTGTGCGTGTGCGAGCCTCAATAATATATATGTGCTTGGTAAAATACTAAACTATTGAACTTATTATGAATTATGGAATATGTATTCTAGGCAACATGTTGAGTAGCGTGTAAACATTTAGGGGGAGCGAAACCGTACCATGCCATCAAAAGAAAGAAAAACATTAAATTTTAAAACCGATGTTATATATGTATTGCTTGTACTTGTCCTGGGATTAGTAGTCTAATAATATTTAGTAAAATCAGACATATATTACTTAAATACATCCTTTTTTGGATAAGTCGATGATTGAGTAAAAGGAAATAACTGGGTTGTCGTACTAACGTAGGAGTAAGCCCATTATTATAGAGACCAGCGTATCAATGTCAGCAAAAATAGTAATATTCTATGTTTAATTGTTTCTATCATGAGCAGCTTTTTATTATTTTTATTTGCATCTTCAGTGTGTTATCTCTTTGTACATGTGATCAGTGAGTTTCAACTATGACTTATACTTTGATTGTCTGTTCGTACTCTTGTGGCACTATCCTGGCCCGTGCAGTGTATTCTGGTGTGTCTGCGCCGTTGAGACGTCTTTCGGGTTTAGTTTTATCGTCCTGATACGGCGCCACAAGATCCCGGGGTACGATTGTCAAATCCCGTTCAGAGCAGCGGTTGACCATTACTTATTCTGAGCCCACATTGTCTTTAGGTTCCTAAAATCTGCGGTCTGCTGCCTGACCGAACAAGCAATACACAGTCGTAGTAAGGCGTCATTACTATTGTAAAAGTGATGAAACGTATTTTTCCAAGAAGAGGGGTAAAGTAATTTAAGTAAAAAAAAATATTCACATCGACCGGATTTTTTTTTCAAATAAACATTAATTTGTTGATTAGAAAATGTTATTCTCTGATTTGGGGCGGAATTTTTTTTAAACTAAAAATGAGACCTCTTCTTAAAATGAGTTTCACTTTTAATGTCAGTCTTTACTCTTAACTATTTAAAAAGTCATTAAGTTAAAGTTGTTTCTGATTTAGGTAAGAATATAGAAAAGTTAACACTCGAGAACTCGTAAACAAAATAAATAAACACATAATAAAAAAACATTAGAATGAAATTCTTCATCGAACCAGTTTTAACGTGTGGGAACGATTTGTAAGATTTTTTACCGTTCTAAAAAAAATTACAAATCGTTTCCACACGGTAAAATGTACCGGTCTCCGACATTTTTGGCCGGGTTCGGTAGAGAACTTCATTCTAATGTGTTTTACATAAATTATATGTTTCTTTTGGTTTACGAGTTCTCGAGTGTTAACTATTCAGTACGGTTACTCTAGTTTTACTTATTTTCCCCCAAACGTTTAAACACTAAACGATTACTTCTTTTTTTTTTACTGATGACTGATTTTTACCGCCCCGCGTTTAAGTGTTGCTCGGGGGTGTACCGCCCCCTCAGCTAGAGCACTTCCTATTAATGGCAGAACTTCTGTCCGCTCGTTGCTCTCCAGCTGACAGGTCTACGCCGATAAAGCGAGGAGGGGTGTATAAAGAAATTAATTTGTAAGTGAAAACCCGGCACTTACCTTTAAGCTGCGTCTCAGGAAAGGCAAAACGTAAACAACAACCGAAAAAAGAAAAATCTACCCCGGAGATCAAAAGAAAGGTCACATGAGCCATGCCACCCTGAAAACGGCAAAGTGTGTGTGGGGGAGGGGGCGTATCCACCCCGATTTCCTTCTAACTGAAATTATCTCTAACATCTTTTGGCTCCATTCTTTCTCTACCCTGTCAACCTATATTCGTACAACTTACATTTGAGATACGTCTGGACATTTCTATAAGAATCTCCACTGGTCTGTCGGTCACGGTTCTGTTTGGTCTGCCACACTTCAATCTGAAATATCATTTTCATCGCTAACCGTGTTAAATCTGACATGGAGTGGTATGGGGCCAGAGGGAGAGAGTAACAACCTTTGTTGAAGTCAGTGTCCCTAATGATGTTGGCTTAAACAGAGCTAAGAGGAAGAAGATAACTAAATACCAAGGTCTTATCTATGACATAAACAGAAACTGGAATCTTAAGAAGATCTCAATCATTCAAGTAACCATAAGAGCCAACAGGCTCATGAAACAAAATTAAAAACTACCTTACGAATATACCCGGTGATCCAAGTGCAAGAGAGATCAAAACAATTCCTCTTACAGAATCATAAAAAAATCTCTCGATTCGAGTCTCTGAAATAGAGGGTGAATGTCTGGCATTAGGTAGGATCCCCCATCATCAGCAAATACAAAGAGATTAAAATAATTGCAAAATAGGGAGATTGAATGGACGCATCTTATCTTAGATTTCGTCCAAGAATCTTTATGAGATGCTCTGTCCGTCCGTTGGTCCGTCACGCTTATGAGAACATAAGCGTGACGGACCAACGGACGGACAGAGCATCTCATTTTTGGTAAACGTTACAATTGGCGGCATAAATTACTTTTAAAAGAAAATGCAGTTGGGAAATTGATCAAAAAAAATTTATTTTTGTTTATCTATTAATTTGTGACATATTTACGTCAAAATTGAATATTTAATATAAATTATGGACATGTTAAGATACCGTAAATATTGGTTGTGAGTAAAGTAATCAGTGACCAGATATTTTGTTTGGTTGGGTTTTTCAGGGGTAAGGTACTTAAGCGTAGCAGACCAACGAACATTTAGATGGGCCCGTCCGTCGAGGATCTGTCACGCTTAAGTCAAAAATACATTTTCGTTGGCCACTAAAAGATGAGTGACCATTTAGAAATAGCGGGCGCTGTATCTGGGGGAATGTCGAAACCTCCTTGCCCTCCCTCCAAAAAGAAAATACAGCGCCAATGATGCCTTTAAAAAGTAATTCATTATAATTTGCTAATGTATACATGTTTACACAACGAGACAACCGCCCACTGGGTGGAAGTTCTGTTCTCAGTCATGTGGTGAAGTTTGTTTTTTATCGTGTCTATGTTTGACTGTACATGTTTGTATGCATACGTTTTGTGTGTGTGTTTGTATATATATATATATATATATATATATATATATATATATATATATATAGTCTAAAGAAGCTTTGAGTTATTTTTAAACAAAAAGAGAAAAAAAAAGGAAAATGCAGTTTAAATTCCCACAGAAACTAACTAAATCCAAAATAGTGCAGACTTAACATTCGTTGGAAAATTCATAAATATATAAATATATAATAGTAAGTAAATAAAATAAAAAGGGGGATTAAGTATCTAACAGTGAAACAAAAACAGGAGACCTTAACGTAAGCATCTAATATTAACACGGGGATCATCAGCTGTTTACCATGTGTGTGTATATATATATATATATATATATATATATATATATATATATATATATATATGAAAGGTAATAGTTGTTTGCTTGAAGCATTGCTGATAAACAAGTAAGCATGAAGGTGAGAATTCCGAAGCAATGCATTATTCAGAAAGTAGGAATATGGGATGAACAAAAATAAATGACAGGAGACGATAAATCTCGAATCAGTTCATTTAGCAGTAAGCCCACCATTTTACTGTTTTAATATTTAAATTTTGAAATTTAAACGAATTGATCCTAAATTTACCGCCTCTTGTCATTTATTTCATCCTATATTCCACCTTCCGGTTCTCAATATTACATTGCTCTTGCCTCGGAATTTTCACTTTCATATATATATATATATATATTAGTAATATTTACTTATATATATATATATATATATATATATATATATATATATATATATATATATATATATGTATAAGTAAATATTACTAATTTTTAACTACAGACATCGATGTTTCATGCTTACGCAATCTTCAGTATAGGTATGTTAATTCACGTCGGTCAGAGTGCTTGAACCTGGTTTTTACAAATCGCCACTGCTTTTCAGTCGGGTATCTTACCAATCGGCCGGCGAGAATCCACATGATAATTAGGAAGATTTAAATCTATAAACGCCAAATTAGCGAGCGCGTACAGCGAGCAGTTGAAAGGCATTCTACAACAACAACAAATAGAGTCAGAATCTATATATATTCTCTCCCTCTCTCTCTCTCTCTCTCTCTCTATATATATATATATATATATATATATATATATATATATATGTATGTGTGTGTGTGTGTGTGTTTATATGTATGTTTTTGTTTACTGCATACGTTTGTATGAGTGTATCTTTTTTTAATTTTACTTTTATTGAAGTAAGATTTTTAAAATATACACTCATACAAACGGCTCCTTCTGTGGGCTAACACTTGGTTTCTTTATGAGTTACATAAATATCCGTGTTTTTATTTAAAGTTCTTCTACATTTCCAATAAGATTTTGATTGCTGACTGGCGAAAATCTTATTTCAAATGGAGTAGTGTTTCCACACATCAAGACTGGTGCACCAAACACTATTCTCTCTCTCTCTCTCTCTCTCTCTCTCTCTCTCTCTCTCTCTCTCTCTCTCTCTCATACACACACTTAGACGGGATCCAGAAAAGTGACTCTAATTTAATAAGTCCATCACTATCTACCAAGCTCCATCCCTTGTCCCATCGCAGTAATGTTGCATCCGTGTTCTTGTTTTAAAAGTACTTCAACGGAATGTGCACGTGTACCCCTCTCAAAGTAAATACCCGCGACCAACCCGACAATAATTAAAATCCCACCCCTTCAATGTAAAGGTCCATAGATGGTGGACAGATTTCTGCTCAAATAACTTCTTTCCTCGGACTGCTTGCCTTTGGAATTCCCTCCCTGCTTCCTGTTTCCCCGACTTTACTAACATGCAGAAATTTAACTATAATGAGAACAAACACCATGCTGCACAACTCCCCAGTTAGAATTACCCTCTAAATCTGGCCCCTAATTCACAGTAGACCTATACGTCTCAGTGACAATGTGCCGTATTTGGGGTGAATATTAGTGAAAACAAAGCATAACTGACCGACGAAAATTTTATTTCAAGCTTAAGCGTGACGGACCAAAGAAAATGCTATTGTAGACTTAAGCGTGACAGACCAGTTGACGGAGAGAGCTTCTTAGAATTTTCCTTACAATAATCGCAAAGTAAAAGGACGTATCCATTCAATTTGAGCGTTTAGCGCTGAAAATCTTACGTCACACTTCAGTGTGACAGATGGAGCGATTCGTAGAGTTGCGAGGTCGCATCTATCGGATGTGTTCACGTCCAGTTATGTTCTTAATACTTTTATGATTGACTAGTTCCTGATTGGAGCACATTACAGATCACAGCACTGAGTTACAGAAATCGACCGGGAATAGAAGCGGGAAGGGGGGCAGCTGTGTGGTCCAGGGTCATCTACCTCTTATATACGTCCTCGTTGAACCTAAGCAACTTCAATAAATGCCCTTCCGCATCAATGAGCATTCCCTATTGATGCAGTTAGGTGTATTTCGGGGCAATTTGACCCGCCATTTTAATGACAATAAGAAAGCGTGCAAAAACGTTTCCCCCCGAATGATTGAATTATTTCTCTGCACCTTTTTACCTTTAAATTTAGAAAAAATCAACTTTTGATGACAAAAGATGAACTTCAAATTAAAATAAAGCTCAATTTCAAATTAAAAAGCAGGTTGACTTAAAACTAAGTTTTAAATAAGATCGGTTGATTTCGCTTCAAACACTGGAGTCGATTATTATGAAAGAAAAACTAAAACACCAAAGAATATTTTTTATTAGACGGCGTACCTCGCTTGATACACTCCTGACGATCGGATTTACCGTGAAGCTACAGTGGCGTGTTGTGATAAGTTTCTTCTAATATTTATTACTGTTAAATATATGCGAGTATATTATAAGATATACTAAAAAAATGAACTTAAAGAAACAAAAAAGTTTTAAATAGTTGAACATACAGGTGGGCATGTAAATACTCCAGAAACCCCCATCTGTCTTGTATAGTTCTTGGTCACTCTTGGCTCCGACACTCTTAAAATACCAGGCTGGTGCCTGGCCTGTTCAGACTTACTTCTTGTTGGAGAGTGATTTTTTTTCACGATAAAAACACCGGTTTTTGGTCAGTCACGTAACCAGGTTAGGGGTAGACTATTTTGTCAGCCAGTTTTTTTTTAACCCATCCCTTCCTATTGGGCTCTTAGCGGGTTTACTTTTTAGCTAGCCTGTTGCGAATCCAGGGGGCTGTACACTGCTTGTAGAGTCACTTTTAGGCTTGCTGTGTCTTGAAGTGATTCTACTTTTCTCTCCCTTTTTATTATTATGCCTTCTACAAATCAACACAACAAACACATTATTATTTCCTGTAGTGACATCAGATGTATCAGGTCAAATTTTCCTGATGTTCCGTCATTTCTTTTGAACAAATCTCATCACACCCTTGCTCTTTGTGAGACTAATCTGGATGCTTCCATTGATAGCAATCGTCTACATGTGGATGATTATTTGCCCCATTCCGCTTCGACTCTTCCACACATTTGCATGATTTTGCTCTTTTTCTTCGCAATGATCTTCCAATTGTACATGTCCCCAATCTTGAATCTCATGGGTGTCGTTTTATCTGTCTGGGGTTGTCTTTGCTTAACTAAACTTTCTATTTGTTCTTTTTGTATCGTTCCCCTTCTGACAATGACTGCTCTGTTACTGATCCTATATGAAGCAGTATTGATAATGCATTTAAACTTCCCCCATCCAGCTTCATCTTTGTTTTCGGTGACTTCAATACTCATCATTCTGACTGGCTCCCTCACTCTAACCGCACAGATCTCGCTGGTGAAATCTGTCTTAACTTTTTTCTGTCTCATGACTTGTCCCAAATTGTCACCTTCCCCACGTTTTCCTGATAATTACATTAATCAATCACTCTTACTTGGTCTTGTTTTTCACTTCTGTCCCTGATTCATATTCTATGTCTACTTCCCCTCCAATTGGGTTCTTCTGCTCATGCTGTTGTTGATGTTGATTTTTCGGTGAAGTTTTCTGTTGATCGTCCAGGAAGACATTTAACTACAGGATGGCTGAGTTTATAGTCTTCGCAGCTTTCTATGTGGCATTCCATGGGGTTTTATTGTTGGCATGCCTCCTAATTATGCTGCTAAGGAGGTTAGTAACTGGCTTCTTCTTAGAATTAGCACTTTCATACCTCATCGTAAATTTCAAACCAAACCTTATTCTTCAGAATTGTCTGATCTATTCCCTGCTTCCTTTGTTCTAGCTCGTTTGACTCGTTGGTCTAGTGGTTTCCATCAATTCGCTGTTTTCAAACATCATTATAATACAGCTTCCTATTCCGGTAGCCTTTTTTCCAAGAACTGCAGGCTTGTGTAACTCTTCCTGCTGACTGTTTTTCTCCTACCTATAGCCTTGGTCTTTTCAAAACTAAGGTCAATGGGCATCTCCTGTCTTTGCGATTATCATGTTTTGTTCTTATTAGCTCTTTATATGAAGTCGCTTCATGCGTTTCTGGGGCGATTTCCATCATAAAAATAATAAAACAAAGCCAAACATTTAATGAAAAGAAATCTCAGCCTCAATTTAAAAGAAATCTCAGCCTCAATTTAAAAGAAATCTCAGCCTCAATTTAAAAGAAAGCTCGTAAACGTAAAGCCAACCCAAAAACTAAAATAAAATACGTCTCAAAATAAAAATTAAGCTCAACTTTTATATTATTAGAAAATAAAATGGCTCCCTCTGGTCACATACATTTTAACTAGTATATATGACGAATCAACGTATACTACATTGCCCTCGCAAAGGAAAAAGTAATGTCTCAGAACAGAACAGATACTGCACTAACCCCTCCAAAGACAGGAGAGGTAATTCTTGGTATGATGATATAATGACAACAGAACAGATACTACACTATATCAAAAAAAGAGGAGGTAATGCTTGTGATGATGGTATTATAATGAACGAACATATACTACACTGCACTCAAATGAGAAAGTAAAGCCTGGGAGGATGTTTCCATTATAACTGGAAAGATATTACAGGACCCCCACTGAATTAAGCATTGGAATATAGTAATTGTATAGTGTCGGTTTAAGACTGACAGATACAAAATGTCCATTATAAATAGAAGTAATAGTATATTTTTGGCTTCGAACTGACAGATACCAAATCTCTATTATTAATAGAAGTAATTGTATAGTTTCGGCTTCAGACTGACATATACAAAATCTCTATTATTAATAAAAGTAATAGTATAGTTTCGGCTTCAGACTAACAGATACCAAATTTCCATTATCAATACAAGTAATACTATAGTTTCAGCTTCACACAGACAGATACCAAAGCTCCATTATAAATAGAAGTAATAGTATAGTTTCGACTTCAGACTGACAGATACGAATCTCTATTATTAATAGAAGTAATAGTATAGTTCCGGCCTCAGACTGGCAGATACCAAAGCTCCATTATTAATAGAAGTAATAGTATAGTTTGGGCTTCAGACTGGCAGATACCAAATCTCCATTATTAATAGAAGTAATAGTATAGTTTTGGCTTCAGACTGGCAGATACCAAATCTCCATTATTAATTGAAGTGATAGTATAGTTCTGGCTTCAAACAGACACATGCCAAATCTCCATTAGTATAAGATGTATCCACCCTGATTTTTTTATTCTAAAAGATTTCTCCAACATCTTTCTACTTTTTATTACATTATTTTCTTCACACAAAATTCCCATTCGCAGCAACATATAAATTCTCTTTGAACCTAAATACCCTTCCACCCCGATAAGTACCCTTCCACCCCAATAACTACGACTTTTTTTAACAGCCATGTGTATTTCGCGCCAATCGTTTCCCGCCAAGTTCATTTTTAATGGCGATGAGAATCGCGCAAAAACTCCCTTTTTTCCGAGCGATTTAATTTTTCCTCTAAGTAAAACCGAGCATCACAAAAGTTCTTTTGTACTCCTCCCCGATACCCGAACTTATTAATCAATAAATAAATAAATAAATAAATACCTATATTCATGATGGACAAAGAAAATGGAGTAAATGAATCTGAGCCACACAGATTTTCCCCGGTGGTCAGTTTTCTTAGTCGTTAGAACTGCAATCTGTAATGTGTTGCTATTCAAACGCAGTTAATCATAAACATATTAAGTACTGAACTTAACTGGATCAGTTAAAAATATAGTTTTCTTTCTTTATTGATCCCCCGATTTTATAAAATCGGGGGACTTATGTTTTGAGGCATGTCCGTCCGTCCTGATTTTTCTCCGCAACCATCCATTGAATTTCTCTGAAATTTTGCATGAAGTTGTAACTTTGGTCAGGTTAGAAAGTGACATTCTCTGATTTTTGAAACAAATCTGCTTAGTCCCCCAGGGGGTCAAAAGGCCCCGAAATGGCAAAAAATGATCTTTTGTTGTCACATAACTTTTCATCCATCTGTTCAATTTCTCTTAAACTTGGCCAAAATGTGGAGGCAATTGTTCCTAATAGAAAATAAGTATCGCTGACTTTGGAAAACATCTGGTTCGCGACCCCAGGGGGTCAAAAGCCCAAAAAGTGGCAAAAAATGATCCTTTTCTCCCATAACGTTTGATCCATCCATTCAATTTTTCTGAAACTTGGCCAAAATGTAAAAGCAATTGTTTTGGATATAAAATGAGCATCCTAGACTTCAGAAAAATTCTGGTTCGCGCCCCCAGGGGGTGAAAGGGGAGTCAAAATGCCCCAAATGGCCCAAATGTATTGCATTTTATACTCGCCACATCGAGTCCCATACAGAGGGGGGACCACGCACGCTCGACTTATTTATTATTCAACTAATTCTATTTAGCCGGTGTTTGGGACCCAATGGAGTGCTTAGAAAAAATAATCTCTGTTTACGTAAAGTTACGTATGTGTATATGTTTATGTATTTCTATGTATAGAAATCACTCCTAAACTAATTAACTGACTATTATGAATTTTCGAACACAGCTGCTGATGATGGGTAATGTGAGCTATATTTAGTTTAATTCAGTTTTATACAAAGCGGACAACGAGGGGATGGAAGCCCTTCCTGAAAATTCAGATACCTCCGATTTTTTGTGAAATTTTAACAACAGGTAATAGACACCAATGAATATATATTCCCCAAATTTCATTTTCATCAGAGTATTTTAAAAGGGATTTTAGGGGGCTTGATATGGCATAACCTTCCACATGAAATTTCAAATATTTCAGATTCGCATTAAATTTAAGCCATAGTCATTAGATACCAATTAAGAAAGATTCCTTGAATTTCAATTTCTTTTTAAGACCTCCTTAAACTTTAGATATTTTCTAGAATAAAAATCGTGCAATGGATTTTGATCTAAATTTGAATAAGTATTCTAGACATAAAGTTTAGTTGCATTTGATTTTTGCAAGGGGCATAAAAGTGGTGCAAAATTGCCCTGTTCGGATAAGTCATTTTACCCGTCATATGACGGGTATTCTTCCCATTCAAAATATAGTCATGTCTATTTTTTTAAAATAGAACTTTTTGTAAATCGCTGTAGTTTATTTTAATGGTGCTCTTATCGATCCTGAACCAGTTTTCGTGACGTTCGACTCGGAAGCGTTCGGCTGTTCTACGCGAACGCCCAAGAGTTAACGGCCGATTTGTACCAGACGACATTTTGATACGGTGCTGCATCCTATGATCATAATGTTTTGCTTGTTTTTGTTTTTTTTTATTGTTAGGGTTTAGGGTTAGGGTTTAGGGTTAGGGTTAGTGTTTAGGGTTAGGGTTAGGGTTAGGGTTAGTTTTAGGGTTAGGGTTAGGGTAAGGAATTTTTTAAAGAAACAACAAAGAAAATTAAACATATTTACAAGGAATTTATCACGACATATTTTTTAAATTTTATTATTTATTTTTACTTGCTCGCGATGATACTGCAGTGCAAAGCTGTTCGTAATTCATTTTGGGTTTATTTCCTTCAAAAAAACTTCCTGACAAAAAAATCCGTCTTCGAAAGCACTTATTTTCACTTTGTAGCAAAGTTATCGGCTGCTCGCTGCTTCGGCTCGTCACCACTCGGCCGTTTGCGTAGGACAGCCGAACGATTCCGAGTCGAACGTCACGAAAGCTGGTTCAGGATCGATATCAGTACCATTTTAATAAATAATCAATTAATAATATATATTCTAAATAAGTCAATGTGTAATCGAAGTTACGTATAGGCGAGAAACACACAGACACACAAAATCTTGTCTGATAGTTTTATGTAATGCAAAGATGATGAAACGTTTCTTTGGAAGTAACGCTCAACAATGCAGCCGAAACAGATAAAAAGCGTGCGTTCAATTTAACAGGATAAGCAGCTAGTCATGTTTGCAGTTTTTAAATAGGATTTTTTAAAAATTCATTTTAGTTTTCCTTTTGATTAATAGCAAATAAAAATAATTCAATATGCATTGATAAAAGTTACGTATAGACGAGAAACGCACACATACACAAAATTTCTTGTCTGGCAATTTTATAATACAGATATCGAGTAAGAAGATTTTTACTCTGGTTGTATTTACACGGGAGTTTGTTTTGATTTGTTTAACGGTAAATCAATCTTTTGAAGCCATTTAATGACGAAACGCAATATTTATTATAAACGATGAGTGTATACGATTAATTGAAATAAAGTTGCTATTTTGAGGGGGGTTGCAGGGTAATACTTTTTTATAGTGTATTTGTGTGTAAATGGCTACATGAGATCCGACGGAATTTGAACTCGGCATTGCAGATTTCCATAGATCGTGAGTGTATAGAGTATTTATTTACCTCCTCTCCAGGAGGTTAGGCACAATGCCAGTTTTATCCTACTCCCACAAGTAAGATGTGACCCAAGCTCTGGTCGGAAAGTGGGGGTTGAAAAGCCAGCGCCCGAGAGGTGAGCACTCTGACCATCAAAAATTGCCTGGGCAGCCCCGTCGGCATTCCCCGGTAGGGGCGCCTCAAGCAGTAAGCAATTAACTTACTCCTCCCCAAAGAGGGGAGGCAAAGCCTGGGAGGGTGGACCTCCTAGAACTGCACAGGACAATCCCATAGACCGGCGTAAATCAAGCCCCGAAGGCCAAGACAATACCAGTCTATAGGGTGCAGTATCCATCGGAACAGATACTACACTTTGATCTCGACCAAGGCGCAAGAACGTGAGTGTATAGAGTAGGTCAAAATAGGCATCGCCTTAATACACAGACACGCAGACGCGACTATACACGATCATATTTAGAAGAAGAAGAAGAAGAAGAAGAAGAAGAAGACATAAAACGCAGAAGAAACAAAGAATGAAACGAAGAAATAACGAAAACAGAAATAAAGAGAGAAATAACGAAAGAAATGAAGAAATGAGAGAAGGAAGAAAGAAAGAAAGAAAGAAAGAAAGAAAGAAAGAAAGAAAGAAAGAAAGAAAGAAGAAAAACAAAAAAAAAGAAAGAACAAAAGAAACTAAAAAAAAGAAAAAATGAATTAATGGAACAAATAAAGAAAGAAACGAAGAATGACAAAACAAACGAAACGAAGATAAAAAAAAGAGAAAGAAAGAAGAAAGAATGGAAACAAGCAAAAAAGAAATAAAGAAAAAGTAAAGGAGGGAAAGAAAGAAGGAAAGATGAACCGGAATGAAAAAAAATAATAAACAAATAAATAAATAATATGGAAGTCCAGGAAATAGGAAGAAAGAAAAGAAACAAAAACAGAACAAATGAGAAATAAAGTCACACACACGCACGCGCACGCAGACACGTACGAACGCACACACAAATCATAATTGATTTTTCTTCTCCTGAAAAAGATTGTTTACTTCGTGTAAATTAAGTTCCGCCGCCGCAGCAACAAATCGTAAAACTCCAAGAATGTGCAAGCCGTGCTCGGAAATCATGACGATTAACTGCGTTTGAACGCTGATCGCTGATCGCTCGTGAGAGATATGGAACCAGCAGGCCTGGATTTCAATTTGTAAATTCTTAAACTTATGTAAAGCCTTCGGGCCCGTCGTTCAAAATGGCACCAGATGCTATCATAAACTCGGAATCCATAAACACATTTTCCCACACAGCAAAACAAAAATGTTTATGGATTTAGTTGCATGTAATTTCCACGCTCGTGACTCAAACACAAACTCGAAAACCATTTTCGTCGGGATTCAGATAGCTGGAGTAGATACCGCCCACGCCCCCCCCCCCCCGACCCATCAAACAGTCAGCATCATCTACTTGTGGTGCTTCTGTGTGGCGGGGGGGGGGGGTAACTGTTTCAACGCCCCTCCTTGATATATGAATGGATGGTCGAAAATATTTCAAAGGAGGCCAAACGTCGTTTAAAAGATATATAAAACTATAATAAGATTGCATAAAGAGCACTAGAAGACTTTCCGTCTCAGGACTGGTAAAATAAATCACCAGAACAGAACAGTTTTGCACCACTTTTATGCCCCCTTACTGAGATTAAAATCAAGATATTGTGCTACTAAGCCTTATGCCTAGAATACTTATTCCAATCTTGAGCTAAATCCATTACACGATTTTGATTCTAGAAAATGTCTAAAAATTAAGTCTTAAGAAGAAATTGAAATTCGGCAAATCTTGTTAAATTGGTGTCTAATGACTATAAATCAAATGAAATGCAAATTTGGAAAAAATGAATTTTCAAATGGAAGGTTGTGCCCATAGTATGCCCCCCTCCGTCGAACCCTTTAAAATACTCCAAATGAAACTGAAATTTAAGGAATATTATATACATACATAAATATATATATATATATATATATATATATATATATATATATAGAAAGCAATGAAAATATATATGGCAATCAAGCTACACAGAGGCTCCCGTGTTTCATCCCCGGGGGGAATCGTCAGGCTAAATGCCTCTGTGTAGCTTGATTGCCATATATATTTTCATTGCTTACTACCTAGCTCTACTTACGTATCGAGCACTGTTGAAGTAAATACTGAAAACTGATACATAAAAAATTATATCTCCTTATAATATTTTATGTGGATACATGAAGTACTAATATATATATATATATATATATATATATATATATATATATATATATATATATATATATATATATATATACATATACATAAATATATATAACTACATAAAAATGTATATACATACATATACATAAATATATATATATACATATACAGAAATATATATATGCATATACATAAAAATATATATATATACATACATATACATAAATATATATATAATAGAGAATGGTACTTTACTTGAAGCATTGCTGGGAATAGTAGCAGTATGTTTAAAAAGGCCGAGGGCAATGCAAAGTGCCGGGTAGGTTGTAAGCTGGAAGGAACAAAAATAATAAATCGAAATGGGACTTACTATTTATTTTTTCTTAAAATCTTACATAATAGCAGGTGTGGCGTTGGCTGTTTGATTTTTTCTTTGGTGTTTACTATTTTTTGACAAAAGGGAGTTCCCTTTTCCCGAAATATTAAATAAATGATTTCTAATAATCATCCGGACAACACAAAAACAGCCAACACTACACTTGCTGTTAAGTAAGATTTTAAGAAAAAATAGATAGTAAGTCCCATTTCGATTTATTATTTTTGTTGCTTCAAGCTTACAACCTACCCGGCACTTTGCATTGCCTTCGGCCTTTTTATACATACTTCTATAAATATATGTGTATATACATATACAAAAATAAATATATATATATATATAAATATATATATATATATATATATACACATAAACATATATATATACATACATATACATAAATATATATATACATACATATACATAAATATATATATATATGCATAAATATAAAGTGGAGTACTAAAAGCGAACTTTTAGGAAAAGTGAAACCTATTGTGAAGAGTATACAGCTCAATATCCAGGATAGAGCAGGTAGAATGAAGAAGAATGGAAGCGGAGAGAATGAGAAGTAGATAGGTAGGTCGTTAAAAGGCCCGAAAGGTTGTGAGAGAGGAATCAAAGTTAAATTCCAAGAAGCCACAACTTCAGGTGCGGCGAAAATAGAAAATCCAAAGGGTAAAATGTCCAATAAGTGCAGGCAGGCAGGCTCAGAAGAGAGTGAAGTGGAAAATATTCGCCATTAACAATACTTCCTGGGCAAAGGTGTCAGAGAAAATGCTTTAAAATGGGAAAAAATGTAGCGAAAATATTTTAAAGTTAGCCCGAAGCGAAAGCCGGCTTGAAAATGAGGAAAGGCATAAACTCCTGTGCGACCAGTAGGCGGGGAGGGAATGAGTGAGGGGTGTGTAGGGGGAGAGAAGAACGGGTGCGAAGGAGGAGAAGGGGTGCGGACTTTTCGACACCGGACTTTTTAGCAATCGGACATTTGCTTGCATTCGGGCAGAATTTTGCCCTGTGTTTCTTCCCCCTACAACTTTTATTTTTTTCAAATTTTAAATCTTGGCCTTTGCCAACTTATCTATCCCAGCGACTTCCTCTGATGATAAGATTTTGATCTTTGAAAAGCCTGGCTTAAGGAAAATTTAACTTGAATAGATTGCCTCTTTTGCGGAATATACCTTGCTCTGAGCAATTGAATTGAATTATGATTTGGCTTTTGCTTCTCTAATTCCTTTCCATTCTTCTTCATTATGCATAAATATATATATATATATATATATACATACATATACATTAATAAATACATATACATAAATATATATAACACCTATTGTATAAATTTTACAAAAAATCGGAGGTATTTTCACAATCAATGTCATGCTCCCTCCGCATTAAACAAAATTGAACCTATATTACTCACACTTACGCTTAGCAACTATGTTTGAAAATTTCTAATAATCGGTTTAGGAGTGAATCATGTAAAAATATATAAACATATACGTATACCTAACTTTACCTCCTCACATGTTAACTGCACTCAAAACCGTGTATGTAATACAAAACCATATTTAAAGTGTCCATTTCCATTGCACACTTTTATAAAAAAAATCTCCATGGCGTTATAATAATGACACTAAACCTTATGTCTAGAATTTAATGAAAATTATGTTTTATACCAAAAATTAGTTTATAATATTAACATGGAGGGTTGTGCCAATATTATGCCCCTAAACCCTTTTTTAATACTCAATAGAAACTGAAATTTAAAGAATTATTAATTAATTGATGTATAACATCTATTCCATGAAAAATGCCAGTATACTAAAATCATATGCCCTTAATAGGGTTAAGATGAAAATTCATATACACTAAATGTACAAAAGCAAGGAAATTCCCAAATTTTTACACTTTATTGTCATTAAGGGTATGCGAGCACAACAGGGCTATGTATTTTACTTGTAGGAATTTTTCTTCAGCGCACCTCACACACTTTATCCACTCATGCATAGAGATTTATATTGTAGTGATGTGATAATGAAATGGTTTAGTTGATATGTAGTCATACCCTTAATGACAATAAAAGTGTAGAAATTTGGGAATTTCCTTGCTTTTGTACATTTAGTGTATATGAATTTTCATCTTAACCCAATTAAGGGCATATGATTTCAGTATACTGGCATTTATCATGAAATGTCACTACTTTTGTAAAGGCTATGCCTCAGTACAAAGGTAATTTTTAAGGTTTTTTTTAATTTTCTGAAAAACTAAAGTATATGGTAAACTGAAATTAAAATGGCATCAACTAGACCCTAGAACCTCTATCTCTGCCCAAAAATCGGCTGAATCCATCAAATAGGGTGGCACACACGGATAACACAAAATCACTCCTGACCTTTCTGGATCTCTGGGTTGCCTTGACTAATGATGCTGAAATTCTACACACTTATAGAACCTATCAAATGAAAATTTTGTGCAAAGTTTTACCTAATTTGGTTTATTGGTTTTTGAGTTATGACTGATCAAAGAAATGAGATTTTTAGCATAGGTCGTTTTTGAAGTCTATTAAGGGATAGAGCGCTATCGCGCCTCCCTTGAGTAATAACATTTCACAAAAGTTGGAGGTACTTGAATTTTCACGAAGGGCTCCTAACCCATTTTACCCCTATAATATATTACATAGTTTTGGTTTTATAAAATTTCTCAAATTTAAGCTTAAAAGGTCTTAAGACGGAATTGAAATTCAGAAGATTGATATCTAATGAACGTGGATCAAATTTAATGCAAATCTGAAATATTTTAAATTTTAAATGGGAAGTTAGGTCCATATTATGTTCCTTAAAAAACGGTTTAAATACACCAATGAATCGAAATTTAGGGACTATTTATTAATTAATTTTTAATATCTATTGTTGCAATTTCACCAAAACTCAGATGTATATAAATGTTTACGAAGAACTTCCACCCCTTTTTACCTTTTTTGCATAAAACTAAATCAAATTAAATGTAGCTCACATTACGACCCCTAACGCCTAGCAGTTGTGTTCTCAAATTAATAATGATCGCTTAATTAGTTTAGGTATGAAACCTGTACATACAAATATATAAACATATACACATATCTAATTTTATAAAGAAATTTCGAAAAAAATGGACTCTAAAAATCGCTGTTTAGTGACGCCCGTAAAATACGACAGAAAAAAAAGTTGGAATAAACACAGATACGACTAACTATATAAATAACTAGATGTATCTCCCCGATGTTGCCCGGGAGTCTTTTTATTTTCAATTTTTGTTAAACTTATTCTTGTTAAATAATATTTACATCTTTCGAAATATAATTCAATGAAAGAACATGTCATTAAAAAGTCGGTTTTGCAATAAAATAGACATAGGATTTCTTATGAAATATAAAAATTTAAATCCCATAAATGCTTTCGACCTTTTTTTAAATCTTAAATTAATAAATATGAACTTTGTTTAGTTATGGTAGTACGTTGAAAAAGGAAACGATGACTTGATATGGATAGAGATTACACTCAGGCCTGGGCTCCAGCGTCTAGACATGAAAATTAGGATATACTATTGAGATTGTAAGTCATACAAAGAAGAGTGACATAACTATTAAAAGGGAGAAAAATAAAGATTAGCATTAACTAATTAATTACCTAATTATCTAATTAACTAGTAAAACGAATGCTGATTAAATTGAAACTTTCAGTATAATTAACTGAAACGGAATTTTTTGTTAATTTTGATATGAAAAAGTAAATATTTGTTTAACTAAAAAATAATGTTTCTGAATTTTTTTAGATGAAGATTGATAATGTGTATAATTTGGATTATTCGTGCTACTGTCCTCATTTTGAGTGTTATTCTCACAACGTTTCGGCCGCTGTACCTTCCGTCCTTCTTCAGGTGTACCTTTTCGAACTCGAGAATACGGGCGATACGAAGAATTGCGAATTACTGAAGACTTCTCCCAGTCATGGCTGACGGAACGAGAGCATGCTACCCCCGTGGATTAAATAAAGGGTTCCGTTCAAAATTCCGTCCAGATTCCCAAGTTCGACGGAAATATTCCCGAGTTCGAAAAGATACACCTGAAGAAAGCCGAAGGTTACAGCGGCCGAAACGTTGTGATGGACAACACTCAAGGTCAGAACAGTAGTTCGAATAATCCAAACAAAAAAAAATGATAAATAGTATTCATTGTGTACACTTTAAAAGATGAATTATCGTCATTATTTTTTATTATTCCTAAAGCCAAAGTTCAGTGTGTAGATTGAAAACTGACCAATGCAACGACGGTAAATATGTTAGTCCTAATTGGTCCCACGATTTTGTAAATCGGGGGACTTATGTTTTGAGGCATGTCCGTCCGTCCGTCCGGATTTTTCTCCGCAACCATCCATTGAATTTCTCTGAAATTTTACATGAAGTTTTAACTTTGATCAGGTTAGAAAGTGACATTCTCCGATTTTTGAAAAACCATCTGGTTAGCCCCCCAGGGAGTCAAAAGGCCCCGAAATGGCAAAAAAAATGACATTTTTTGCCCCATAACTTTTCATCCGTCCATTCAATTTCTCTGAAACTTGGCCAAAATGTGGAGGCAATTGTTCCTAATAGAAAATAAGTATCGCTGACCTTGGAAAAAATCTGGTTCGCGCCCCCAAAATGGCAAAAAATGACCCTTTTCTCCCATAACGTTTGATCCATCCATTCAATTTTTCTGAAACTTGGCCAAAATGTAGAAGCAATTGTTCTGGATATAAAATGAGCATCCTTGACCTCAGAAAAATTCTGCTTCGCGCCCCCAGAGGATCAAAGGGGGGTCAAAAATGCCCCAAATTGCCCAAATTTATTGCATTTTACACTCGCCACATCGAATCCCATGTAGAGGGGGGCCACGCACGCGCGGCTTGTTTGTTTTGATTTTGCTATAAAAATATCTTCAGGTTACGGTCATTTAAAATTGGTATTGGTTTTAGCTCTGTATTTGGAGAAGGCAAACGGATGGACAGAAAAACATATATTTGTGTGTGTCATATGTAACGCTTAGGTCTTCCGTAACTTAAAAAATATTACAAATGATGAGATCGACGGTGTATTTTTAAAATTATGACATTAAACCTTAAATGCTTTTTGTTTCAAATATGACACATTCCAAGAAAATGCCTACTTAATATACTATTCAATGAAAATGTGTCAAACTGCAACTTGTTTCACATCTGCAACGAGCCTGTTGGGAAGTATGATGTTGCACCAGAAAACTCGCTAAATAGGTAATCAGTAACTTCAATGTCACGGGCGAATGTTATCGGTGTGTCATCTGCCTAATTCAAGAGCCTAAACCTTTAAATCTGGTCATTATAATAATAAGTAAAATTATTTTATGATTCTCTAGTGGAGTATGATTATTCAGATGTATATATGGTAGTGTGTTGTTATACATGTAAAATTGTATGTCATTTGCAACATCATTTTTTTGTTCAATAAATGTTTTTTCTCCAAAAATCATTTATACTACTTTATATTACCCCTATGCAACTTTTTAAACACTTTTTGCAAACCAATATTTAAAAAAATGAAGCTTTTAAGGATTAAGAACGTTTTGAAGTTAAAATCAATTTAGTATTACGTAGTAATAGGGAAAAAAAAACATTTTAATACTTTTTTTGTCGTTAGCGATTCGTTTTTTGTTAAAACCTTTATTATTTTAGCATATTTACACAATTGATTACTTGCGTAATACTAAATAGATTTTAACTAGAAATGGTTCCTCATTTAATAATATTAAAAACAAAACAAAATGAAATCATTTTTCCCGCCTGTACACAATTTTTTATCGCATTATGTTTATAATTTGCCAAAAATATTTTCATAAACAAGTGATTGTGTTGCATTACCCGTTCTTTCAAGGTATCCGGTAAGATCCAACAAGAATGACAAAGAACAGAACGTATATGGAAAAACTTTGGTTTTCTTTATTTGCCATCACCGGATGGTTTACGTCGACTACGCACACACATATAACAATATTTTGACATACTTTTGTCTCATGAAAGTCTTTTTCTTGCTGAGGTCACAGACTTGGTTTCCGCTAGAAACTCGTCCGTATATATATCCGATTGGAAAGCAATTTACTCTGCATTGTCTATCCGAGCGTGAACTGAAGCAATTGTTCCACAAGCACTTTGATGAAATACAAGTCAGGGGATTCCTTCACGGTACCAACTTGCTTATCAATCGCATCTTTAGTCAGCGGACACAAAAGCCTAACAGCAAGACAGGCTTGGGTACCATAGCCAATAAAGCTTCATCGGTGCCATAAACATCGGTAAACTCCCATTCTTCCGGTATTTCGATACTCCGATCACCAAGCGCTTCGGCTCTTCGCGTTTTTGAAACCGCCGTCTTTCAAGTCCTCTTGCACTGCAGAACCTTCTTGTTTTTAGCAGTTATCAAGTCGCTTTTTTTTCTTTCTCGACGTCCCATCCACAATGGACTCGTCCACGATTCATTTTTACCACTCTTCATTATCTTACAATTGTAGGGACGAATGTTTTCAGCATCCTATTCAGATCAGTTGAAAAGGGAAATGAAAACTTTTTATCAATATCGCTTTGTTTTCTATTTGTGTATTAAGTTTGTTCTGTTTTTTATTGTTTGTTTGTTTGTTTGTTTGTTTGTTTATTTGTTTTTTCTCATGTTGTTTACTTATTTAAATATATATTTCTTTTCATTTCAAATGATTCAGTTAACTCATGCCGGAAGTGTCGCCGATCCAGACGCCGGATGAATGTGAAGAAATTCTGTAAA
Organism: Sepiola atlantica; assembly: GCA_963556195.1. Classification (NCBI taxonomy): domain Eukaryota; kingdom Metazoa; phylum Mollusca; class Cephalopoda; order Sepiida; family Sepiolidae; genus Sepiola; species Sepiola atlantica. The sequence continues at coordinate 195,300,030 of OY744520.1, read as the reverse complement.
AGAGACTACGGTAGGTGCTACCACAAACTTCTTGTGCGTTTTTTGTGACCGTAGAGAACCGTAACTCATTGTATTATACTAGCAGGGCTACCCGGCGTTGCCAGGGAAAAACGTGCATCTTATTTCTATTAAAACTTCTATATCTTTACCTCTCTCTATCTGTCTCTCTATCTGTCTCTATTTCCCCCCTTCCCCGTTTTGCCCCTCACTCTCCCCAATCCCATTTTTCTCCTCCTCCGCCCAGCCCATTCCTTTCTAGCTGGACATACATACAGACAACTTTCCTTTATATAATAGATTCGTTGAAGTATAAGTCGACATTTTCTTTCCACGTAACCTGGTCCAGTTGACCTCCAGAGAATGAATATTTTTTTCTAAATTTTTGATATTATTCAACCAGGACAACGCTAGTCAAGAATATACACACTTTGTTAACCTTTTTTTGTAGTTTTGGACATTTAGCTGGGCATACAAACACAGATAACTATCCTTTATATAATAGACTACCAGAATCTGTATAACATAATCATGAAAAAAATTTTGAAATAATAAAAAAATTCTTTTTTGAAATAATAAAAAAAATTTTGGAATAATAAAAAAATTTTTGGAAATAATAAAAAAATTTTTGAAATAATAAAAAAAATTTTTGAAATAATAAAAAAAAAATTTGAAATAATAAAAAAAAAATTTTTGAAATAATAAAAAAATCTTTTTTGAAATAATAAGTGTCTTTCAAGGTCAATACCATTTAGAAGAAATGGCTCTTTCTTCTACCGTAAAAAATCATTTTCAGATAAATATTCTTTAAATAAATATAACGAATATCTCTTTTATTTCTTTAAAATTGTAGCAATTTAATTCTTTTTAAAACAATGAATATTTTGACTTCTAACTGCAAAAATATTATTCAAAATTGTACTGTTTTAGTCGACATAATTTGATTTTGGAACAATTCATTTTAAAATGAGTAAAATCGGAATTGCTTACATTAACGACAACAGATTCATCACCAATAACTATACTTGCTAATGAGACGATCTCATTTTTAAGGTGTGTCAAAGGTGATAACGTACGTACGAACACGAACTGTCTTAGCGTATTATTATATATTGGTGGAGTAAATATGTGTTATGGGGAATCATGAAGTTGATGATTCGATATCATTCCTGTATTGGATTATTGGTTTCAAACCTTTGGACATTTTGATTTTGGAACTTTCTTCGTCGAACGTACATCGTCATTTACGCTACTTTTAAAAAAAATGTTTTTTTTTAAACTTAGTTCACTCAAAACAAGGAAAGTTGCCACTGTAAACGTAATGAGCTACTCAGGATTAGGGTGAAAGTTTGGGGGGTCATCCTAAATTAGGAGCTGTGCAGCGAGATGCTTGTTCACATTAGCTTTATTTTTCTGCAGGGAGCAGGAAGGGAGTTCCAAAAGCCGGCAGCTTGAGGAAAGAAGCTATTCGAATAGAAGGCTCTCCGGCATCTGGTGACCTCAACATTAAATGGATGGGATTTAACTGATTGTCGGGTTGGTCGAGTGTATTTACGTCGAAGGGGCACCAGAGCACCAAGTTCATCGGAGCACATTCCATTGAAGTACTTATAATGCAAGCACAAGGATGCAACATTGCGACAACGAGATAGAAGATGGAGCTTGATAAATAGTGAGGTACCTATTAGATTAGCGACTCTTTTTTTATCTTGTCTAAAAAGGAGAGACTAGCGGATGGTGCACCCGCTCAGATGTGACAACAATAC
>OY744520.1:195278267-195293267 GCA_963556195.1 Sepiola atlantica | reverse complement strand
CGTGGGTTCATACGATTCAAAATGGTCGCCGTCAAAAATGCAGACAAGTTTTGTGGCCATTGCTATCTTGCAGCCGATAAAAAAAAATGGTGGAAATTGTTATTCTAATCTCATGTGTCTGGTTTATTTCAATGGCGCTTGCTTATGTCGTTGCATTAATTAGAAATGTCTTTCTTTTTCTTTCCGAATTATTTAAAGTAATTGATGGTTTGTAAAAAAAAAAAGTTTTTTACAACATTTTTCTCGGCTTGATAAACTAAATTGAATTACTCTGTATGGCGTCTGCTCGGATGTTATATAACGTCTAGACTGAAAAAAAATTACTTAACGAATAAGCGAATGCTACTCCTTCCTTTTCTCATTCTGGAGGTTTTTGCTATGACCATAAAGTGCATTTGGTAGTGAACCCCTAATCTGGGAGCTTTGGAGAAAGTGTGTAGTTACCCATTAATTTCCATTACTTCAAAAATCGTTCTCCCTCCCCGGGCGAAAACAGAGCTTTAAAAAGCCTTCCGCACCCAATCAGCTCACAAGCCAAAAGAAAAAAAAGACTTTTATCCTCTTAACCACGTCCCACTTCTGACTTCCTGTCTACCCCATAATATCCTAACACGCGGACCTAGCCCAAATCTTTTAATTTCTAATAGAATATTTGATAAAAGTTTCCAGACGTGATCATTTTATCGAAAACAATGATATGCAGTAGCTAAAAATTGTATGTATCTTAAGATTAGGACATGCTGAACGTATTTGCGTCAAAATCAATTAAGCATTATGTAATAAATAAGAAAAAAAACACTTTTTAACTTAGTAAATTAGCAAACATACTTGCATATTTTTAATATGGCCGCTCTGTAAAACAAGTCGATAAAAACTAGAAATTTGATTTTAATTGATTTTAATGCCAATTAAATTTGATTTAAATTGATTTCAACGTCAATACGTTCAGCATGTCATGATCTTTTTAAAAAATGCAATTTCTTTAGCTGCTGCAGATCGCCTTTCCGATAAAATGATCACGCCGATAAACTTCACGTTTACCGAAAATTCTATTAGAATAAAAGAGTATATATATATATATATATATATATATATATATATATATATATATATATATATATATGTGGGGGGGTGTATATATATATGTATATATATTATTTTATGTATCCACATAAAATTTTATGATATTTTATGTACCGATTTTCAGTATTTACTTCAACAGTGCTCAATACGTGAGTATAGCTAGGTAGTAAGTTATGAAAATATATTTATAGCAATTAAGCTACACAGAGGCTTCCGAGTTTCCTCCCCGTAGGGAATCGTCAGGCTATATATATATATATATATATATATATATATATATATATATATATATATATATATATACAATATTAATTTTAAGTAAATAATATTAAATTATTTTTACCTCATCATTGTAGGGAATGATAATCTTAGACGGTCGCAAAGTTCGAACCCCATCTACAGAATCAACTTAGACTCCACAAGCAAGCGCCATAATCATACGACCACTATCTATCTATCTATATATATATATATATATATATATATATATATATATACTAGATGAATACCTGTCCCAAGACGGATAAAATTAATCGCCTGAACAGAGCAGTTTCGCGCCACTTTTTTGTCTCCGTACAGAGATTAAAATCAATATATAATGATACTAAACCTTATCAAATTTAGATCAAAATTCAATGGGATGATTTTGATTTAAGAAAATGTCGTAACTGTAAGAAGTGTAAGGAAATATTTATTAATTGGCGCCTAAATTTGATTCCTACTCATGCAAATCTGAAAAAAAAAATGAATTTTCCAATGGGAGGTTGTGTCCCTAAAACCCTTTAAAATACTCCAAGAAACTTAAATTTAGAGAATATTTATTAATTTATATATAACTAGCTGAACCCGTCGCCCGGCGTTGCACGGGAGAAAGTACTACCTATTGCCCCACGTCGAATAAAAAAAGGAAACGGCCTATTGTTTCTCCCCCATCTACCGTGTTGTCGAATGTTTTAAATTTAAAATAAAAATTAAAAAGTGGTAGAGTAGACAGAGATCGAACGCTAAAACTGCCGATCATGAAACCTGCCTTGTTAACGACTGTGCAACGATCTCGGGTTAAAAATACATGTGAAAATGGGCCAATTAACTTTAGCTTAATTCTTGGCATAAATAAGAACCGGTGTTTCGTAAGAATTAAACTGTGTGTATTAGTTCCCGGTGTCGATGAGTAGAGTGACAGTACAGAATTGTTAGGGAGGAAAGTTTTTGCTACCACCTATATTGAGTTGGTTTTACGGAGAGACGTTGATGGTGGGCCAAATGTAATATTTAGTGTTAGGAAGAAAAAACTAATAAAAAATTTACTAAAACACGCTCGAGTGAATAAGTGTAGTATAGTGGTTAGTTTAGTAGCCTGTGATGCATGTGGCTATTTTCCTATACTCCGAGAAGGTACAGGGGAAAAATCGTCTCTACTTTATATATTAGAAAGAAAAGACTAGCGGAACCCGTCGCCCGGCGTTGCACGGGAGAAAGTACTACCTATTGCATGACGTCAAATAAAAAAAGGAAATGACCTATTTCCCCCCCCCCCCGTCTATTGTGTTGGCGAATGTTTTAAATTAAAAAAAAATAAAAAAAGTGGTAGAGTAGAATGGGATCGAACGCTAAAACAGATAATTACGAATCCTGCCTTCTTACCGACTGCACCACGGATTCGGATTAAACTAAATGTAAGAATAAGTCAATTAACTTAATAATAAAAAAATAATAAAATAATTAAAAAAATAAATAAATAAATAAAAAAAAATAAGAACCGGTGTTTTGTGAAAATTAAACTATGTGTATTAGTTCCCGGTGTCGATGAGTAGAGTGACAGTACAGAATTGTTAGAGAGAAAAGTTTTTGCTACCACCTATATGGAGTTGGTTTTTCGGAGAGTAGTGGATGGTGGGCCAAATGTAATATTTAGTGTAAGCTGGGAAAAAAGAATAACAAATGTACTAAAACACGCTCGAGTGAATAAGTGTAATGTAATGGTGAGTTTAGTAGCCGGTGATGCATGTGGTTATTTTCCTATTCTCCGAGAAGGTACAGGGGAAAAATCGTCTCTACTTTATATATTAGAAGATTACTAGCGGAACCCGTCGCCCGGCGTTGCACGGGAGAAAGTACTACCTATTGCATGACGTCAAATAAAAAAAGGAAATGACCTATTTCCCCCCCCCCCCGTCTATTGTGTTGGCGAATGTTTTAAATTAAAAAAAAATTAAAAAAGTGGTAGAGTAGAATGGGATCGAACGCTAAAACAGATAATTACGAATCCTGCCTTCTTACCGACTGCACCACGGATTCGGATTAAACTAAATGTAAGAATAAGTCAATTAACTTAATAATAAAAAAAATAAATAAATAAATAAAAAAAATAAAAATAAGAACCGGTGTTTTGTGAAAATTAAACTATGTGTATTAGTTCCCGGTGTCGATGAGTAGAGTGACAGTACAGAATTGTTAGAGAGAAAAGTTTTTGCTACCACCTATATGGAGTTGGTTTTTCGGAGAGTAGTGGATGGTGGGCCAAATGTAATATTTAGTGTAAGCTGGGAAAAAAGAATAACAAATGTACTAAAACACGCTCGAGTGAATAAGTGTAATGTAATGGTGAGTTTAGTAGCCGGTGATGCATGTGGTTATTTTCCTATTCTCCGAGAAGGTACAGGGGAAAAATCGTCTCTACTTTATATATTAGATTATATATTAGATATCCATTGTAAACATTTCACGCAAATCGGGGGTTATCTGAATTTCCATATATAGTAATCTAGGTATAGTAAACATCGACAGGATATGAATCCACAGAATTTCAATCGGGCATTCAACGGTCTCAAATATAGCAACGTGACTTTCCAAAATTTTAAATTTCTTTTTTCCTTTCTTTTTTTTTCTCCCATTTCATTCTTCCCAAATATGATATAGGGTAAGAATCGGATTTTAATTCTTCCTGGTGAGATCTCAGTTTATAAATAAAATTAAAAAAATAAAAAAAATTTTTTTTCTTTTTCATCTTGACTTTTTTATCAAATAATTTCGCTTGTTGATTTTAATAAAAATATCTGCATCTAACACATGGTTTTTTAAGGCATTTTGCCTCTTTCTTTAAGTTTTATATATATATATATATATATATATATATATATATATATATATATATATATATATATATATATATATAGGTTTTAATAACAATAGTTACACCTATAATCGTGCTTTACAAAAAGTGGTTATATTAACAAAAGGATTAAGTATAATAGCAGTAATAATAGTCGAATTAAAAGAAAAATCAGAAACCGGAAAATGATTTAGTATACTCCCTCCATTTAATCTGCTATTAATTTGCCTCGTTCTGTGTCCATCTCAAAAGGGAGCGAGTCAGCCCTGGAAATAAGTCTAGCACGACCGCATGCATTACAAACGGACATTTGTGTCGCCTTTCCTTTTGATGGAATAGATCTGGAATGCCAATACTATCAGTGGCTTGGAATGGTAACTTGGGAACGGAGTTTTGACTGTTTGGTTTTAATTTGGGGGGTGTACTTTTCATAGTTGTGCCGCCCGTCGAGAAGGTGTATTCTCGCTCATTATTACTGTTTCATTGGAGTGCATTTGGGACTAATTTTTTTTTGTTTTTTTTTGTTTTTGCTGTTTTGGGACACATTTTTGGCTGTTTCGTCTAGTAGCAACAATGTTGTGAAAATCGTGCGAGATATTCTTCTAAGACATTCTCTATTTTTTCCTTTTTATCTTTTTATTTTTATTTTATTTTTTTTTTTTTTTCTTCCCTTCTTAAGTGACCTCAATTAAAGCAACACCACATTGTGTATTGCCGGTTGTTGTAATTCTTATTCAAAGTACTTCATTCCCCTGGTGATCTACCAAGCAAGTACCTGCTTGGTAGTGAAACACGTGTAGGTAAAAAAAACTCTTTAATTTGAAAAATGATAAATAAATAATTTTTGAATTAAAAAATCTTTTGTGGTGTTAATTGGTCTCCTGAACGGAATGCTTTGGTAAGCTTTCAAAAAATCACATATATATATATATATATATATATATATATATATATATATATATATATATATATATATATATATATATATTTGAAAACTATATGAAAGTATTTCACAAAACGTATCGCGGTTTCCTCCAGGTGGTGGTATTTTTCACATTAAATGAATTAAATATTAAGGTGATAAGAATCGTACATATTTCTAGGCAGGGCGTTGTAGTCCAATGGTAAAACGCTGGACTATAGACATCGATTCCAAGGTTTGATCCTTGTCTAAGTTAACCATTCTGATGACGGCTGTGAGCCAGAAACACGTGTCTATGGATTACGTTTATGTACATATAAAATAAATTTATATATATATATATATATATATATATATATATATATATATATATATATATATATATATTAACGAAACATACGTCTTATAAAGTTAAAGGCGACTAATAATACAATTTTCTGCATCTTAATCGCCTAGGAAGTGAAAGAAACGAAATAGTAGGAAGCAAAAACCACAAACGCCGCAATCGCCAATAAAAACAATTATATATATATTGAAAAGTCATACATTGGAAACGTCGCTGGAATGGCAATAATAAAGAGAATATTTTTCATAAAATATTTAGAAAACCTGCACAACGCAAATTATTTGTTTTTAAAAATAAATTATTTATTTACTTTAAAAACATTTTTTTTCTTTTTTTTTTAACTTGAGTACTTTCAGTAATATATACCATCGTCAGAAGTATAAGCATATTTTTTCTGTTTCTTCTTTTTTCTTCCTGACTGAGACATAGTTATCGCAGTCAAGTTGAAATTCGTCTTGATGTTACTGACGAAAATGTTGATATGGCTGTGTGTACCACGAGGTTACGTGGAAAAGGTATTTTGAAAAGTCACACATTGGAAACGTCGCTGAAATGGCAATAATAAAGAGAATATTTTTTATTCGCGAAAAGCTGTTTCGTCGTGTCACTGCTCGTCAGTGTGACTAGACATAGTTGGTGTTTCAAGCTGAGACTTGAAACCAAACCGCTTGAAGTGCAGGCAGGAATCTAAACTGTACGCCGCATATACTCATTCACTGAATGAATATTGGTTTTTACTCGATATCTGATCACTTGACAAGCGATTGAGAATCTATGAATTTTTGTTCTGTTATTAAATCGCCGAAATGAGGCCGTGTGGGTTACTTCCCTTGATCTCAGTTCAAACTGTCAAATGAATGAAAGCGACGTATGAATATTGTCGGTATCTGACAGACAGAGGAAAAAAGAATGAAGATATTTAAAAGAAAGAAAGAATCACTCTGTTATTACGTTGAAGCTGCTCTGTTATTATTTTCTGGCTCGGCTTTGTGATTTCGTTTATGACACTTTGACTTCGCTATCTGCTGCAGTCGTTGAATTGACACAAAGGGGCCTCATCCGAAAGACGTGTGAAAGGTGGGGGTGCCGTCTCAGGGAAATTGAAACATTTTATGTGTACGTGTGTATATTAAAATAGAGAGAGAGAGAGGGAGGGGATATTGGGTATTGGGAGGAGGATTTAATTGAGATGAGTAGCTATTTGCGCATGACTGATTTCCTTTAATAAAAGCTGCGCGTGTCGCATCAAAATGAAACCTTTTTTGTCTGTCCCTTTGAACTGTGTCGATTCAACAGATCTCTCTCTCTCCCTTTCTCTCTCTTTCTCTCTCTCTCTCTCCCTCTCTCGAATATTTTATGTTGTATTACGTTCATAGAGTGTAGTTCATTAGCCACCATCTTTGAAGTCTGCTATTTTGGGTTAAAAAAAACACAATAAAATCGACCAGTAGAATAGCTGAAAAGCAGCAAGGTTGAGTGTACGACATTTAGAAAATGGCGAGTATGATTAGGATGATAATACAGGGTAGTAGTAGTAGTAGTAGTAGTAGTAGTAGTAGTAGTAGTAGTAGTAGTAGTAGTAGTAGTATAAATGATGATGATGATGATGATGATGATGATGATGATGATGATGATGATGATGATGATGATGATGATGATGATGATGATGATGATGATGATGATGATGACGACAACAACAACAACAACTCAGAAAATGTGATGCCGGATACAAGTGTTACATACCGTCCCGGGAATGGACCGCGGCAGTTCACGTTTTGTATACCTTTAATTTTCTCGCACCTTTAATCTTTCCTCGTCGCGTGGAGGGGTGCGTCGTCCAGTGGTTGAATTCTTTCTTCTTTCTTTCTTCTTTCTTCTTTCTTCTTTCTTTCTGCCGTGAACCACGCCGCTGCAAAAAAAGTTTCATGCCCGACTCACTAAACAACAATATTTTTAAACTTTTACCTCTGTTTTATTTGGCGTTAGTTATCCGTCGGCTTGGAGATATCCACTAACGTCGAGATAGATACAAAATTACTGCTTTCGTAATTACTTATTAATTAAGTCCTTAGCCATTCGTGGAAGGGAGAAAGAGATCTTTCACCTGTATTTTCTTAGGGAATTAATTCCCCTAATCATGTTGCAGACTACATTGTGAAACACGTCCGATAGGCTCGCTTCCAAAACCCAGACTAGCAAAAACTCTTCTTTCTACGCAAAAGCCCGTGACGTCACAGAGCCTCTATGCGCAGGTGCACATTTGTCACAGCCTGACTCCTTTGAACCCCCGACGTAAACGGTCTCATCAAAATGATGGCCTGTCACGTCTGTGAGCTCCAACCGTGAGAACAGCCCTATTCTGCACTCGACTGTACGGGTCCACCCACACTAAATCGCGCAAGCCAAATCAACGATTTCCAACAGATACGTCCACCTCAATATGCGTCCGTTCCCACAGGGCCATTATCCAACACAAGTTTACAGACACAGAACCAAGAGTAAACCACCCGATGTACATGGACGACCTGAAACTATTTGCAAAAAGCAAAAAGAAACTGGAAAAACTGATAAATACGACCAGAATCTTCTGGACATTCAAATGGAATTCCGAATGGAAAAGTGGGCACTACTAGAAATAAAAAGAGGAAAATTGGAGACGACAGAGGGCATGGAACTCCCCAACCAAGAGGAGATGAGGGTGCTAGGCGAGCAGGATAGCTACAAATATTTGGGAATTCTAGAAGCAGACACCATCAAATCTACAGAAATGAAAAGGAAGATTGGAAAAGAATTTTGTTTCTAGGATTTTTCTTGTTCTTCGTAAGAACAAGAAAAATCCTAGAAACGAAATTATATAGAAGGAATCTAGTAAAAAGAATAAACACCTGGGCAGTATCGCTAATAAGATACTCTGGACCATTCATAGACTGGACTAAAGAAGAACTCACACACCTTGACAAGAGGACGATAAAAAATTAATGACCATGCCCAAAGCATTACACCCAAAAGACGGTACGTACAGACTCTACATGAAAAGAAACAAAGGGGGAAGAGGACTGGTAAGTATAGAAGATTGTGTGAAAGACTAAAAAAAGAGCTGGACAAATACATAACTCAGAACACGTAAAAGCTAATTACCGCAGCAAGAAACATCATTAAAACGAACAAGTCGAGAAGCACCGAAACCAGAAACAAAGCGACAAGAAAAGAAAAGTGGGGAAAAACAACTACATGGACGCTTTTTAAGACTGAGAGGAGAAGAAACTAACGAAAATAGATGGGCATAGCTAAGAAAAGGACACTTGAACAGAGAAACGAAATCTTTTCCGATGGCTGCACAGAACAATGCGATTAGGACAAACTACATTAAAGCTAAAATAGATAAACCCCAGGAAAACAGTAAATGCAGACTGTATGAACAAAGAGACGAAACAGTAAATCATATAATAAGTGAATGTAGCAAACTAGCCCCCAAAAAAGAATACAAGAATTAACATGACTCTGTGGGGAAAGCAGTACACTGGGAACTGTGCAAACGATTGAATTTCGAATACGCAGACAAATTGTACAAACATAAACAAGAAACAATACTGGGAAACGAAAATCACAAAATCCTCTGGGATATGGATATACAAACAGACAAACTCATACAAGCAAGGAGACCGGATTTTATAATAATTGACAAGAAGGAAAAATCTTTCAAAATCGCAGACATCGCCGTTCCAGCAGGTTACAGAGTGAAGATCAAAGAGACGGAAAAACGAAGCAAATACACGGAACTAGCAAGGCACGCTGCCACTGACACGTAAAGGGCTATTGAGAATTAGGGGCCATATTTATAGGGGGGCATCCTAAGTGGGGAGTTATGCAGCGAGACGTTTGTTAACAATACATTTACATTTCTGCATGTTGGTACAGTCGGGGAAACAGGGAGCTGAGAGAAGGGATTCCAAAGGTAATGTTCTCAAGGGATAAACTATTAGAATAGAAACAATTCTGGCATCTGGAGACCTAAAAAGTGAAGGGGTTAGAATTTGCTGATTGTCCGGCTTGTCGAAGTTATTAACATTTAGTCAAAGTACCAATCTCTAGGCTTGGAATCGAAAAAATTCTTCACACCATTCTCCAACTCGTCCGATCAACAAAGTTTTGGCGATTAATCTGATGCCGCTAAAGTAAACAATTACGCATTTTAAAATGATTTTTTTCCAAAATCAAATTATGCCATCATGGCGATGAAAGCAGTACAATTTTAAATAAATACAATTTTTTTTTATTATTTGATTGATTTGCAGAATATTTATCTGACAATTGACAGAAAATGTATTATTAAAAAAAATATTACATTGCTATAAATAAATAAATAAATAAATTAATTAATTAATCAACATATTTGTTGTATTTTCTTAAAGAATATTCAATGACAATTATTTTAATAGAAAAAGAAAGTGTCATTTTAATAGCATAGACGCTAAAAGACATTTATTATTGCAAAATGAATGTTATTATTAACAGTAAACTATGCATATAGATGTAGAAAGCACCGTGGAATTTTCACGGGTCCCTTTTTTCTAAAAGAATAAATGCGAAAATTGCACTCATTTCTCGCACGCACGGTAAAGTAAAAGCCCCGTATTTCCCTTTAATCTAACTTGGTAGTTATCTACCTCCACAGCGTGACACAAGGTCGGCAAAGTGGGATTTGAAAATATCAGCGCCCTAGAGTCAGAAGAGTCCTCTGGCCCACAAAAAATGCCTGGGCAGTCCCGTCGGCATTCCCCGGTAGGGGCGCCTCAGGCGATTAGCAATAAATTAACTCCTTCTCAAAGGGTGAGAAGGCAAAGTCTGGGAGGATGAACCTCCTAGAACTTCACAGGACAGTACCTCAGACGTGCGCAATCAAGACCCGAAGGTCAAGACACATCCGTCAAAACAGATACTACACTCTGATCTTTAGCCAAAAGGCCAACGACGATTTGTTCGAGTAAATTCAACTTCACACAATATATCCTTCTAATGTATAAGCGATATCAGTCGCAAAATGAACTAATTTGCATATCGGTTTTGAAAAAATACATGTTATTAATTAACTATTATTTGTTATTGCTTTTTAGTTTAACAAATAGTTCTGTTTTAAAATATTGTCTTATTTCCTGGATTTGTGTTCAAATGCTACTTTTTTCTAACAAAATGCGATCTATGTCTAAATTGTAAATGAAAAGGCTAATTGATTACTTCTTTCGTTTCGTTTCTTTACGGTTATATTTAAAAGATAAATAAATGTGTACCGAAATTACTAAAATATTAATTATATGAATAAATGAGAAAGATTGTGGTTTCGAGTTTACAACAAAAGTTATGAATTAAACGTTTATTATTTTAAATTAATGTTTCAAGTATTTAAAATACCGAACTTTGCGAAACGATAGCAAGCCGACAAAGCAAGCTGGTAATAATTATTTCAACTTGGCGCGCGAAATTTCCCCATCTGACTAGCAATATCTGAGTTTAATTTGTTTTAAAATTCAAATCATTTCTAATTGCTAATTTTTTTTCTATTTTTTTTTTCTTTCAGTTGTTGTAGTCCACGTGTTGTCTCGCGAGAGTGACAACGACAACTGGGTGAAGTTCACTGTGAACGTCATGTCCATTTACAAGCGCAAGCAGATGCACATCCGACGCGGCGCTTCCTACCTGTGGGTAACGCGGAATGACCTGTCGTGCAAGTGCCCCAAGATCCGCGTCGGACGCCGCTACCTGGTGGTCGGCAAGACGGGCCGCCAGCCCAACCAGTCCGGGTACATGGTCAACCGGCGCAGCATCGTTCTTCGCTGGAACGACGAATGGCAACAGAGGATACGAAAGTACATTAAACATGAGAAACGAGGAAAATGCTAGGAAGCAAGAAGAAAAAAACGTACAAAAATTATTACAACGGAGTGGAAGAATGAGAGATACAAAAAAGAGAGAGACATAATACAAACAAGTTATATATATATATATATATATATATATATATATATATATATATATATATATATATATACATATATATATATATATATATATATATATATATGAAAAAGATAAAAGAAAGACAAAAACTGATTTAAAAAATTATGATCATTCATCTAAAGATAAAACTTACAAAGATGAGAAAACATTAAATACATATATACATACATATACATATACATATTTATATATATATATATATATATATATATAAATATATATGTATATATATATATGCAATGAACAAAAGACAAATTCTAAATATATATATATATATATATATATATATGCACATAAAAGAAAGAACAGGTAAAAAAAACTCTATATGTATATATATATGCACAATACAAAAACAGAAAAAAATGTATCTATCTTTATATATATATATATATATATATATATATATATATATATATAATGCAAGAGAAAAAAAAGAAATATTTAAAAAATATTTATGTAGTGATTATGTGATTGGTTTAAGGACATACAATTAAACCAATATATATATATATATATATATATATATACATATATATATATATATACATATATATATATATATATATATATATATATATATATATATATATATATATATATATATACATATATATATATAAAACGGAGGAAAAACAGACAAACGCATATATCCATACAGCAGCTGAGTTTCGTGAATTATTCTTAAGGTGTCCGGCTACTTATTAATCCTGAAAATTGGATTCTTCAGATTAAAAACATTGGAATTATTATCCTTAAAATGTGTCGTTTCAGAAAAAAAATGTTTTTTTTATATAAATGCAGTAGTTGTCATATTAGCCGTATCTATGAATACACACGCCACATTTTTATTTATACAAACAGTTTTTGTTACAAATTTGCCGACATGTTTCGGTTCAATGTGGAGACCAACTGAACCTCCTCGAACCCCTATTTAAAATATGATGCAAAGACTGGAGTAAGAGATCAATTCCCTCAAGAAATAACACGTGATTAATCACATGATTCATTAAAATAATATTATTTGCATTACATGTCTAATTGTCAAAATGTCTCGACTATTTTTTTCATTTGATTTTTTTTATATTTACGTTTTCCCACCTACGAAGGTTGGCCGTTTAGAGATGAGGACTGTTTGATTACATTTACAGAACACCCTACTTCCCTGTTATAATGTTATCACAGTACGAATTTACTTCCTGTCAATTATACATACATACAAAAATATATACACACTCGTACATAAACAGAAATGAAAATATATATACATACATATATATATATATATACATATATATATATATGTATATATAAGTACATATTTATGTATATATATATATATAGAGAGAGAGAGAGAGATAGAAGAAAAAAGAGTGATACATATGCGACGATTGTCCAAATTTATTTCAAATTTCAATTGTTCAATGCAAGGTGCATTCAGTAATACCCTAGTGTTTATTATTCTTTCCTTAAGCCAAGGCTTTCTCCAATCTGCTCCCACGCAAAGAGTTTTTCTTCACATTCTACAATTTCACCGGACTTCTTTTCAACGGAAATTTACCACCCGGACAATTTGCATATCTTTTTCACGGAACTTTTCTTTTCATTCAATACGTTTTTGTAACAAAAATTATTTTAATAATTTTTAATAATAATTTTCATATTTTTCAAATATTTGAACTTTGGTTTTTTCGAAAGCCAACTTATCCATCTGTATTTCTCCTCTGATTATAAGATTTCGATCTTTGAAAAGCTTTCGCTTAAGGAAAGAATATTAAACACTAGTTTATTACTGAATGCACCTTGCATTGAACAATTGAAATTTGAAATAAATTTGGACAATCGTCGCATATTTATCACTCTTTTTTCTTCTATCTCTACTATTGCTCTATCTCGTATATTGAGCTAATCCTTTTCACAATAGGTTCCATCTACTAAAAGTTTTCACTTTGGTTTATTTTGATCCTATATATATATATATATATATATATATATATATATATATATATATATATATATATATATATATATATATAAGTACATATATACGTTTGTAAAGTACTACGCATACATATATATGAATTAAAGATAGAAATAAACAACAATTAAACACAGGAAAAATTTTAAATAAACAAAAGGGAGACTCACCAGTTTCGTTCGGATTAACGAACGTTTTCAGAAAAGTGTAAAACTTTTCTGAAGATTTCCGTTGAACTTTCATTTGCTTATGTTTTTATTTTTTCTGTGTTTAATTATTTTTTCAATCTGTCTTTCATACATTCTGTCTCTACGACATTTCCTTCTGTGAGATATCGTGTATTTCATTCTAATATATATATATATATATATATATATATAAAGATAGAAGAAATAAGAGTGATAAACATGTTCGAATGTCCAAATTTATTTCAAATTTCGATTGTTCAATGCAAGGTGTATTCTGTAATAAGCCAGTGTTTATTGTTCTTTCCTTAAGCCAGGGCTTTTCAAAAATCGAAATCTTATCATCAGAGGAGAAATACAGATAGATAAGTTGGCTGTAGAAAACGCCAAAGTTCAAATATTTGAAAAATATTAAGATATTATTAAAAATGGGGTGAAAAAAGTTCGTGTAAAAAGGATATGTGGTTTGTCCAGATGGTAATTGTCCGTTGAAGGAGTGTCCGTTGAGGAGATTTTTGAGAAGACGAAAAAAAAAAGGAAAATTTTCCGTAGGAGCAGTATGGAGAAGGTATTCAAAAAAATAAATCCAAAAATGAAATGTTGAAATCTAAAACGTAGATGGAGCGCACTTAAATGGAATTGAAGTAAGAAATCCGGCCATTTCTTGCAACTTCCTCGGCCATTGTTTATCACTCTTATTTCTTCTATCTTTATAATTGCTCTATCTCGTATATTGAGCTTAACCTTTTCACTATAGGTCCTATTTACTAAAAGTTTACTTTTGGTTTATATTTGATTATATATATATATATATATATATATATATATATATATATATATATATATATATATGTATATATATACAACCGCATACACACACAGACTCGCTATAAGAGTAGACAGACAGTCATAAAAAACATACTCTTCCCAACAACACGGCCTCAAAAGCAAAAAAGCATACATAACGGCTTTTAAGCATGAAATATGCGCAAATGCGTATAATATCAGGTTCAACCCTGACAGTTATGCAATATATTTACTTTGTTTTAGTCACTATGTGCATCCATACATGCAATACCAAGACTATAGATACACAACCCGGCACATACACATAGGCGCAACGACCAAAACTCGGCACATATATAACTACACAAATATAGATGTATATGTACGAAACAAAATAAGTTGAACTCATACTTACATGCACACAATCATACATGTATACATACATACATACATATATACATATATATATTTTATGGATGTCGTCTAGACAAGGCATGAAGCCACTTGATGTTTGGAGCTAAAACAATGTTACTCCAAGCTAAAAATAACTAGCCAACGATAAGTGTTAAATGAATA
>OY744520.1:195233267-195275767 GCA_963556195.1 Sepiola atlantica | reverse complement strand
TCCGTCAAACGTGGACTTTTCTGAAAATCGTTCTTAAATTAAATTTCAAAACTTGTATTCTTCATAAAATATATAATTTATTGAATAAATGCTGAAAATATCATTAAGATTTGATAATTCTCTGATTCAGGCGAGATTACAAAAATAATATTTTGGTTTGTTTAGAAATAGTATTTTCTTTAATTTGGGGGTTAGGGTATGAACCATTGAAATAATTTATTTAATAAATGTTGCGCTCATTAATACATGTTGTTTCGTCGCCCTGATCCAATGATTAAGGATCCGAAATTAAGTGAAATAGCCACTCGCCGATTTTCATTCACTGGCCTAATCGGTAAAGGACCTCGCTATGCTGGAATGGCGCACAAGCTAATACGGGTCCCAAGTTTAACCAATCCCTGATACCTTGTTTGATTTTTCCCCAGATCGCTTATCACGGTGTGCCATACATCAAAACAACTTGAGCTTTTCGATCAAAAAATACAATTAAACCAAATGAAACAGAAATAAATCCTAAAATTTAATAAAGCATACCTACTTACCCACCTACCTACGGCACGTTGTAAACTAGAACTATAAACATATTTCATTAATAAAATGCTACAATTTGTATATATAATACTAACAGGAACCCAATATACTCCTGCTCCCAGTCCTGACCCCTATATTAACATTTGTATTCTTTTTTTCTCTAAGTTTTAATTTTCAAGTAATAAATAAAATAAAATAAAATAAACGGTCGTTTTTTTTTCTTCTGTTCATGCGGACGCGCGTTGTACTCTCCGGCCTTCTTCGGGTGTCATTTTATCTGAGTCGATCATCTTTCAAATATTTCGCAATTAACTTTTTATTTAACCCGCTAGGATAAAAATGTTCTCATTTCTACCGTATTAAATAAAAAAGGTCCATAAAAAACTGAAATCTATTAGAATGTAAAGAAACGAAAATCATTTGTTAAGTAGATTTTCATTTTTCATAAAGCAAAAATAAAATTAAACAAATAATATCTTAGTAAATAAGCTATTTAAATAAAGGTTTAACCTTCTTAGCGTTAAGAACAAAGAAGTGTTAACTCAGAACGTTTGAAATGAGTTGTGAACGAAGTTGAAAACGTCCAGTTCTTCATAAATATTGCATATTCAGTCATTTTTTATTTTTTTAAAATACGTTTTGGGATGAAAGGCGAAGAGCATCAAAATATTTAAATAAACAATTATACTTTAATTTACATGCATTTTTGCACAAAACATTCAAAATGTTTAAATAAAAATTATACTTTCATTTACATGTATTTTTCCACAAAACATGCAAAATATTTAAATAAAAAATAATACTTAACTTTACATGACTTTTTCCACAAAACATTCAAAATATTTAAATTAAAAATGTATACTTTAATTTACATGTATTTTTCCACAAAACATTTAAAATATTTAAATATGAATTATACTTTAATTTACATACATTTTTCCAGAAAGCATTCAAAATATTTAAAAATATGTATAATTTAATTTACATGCATGTTTAAACACCGCATTCAAAATATTTAAATAAATATTATACTCTAATTTACATGCATTTTTCCACAGAACATTAAAAATATTTTTTTTAAAATTCATACTTTAATTTACATGCATTTTTTCACAAAACATTCAAAATATTAAAGTAAAAATTACACTTTAATTTACATGCATTTTTCCACAAAATATTAAACATATTTAAATTAAAAACTATACTTTAATTTACATGCATTTTTCCACAAAACATTCAAAATATTTAAATAAAAATTATATTTTAATTTACATGCATTTTCCACAAAACATTCCAAATATTTTTTAAAAAAATAATACTTAACTTTAGATGCATTTTTCCACAAAACATTCAAAATATTTAAATAAAAATGTATACTTTAATTTACATGTATTTTTCCACAAATCATTCAAAATATTTAAATAAAAAATGTATACTTTAATTTACATGCATTTTTCCACAAAACATTCAAACTATTCAAATAAAAAATGTATACTTTAATTTACATGCATTTTTCCACGAAACCTTCAAAATATTTAAATAAAAATGTATACTTTAATTTACATGCATTTTTCCACGAAACATTCAAAATATTTAAATATGAACTTGTACTTTAATTTACATGCATTTTTCCACAAAACATTCAAAATATTTAAATATGAACTTGTACTTTAATTTACATGCATTTTTCCACGAAACATTTAAAATATTTAAATATGAACTTGTACTTTAATTTACATGCATTTTTCCACGAAACATTCAAAATATTTAAATATGAACTTGTACTTTAATTTACATGCATTTTTCCACAAAACATTCAAAATATTTAAATAAAAATGTATACTTTAATTTACACGCATTTTTCCACGAAACATTCAAAATATTTAAATATGAAATTGTACTTTAATTTACATGCATTTTTCCACAAAACATTCAAAATATTTAAATAAAAATTATACTTTAATTTACATGCATTTTTGCACAAAACATTCAAAATGTTTAAATAAAAATTATACTTTCATTTACATGTATTTTTCCACAAAACATGCAAAATATTTAAATAAAAAATAATACTTAACTTTACATGACTTTTTCCACAAAACATTCAAAATATTTAAATTAAAAATGTATACTTTAATTTACATGTATTTTTCCACAAAACATTTAAAATATTTAAATATGAATTATACTTTAATTTACATACATTTTTCCAGAAAGCATTCAAAATATTTAAAAATATGTATAATTTAATTTACATGCATGTTTAAACACCGCATTCAAAATATTTAAATAAATATTATACTCTAATTTACATGCATTTTTCCACAGAACATTAAAAATATTTTTTTTTAAATTCATACTTTAATTTACATGCATTTTTTCACAAAACATTCAAAATATTAAAGTAAAAATTACACTTTAATTTACATGCATTTTTCCACAAAATATTAAACATATTTAAATTAAAAACTATACTTTAATTTACATGCATTTTTCCACAAAACATTCAAAATATTTAAATAAAAATTATATTTTAATTTACATGCATTTTCCACAAAACATTCCAAATATTTTTTAAAAAAATAATACTTAACTTTAGATGCATTTTTCCACAAAACATTCAAAATATTTAAATAAAAATGTATACTTTAATTTACATGTATTTTTCCACAAATCATTCAAAATATTTAAATAAAAAATGTATACTTTAATTTACATGCATTTTTCCACAAAACATTCAAACTATTCAAATAAAAAATGTATACTTTAATTTACATGCATTTTTCCACGAAACCTTCAAAATATTTAAATAAAAATGTATACTTTAATTTACATGCATTTTTCCACGAAACATTCAAAATATTTAAATATGAACTTGTACTTTAATTTACATGCATTTTTCCACAAAACATTCAAAATATTTAAATATGAACTTGTACTTTAATTTACATGCATTTTTCCACGAAACATTTAAAATATTTAAATATGAACTTGTACTTTAATTTACATGCATTTTTCCACGAAACATTCAAAATATTTAAATATGAACTTGTACTTTAATTTACATGCATTTTTCCACAAAACATTCAAAATATTTAAATAAAAATGTATACTTTAATTTACACGCATTTTTCCACGAAACATTCAAAATATTTAAATATGAAATTGTACTTTAATTTACATGCATTTTTCCACAAAACATTCAAAATATTTAAATAAAAATTATACTTTAATTTAAATGCCTTTTTCCACAAAGCATTCAAAATATTTAAATAAAAATGTATACTTTAATTTACATGCATTTTTCCACGAAATGTTTAAAATATTTAAATATGAAATGTATCCTTTAATTTATATGCATTTTTCCACAAAACATTCAAAATATTTAAATAAAAATAATACTTAAATTTACATGACTTTTTCCACAAAACATTAAAAATATTTAAATAAAAATTTATCCTTTAATTTACATGCATTTTTCCACAAAACATTTAAAATATTTAAATAAATCATTATACTTTAATTTACATACATTTTTTTAGAAAGCATTCAAAATATTAAAAGTATTGATAATTTAATTTACATGCATGTTAAAACACCGCATTAAAAATATTTAAATAAATATTATACTTTAATTTACATGCATTTTTCCACAAAGCATTCAAAATATTTAAATTAAGAATTTATACTTTAATTTACATGCCTTTTTCCACAAAACATTCAAAATATTTAAAGTAAAAATTATACTTTAATTTACAGGTATTTTTCCACAAAACATTCAAAATATTTAAATAAAAAGTATACTTTAATTTACATGCATTTTTCCACAAAAAATTCAAAATATTTAAATAAAAATTATACTTTAATTTACATGCATTTTTCCACAAAACATTCAAAATATGTAAATAAAAATTATACTTTAATTTACATGCTTTTTTCCACAAAACATTCAAAATATTTAAATAAAAATTATATTTTAATTTACATGTATTTTACACAAAACATTCAAAATATTTTTTTAAAAAAATAATACTTAACTTTAGATGCATTTTTCCACAAAAGATTACAAAATATTGAAATAAAAATAATACTTTAATTTACATGCATTTTCCCACAAAGCATTCAAAATATTTTAATAAAAATGTATACTTTAATTTACATGCATTTTTCCACGAAACATTCAAAATATTTAAATATGAAATTATACTTTAATTTACATGCATTTTTCCACAAAACATTCAACATATTTAAATAAAAATTTATACTTTCATTTACATGCATTTTTCCACAAAACATTCAAAATATTTAAATATAAAATTTATACTTCAATTTACATGCATTTTAGCCAAAAACATTCAAAATATTTAAATTAAAAATGTATACTTTAATTTACATGCATTTTTCCACAAAACATTCAAAATATTTAAATTAAAAATGTATACTTTAATTTACATGCACTTTTCCACAAAACATTCAAAATATTTAAATAAAAAATGTATATATTAATTTACATGCATTTTTCCACAAAACATTCAAAATATTTAAATAAAAAATGTATACTTTAATTTACATGCATTTTTCCACGAAACATTCAAAATATTCAAATATGAAATTATACTTTAATTTACATGCATTTTTCCACAAAACATTCAAAATATTTAAATAAAAATTATACTTTAATTTAAATGCCTTTTTCCACAAAGCATTCAAAATATTTTAATAAAAATGTATACTTTAATTTACACGCATTTTTCCACGAAATGTTCAAAATATTTAAATATGAATTATACTTTAATTTACATGCATTTTTCCACAAAGCATTCAAAATATTTAAATAAAAATGTATACTTTAATTTACATGCATTTTTCCACGAAATGTTTAAAATATTTAAATATGAAATGTATCCTTTAATTTACATGCATTTTTCCACAAAACATTCAAAATATTTAAATAAAAATAATACTTAAATTTACATGCATTTTTCCACAAAACATTTAAAATATTTAAATAAATCATTATACTTTAATTTACATACATTTTTTTAGAAAGCATTCAAAATATTTAAAAATATTTATAATTTAATTTACATGCATGTTAAAACACCGCATTCAAAATATTTAAATAAATATTATACTTTAATTTACATGCATTTTTCCACAAAGCATTCAAATATTTAAATTAAGAATTTATACTTTAATTTACATGCCTTTTTCCACAAAACATTCAAAATATTTAAAGTAAAAATTATACTTTAATTTACATGTATTTTTCCACAAAACATTCAAAATATTTAAATAAAAATTATTCTTTAATTTACATGCATTTTTCCACAAAACATTCAAAATATTTAAATTAAAAATTATACTTTAATTTACATGCATTTTTCAACAAAACATTAAAAATATTTAAATAAAAATTATACTTTAATTTACATGCATTTTTCCACAAAACATTCAAAATATTTAAATAAAAATTATATTTTAATTTACATGTATTTTCCACAAAATATTCCAAATATTTAAAAAAAAAATAATACTTAACTTTAGATGCATTTTTCCACAAAAGATTCAAAATATTGAAATAAAAATTATACTTTAATTTACATGCATTTTCCCACAAAGCATTCAAAATATTTTAATAAAAATGTATACTTTAATTTACATGCATTTTTCCACGAAACATTCAAAATATTTAAATATGAAATTATACTTTAATTTACATGCATTTTTGCCAAAAACATTCAAAATATTCAAATTAAAAATGTATACTTTAATTTAAATGCATTTTTCCACAAAACATTCAAAATATTTAAATAAAAAATTTATATATAAATTTACATGCATTTTTCCACAAAACATTCAAAATATTTAAATAAAAAATTTATATATTAATTTACATGCATTTTTCCACAAAACATTCAAAATATTTAAATAAAAATGTATACTTTAATTTACATGCATTTTTCCACGAAACATTCAAAATATTCAAATATGAAATTATACTTTAATTTACATGCATTTTTCCACAAAACATTCAAAATATTTAAATAAAAATTATACTTTAATTTACATGCATTTTTCCACAAAACATTCAAAATATTTAAATAAAAAATTATACTTTAATTTACATGAATTTTTCCACAAAACATTCAAAAAATATTTAAATGAAAATTATACTTTAATTTACATGTATTTTTCCGCAAAACATTCAAAATATTAAAATAAATAATAGGTCAATATTGTATGCATTACGAGAGCTCAAAATATAACATAATAATTTAATAAATGCTTCTCTTCATTCTACTCATTTTTCTTTTGTTTTTCAAGCATACCAATTAAATGTTTTTAGCTATATCCTTATAAAAGTAAATGTTAAAGCTACTATTAGAAGACACCTGAAAAATATTGTATTTTATTTCATAATTTCCTCCATTAGTCCTTTGATTAAGAGAATACTTACAAAAAAGCATATGAATAAATAAAAAGGTTTTTTACACAACGTATTTTCGGCGTTTCCCTTACTCTTTCTCTGTCTGTCTGTCTGTCTCTCTCTCTCTCTCTCTCTCTCTCCCTCTATCTCTCTATCTCTCTTTGTCTCTAAAGATATATAGATAGATAGATAGATAGACAGACAAACAAACAGACAGACAAAGCGATATGCACTTTAGTCTGACGGGGATGAAACGCAGACGCCTTTGTATAGCTTAATTGTCATTAATATATTTTAAAAACTTACTACCTAGTTCTACTCACGTATTGAGCACTGTTTAAGTACATACTGAAAATTAATACGTTATATATTAGATCTCCTTATACTATTTTATGTAGATACATGAAATAATATATATATATATATATATATATATATATATATATATATATATATATATATATATATATATATGCATGTTAAATTAAACAACAGTGACAATTCTTGTTTCTTTCTTTTTTGATCCATCTGTTCAGAGTGACAGATCAACGATCCAATGTTCTGTTCAAGTGTGAACAAAAATTCACTAGATCGTTGGCCTGACACCCTGAAAAGATTGATCAAAAAATAAACAGGAATTGTCACTGTTGTTTAATTAAACATATATATATATATATATATATATATATATATATATATATATATATATATATATATATATATATATATAATGGTAATAATCCAGGGAAAAAATATTCACAGGGTGGTAATCCAGAGAATTTTAACCGGGTTTATAAAAAGTGCTCAATATCAAAATAGAGCTTTATATATTATTATTTTTATTTACACAGACATGTACAAAATCGGCGACACTGGCATGTCGATGTTATCGATCAACAGTTACTATAAACTGAGATCTCATCAGGCAGAGTTAGAATCCGATCTTAACCTCAGATCATATTTCTCTCCAAATATGATCTGAGGTTAAGATCGGATTCTAACTCTGCCTGATGAGATCTCAGTTTATAGTAACTGTTGATCGATAACATCGACATGCCAGTGTCGCAGATTTTGTACATGTCTGTGTAAATAAAATTATCATATATATATATATATATATATATATATATATATATATATATATATATATATATATATATATATATATATATATCGTTTATTCACACTCGAAGATTTAAGCAATATATTTAAACCATATATAAGGTCTCAACGATACAAAACAATGTACACAGTATAGTTTTACGGCAAGCCGTCGGCAATATTTGTTTACTGGTGTTTATTTGTAACTATTATTTTTGAACGGCTTGGAATCGTCTGGACTACAAATAATTGATCTCGTCTCTAGAAACGCCTCATTGGACGAATCGAAAAGGTTTATTCGTATGTTTTTTAACTAAAATTCGTAAAATTTATTTGGCTGAAAGTATGACAATTTATGAGAATTTAGCTTGGTTGAATAGTATAATAATTGTGAAAACGCTCCTTGCTTGTTTTGCTGTTATTTAATTCAAACAATTGTTTCTGCCTATTTCGAAACATACATTCTCTTAATAATAAAATTCAAGGTATTTTCAAAATGCTTCATCAGTAACTATTTTAAATACCAGAATCAAGAAAAAAATCAAAACGAACACAACCGTCAACATATTAACATTGTTTATTTAGCTTATTTTGTATTTATTCATTTTCTTTAAATTAATATATATATATATATATATATATATATATATATATATATATATATATATATATATATATATATATATATATATATATATATATATATGGGAAAATGAAAAAGGAAAACAAAAAATGGATGTTTTTTATGTGTACATCAACGTTTCGTCTTTATTCATAAGACTTCATCAGGATGATAAAATAGAGAAAAAATGTCATGCAAGTACAGATACATGTAGGGTAGACATATTGGGAGGAAAAATAAAATGAAAAAAATGACCACTACTGGGTGGACGTCCGTACTTGTTGGAGAAATAGAAATGAATGTTGAAGAAAATGAGTGGGGAAAAAATGGAAACACAACGTGAATTAAAGAAACGATTAAATGAACACAAAAGGGACATAAAAAACAACAACCCTCTTAGTGCACTTTTCTCCCATGCACTAGAACATGGTCATGCATTCAAATTTGAACAGGCCAAAATCACTAAATACATCCACAACAAATCTCGGCGAAGATTATTGGAAACTGCCCTCATCACAGCCTCCACCACCATCAAGCAACGAAATGGTTTCTTTAACCTAACACCCTTAATAAGCAAGATCATCCTCACAGAACAAAGACTCTTGCCTGATCATAGTTAACTTTTATTTTCATCTCCAACCTTTATGACACTCTTCCATTTACTCACTCCCTTCCTTTTTCTCCTTGAATCTTCATTTTCTCCTTACTTTTTCCGTTTTTTCCCTCACATTTTTAATACTGCAGTCCAAATAAACTTTCTCATGTTCCAAATATTTCAAATATTCTATACCCACCCTTTCAATCACCGCCCTCCTCCACCCCTCCAATCCCTCACTCATTGCTATCATTTTCCAAATATTTCAAATATTTCACACCCTATCACAACAAATCCTCCCTCTCCCCCTCTCAACTATTTTCTCCCATACCCCTTCTTAAATTCCCTCATTTTCTCAAAACACTCTCTAAGACCATAACTTTCGCCCATCCACCAAAATCACAGCCCCCTCCCTCTCTACCCATCCTCCTTTCCCTGCATACACCCCCCATACACAAACATTCCAACTTACTATTCCCCTTCAATCTTGACCGCAGCCATCTGGTCAAACACCTCCCTCCCCCCTCTTCCTCCACTCCCCTGCTCATCCCCCACCACTTTCTCTTACCACCAGCCACAGTAGTCCTTGCTCACCCCATCCTTCCATTTTTTTCCCCACTCATTTTCTTCAACATTCATTTCTATTTCTCCAACAAGTACGGACGTCCACCCAGTAGTGGCCATTTTTTCATTTTATTTTTCCTCCCAATATGTCTACCCTACATGTATCTGTACTTGCATGACATTTTTTCTCTATTTTATCATCCTGATGAAGTCTTATAAATAAAGACGAAACGTTGATGTACACATAAAAAACATCCATTTTTTGGTTTTCCTTTTTCATTTTCCCATCACGTCGGATTACCTTCATCCTTCTCTTCCCATATATATATATATGTATACAGTATTTTTATGTAGTTCAATACCACATCAATATCACAGAAGACAAATTCACGCTATTTTTTTCACAACTTATTTTTCATTTTGCAAACAATTGTTTCGGCTTAATTGTCTGCGAAATAAAAAATAAGTTTTGAAAAAAATGACGTGAATCTTTCGTCTGTGAGATTCGTATAGTATTGAACTACATAAAAATACTGAATATTGCATAGATCTAGCTTTAATCTATTCAGTTATTATAAGTACTTTATGTTACAAAATAAAAAATACACACACACACACTCAGACACACACACACACATATATATATATATATATATATATATATATATATATATATATATATATATATATATATATATATATATATCAAGTTAATCTAACAAAAGATATAAGAGGCAACTAATATCTCTAATTAGTGAACATCCGGATAAAACTGAAGCTCAATACACTGGATAGAGCATTAATAGCATAATATAAAATGAAATAATAAAATAAGGTGCGAATCAAATTTTATTAGAATTCAATGTTCAGGCAAAGTACCTTAAAATCCTTAACTCATGAGTTTTCAAAGAAAATGCTGCTCCTCAGATGACTATTACCGCAATGACATGGCTGCAGGTAATAAAATTAAACTTTGAAAATATATAAAAATATATATATAAAAATACATAAAAGTATATAAAACATCAAATATATCAGCCCAAAACATACTTTTTTTGTTAAAGCTATACAATCCATCCAGGTCATACAATTTGAAACATATTCAGGAAAGATATCCAAGATGTTGACTGAAAAGTGATCCAGGTGGTGAATGGTAGTCCAAAAACGAAAAAATTATCCAATCGATGCAGTAAATGACAGTGAAAAATATATCCAAGGTGTATGCAAATATATATATATATATATATATATATATGTGTGTGTGTGTGTGTGTGTGTGTGTGTGTGTATGTGGGGGTTTGATTTAGAACCTTAAAAATATATTGATTATAATTTCAAATATTCGAATCCAGCTACGGAAATGAATATTCAACAATCTCCATTTATATGTGCTCGCGTTTCTGAAAATAACCATTTATTAGCAAAATTACATTCAAGTAATATATTAGGGTACATTATATATATATATATATATATATATATATATATATATATATATATATATATATATATATATATAGTGTTATAATGGAATAATTCCAGGAAGAAATCCGGGTAAGAGAGCTCAATGTGGTAAACAGAGCAATAATAACGTAAAATATAATAACACGAAATTACATGATTGTCGATGCAATAATTTATTTCAACCTTGCGGTTTTATTCAAGCATCCAACTTAACAATTACATTTTTGATACTGATAGAAAATTGAATTTATCCTCGGCACTTCAAACACAATCAGAGGGAGTGGTGGTAGCAGCCGGTTTGAACACCCAACATAGAGCGAGTAGGAATTAACATCTTATATTTAACTAAATTAATCTAAGGGGATCTTATGGTTTTTTTTGTTTATTTTTATTAAATATGCTCTATGTTGGGTGTTCAAACCGGCTGCTACCACCACTCCCTCTGATTGTGTTTGAAGTGCCGAGGATAAATTCAATTTTCTATCAGTATCAAACATGTAATTGTTAAGTTGGATGCTTGAATAAAACCGCAAGGTTGAAATAAATTATTGCATCGACAATCATGTAATTTCGTGTTATTATATTTTACGTTATATATATATATATATATATATATATATATATATATATATATATATATATATATATATATATATATATATATATATATATATGAAGTAAGTTTAGATAAACAAAATTAGAACATTATTTATATTAGTTCTAAGAATTCAAACACAATGAATATTTGGCTTACGATCGTTTCTAAAACAATTTGGAAAATTTTATTTTGTATTATACTTTAGATGATTCCAAAAGGTCACTTCATCAGCGCCCCTTAAAACATGACATATAGAATTCAAGCAAGAAAAACATCATATTTTAGTATCATTATAAACACATATATCCAATCAATATAGTAAACAGAACCTCTTATTATGTAATGTTATACTACTCTATTTGTGAGATCAATAATGATAATAGAATTGAAAACATATAGGATATAGCAACTTAAAATATTCAAATACAGAATAGAACTGATCTTACAAATGGAGTAGTACAAAATGCATAAAAATGGTTCTGTTTTCCATGTTGACTGGATATATGTATGTTTTTTTTTAAATAATACTAAATGTCTTACTTGCTTGACTACGTTATGTGATGTTATAAGAGGCGCTAGTCCCGTAGATGTTCGACTTTAGACAGTCGCTAATCTTTGGTGCGCCACTTGAGCCACGTCATTCGTTTGTGTTTAAGTTATGATTTTCCCTTGTGAATTAAACATATTCTATTGCACACTTCTCATACAATGGCTTACAAAAAAACTATATATATATATATATATATATATATATATATATATATATATATATATATATATATATATATATATATATATATATATATGAGAAAAGAGAAACTCATACTCAATAGTGAGTGTGAGTTTCTCTTTTTTCATTTTCAAAAATGTAATCGCGTCGCTTGGATGCTTTAATAAGGCCGGAGGGTCGAAATAAATTATTGCACCGAGATTATGTGATTTCGTGTTACTTTACTTTATTTTATTCTTACTCTGTTTATTACATTGAGCTCTCATTTCTGGAATTTATTTCACTTCTGGAATTTATTTTACTTTAACTATCTATATATATATATATATATATATATATATATATATATATATATATATATATATATATATATATATATATAAGGTTAATACAAAAAAGATATAAGGGGCAACTAATATCTTTAATTAGTAAACATCCAAATAAAAATAAAGCTCAATATACTGGATAGAGCATTAATAGCAATAGATAAAGTGAAAATACACGAATGAGATGCTACGAAAAGAAACATAAAATGTTCAATATAACAAATATTTATCTGATTTTAAAATATGCGTATATATATAAGTGCATATTTATTTTTTTGTACATATATATATATATATATATATATATATATCGATGCATACATACATACATATGCATATATATGTATACATATACACGGATTGACATACATACAAATATATATTAACATATACGCTGGTATATTTGCATATATACGCATCATATATATATATATATATATATATATATATATATATATATATATATATATATATATATATATATATATATATATATATATATATGGAGAATCTTTACTATGTTTATATAATACGGCTCAATAATAAATAGTAATAATAATAAATAATATAATCAATAATAAATAATAAATAATAAATAATATGCATAATAACTGTTTTATTCATACAAACATTTGGCGAATACACATCAAGACATGTTTCAGTCATAGCTTTGACAAGCAAGATTTCCTCAGACCGGGGAAAAAAGGTTATTTAAAAATCCACGATTATAACAGGTGTTTATGTGTAGCCGGCAAATGTTAGTTTAAAAAGCATTTATTATCATACACACACACACACACACACACACACACATATATATATATATATATATATATATATATATATATATATATATATATATATATATATATATATATATATATATATATATATATATGTTTTTGGTGTTCACAAACAGTCACACGGCAGATCATACCTACCAATCAAGTCATCAATCTGAAATTCTGGACTCAAGTTTAACCCTCTTTTTGGCCTTTTAGTAATATTTGATTTTGTTTTTTTTAACATAGTTCACCCCAAACAAGGCAGGACGCCACTGTAGACGTAAGGGGCTACTGAGAAAAAAGAGGGGAGAAGGTAGGGGGCAGTCAACCTAGATTGGGATCTGCGCAGCGAGATGTCTGTTTACATTAGTTTTAACCTTCTGCATGTCTGTAGTGTCGGGGAAACAGGGGGCAGGGAGGGGGTTCCAGAGGCCAGCAACACGAGGAAAGAAGCTATTTGAGTAGAAAGCTCTCCGACATCTGGGGATCTCCTCTGCGTGCGAAGCGGCAATTCTACCCGTGAAACACTACCTAATATACACAGAACCTGAAAAACTGAAGCAGCATATGAAAAACGATGTTCGAAAAGCTACATGTTCCTCTTAACCAGATGTGTTGTCAACTAACTTGAAAAATTACACAGCCAGGCTAATGACCCACAGCAGTATCTATCAACTAACCAAGTCGATGGTATCAAACTATCAGTTGGCTTCGGGTCTGTCGGCTGCAGTATGTGTCTAAATGTAGAGAAACAATTATAAATATATATGTATATGTATATATACATATTTATACATACCTATGTATATAAATGTGTATGCATGTTTATATGCATATAATCAAAGATATATACAGGGTGATTCATAAGTCACTTAGCTATTTATTTTTTAAATTCTAAAGTTAAAAAATACGGTAATACAAAACAGAAAGTGTATTCAACAAATTAATTGATGGGAGTTTAAAATTACAGCAAATTTTCAAAATTTCCACCTTTGTTCTGCATGCATAGCTCCATTCTTTTTGCAAGGAATTTATGACTCTTTGTAGCATATATGATGATTTACACAAATTTAAATAAATAAAAATAAATATATATAGAAACAAATATATAAACGAACAAATTAAAAATAGCAAATAGCAGCAATTAGAGAGTAAAATAACAAATATCAAAAGTTCATAGTATGTTTGTGCTTCATATGGTAATAATTTTAAATAGCTAAGGTACTTATGAATCACCCTGTATATATATGCGTATCTTTATATGAGAAAAAAATTCATA
This sequence comes from Sepiola atlantica, assembly GCA_963556195.1. Lineage (NCBI taxonomy): Eukaryota > Metazoa > Mollusca > Cephalopoda > Sepiida > Sepiolidae > Sepiola > Sepiola atlantica. The sequence continues at coordinate 195,260,743 of OY744520.1, read as the reverse complement.
TGTATATATTTATATGCATATGTACAAAATTTACGTAAATATATGTATATATACAAAAGAAAAAAACCTAGTCGAATTGACACGAATGAGTTAATTAAATGATAATATAAAAAATTCTTAATATATATATATATAGTATAGAACAGATTTTATAATATATGTGTATGTAAATTCACATATATACGCGTATATAAACAAGTATATATATGTATATATATATATATATTGAGATATATAAAATATACATAAAATTCATATATATAATATATGATATATTTATATATATATATATATATATATATATATACAATATAATATAAATATATATTTATATATAATATGTATGTACTTATATATAATATAATATATATGTACTTATATATATATACAATGTAATATATATATATATATATATATATATATATATATATATATATATATATATATATATATATATATATATATATATATATATATTAGTGTGTGTGTGTCTGTGTGTCTGTGTGTGTTTGTGTGTGTGCAAGTCTGGTGGAATACCACAGGATTTTAGCTTATTTTTAATAAGAAACAGCCCAATATTTACAAAATAACTTATATTATCGGAACTAATATATTTAAAGTATTCCATAATTAAAATTAATAAATTAATTAATATACAAATAAATTAATAATTAAATAAATAAGGAATAAATAAATGAAATAATATAACTAAAGAAAGTTCACAAATATACAAATACAAAAATAAACAATAGACTCAAAAACACGCTTTTTTTCTATCGATTCTTCTCCTGCCAAAACGTTCAAGAAAATTATAAAAATCACAACAACAAGTCTATTAAAAAACACTAGCCCTGATGACGATCACTTAAATAAGAACCCTTTTGAGTCATATTATTACAACGAGCACCGCAAACCCGAAAGCTTGTTCGCCGCATCGAGAACATTACCAAGAAAATTTCCTGAGAAACGCGAAAATACCGTGGTATTCAACCAGACTTGCATAAACAATGACTTGCTGTCTATATATATATATATATATATATATATATATATATATATAATTCCCGAAACAGTTTTTCATGGTAAACAACTGATGATCTTTTAAATAATGTTAGAAGTAAACTAATATGATAACTGTAAAAAATAAATTGACTTACATGAGTGATTTTCCACTGAACAAAAAGTTGTTTTTTAAAAAAATTTTTTAATAGTTTTAATGGTTGAGAAACTTCCAAGACTATATATATATATATATATATATATATATATATATATATATATATATATATATATATATATATATATATATATGTGTGTGTGTGTGTACATCATTCTCTCTTGTTTTTTTTTCGAATAATTATTTCATGATTGTTGTTTAAAGTCGATTTCAATTTAATATACAAAACTACAATCACATACTTTGCATCTCTTTTCAAATGAGAAAAATATATATAAGTTATTTAAAAAATAAATATTTTATTTGCATCAAAGTGAACAATGACTTGAGAAACATTTTTCGATTATTTTCTGCGTCCAGTTTTTTTTTTTTTTGAGAAAGTAAAAAAAAAAGGACTTGAAAATATTGAAACAGAAACCTTGCAGTAAGAACGACACCGGAAGTTTCATGTTGACAAACTTCCGTTTCACGCAATGCCAAATTTCAAACGACGTCGAAACTTTGTTTGTTTCACCTATCTATATTAAGAGCTCTCCTTTCTTACAGACTCTCGACACTCCTCAGCACAGTATTTTTTACAGTCGGATACTTTAGTCATTTTTTTCGGTTTTTTTCTTATTTGTTTTTTTGTTTTGTTCATTTTCCTCATAATTCTATAGAATGATGCTATCCTGGAGATGATAGTTCTATAAATCATGTTCTATGTAGAGTTGTAATTATTCTTTATCCTTTGAAAGCAAAAATTGTCGGTTGTGCTTTTGTACCAATTTTTTTATATACATAAATATATATATAAAACAAATACTATATGTAAAGACATGCAAGAAATTAACCTTTTTTTTTCAAAGTTTTATTATGTTAACTTATCATTGTACCATCCGATTTCTGTAACAAATAAAAAACTGTTTGATCCACAATAATCACTTTAACACTGACTATAATATCCGATCATTTTTTTTGTTTGTTCTTTTTTATGGAAATCGCTCCAGGCAAGGCATGCAGCCGCTTAATATATTGAGCTAACAAGAACGAACGATGATTATTGCAAAGCCATGAGATGCCTCAGTCTTGAAAAGACCAAGTCTATAGGTAGTCATCAGGAAGAGAGTAACAAACCTGCAGTTTTGGGAAAGAAGCTACTGGACTAAAAAGTTGTATTACTGTTGTGAAGTTGTCCAGCAGTAAATAATAAATAAAGGAAGTCAAGTCGAGGGTTGGTTTAACAAGTGTATTAACAAAGTAAGAAAGTGACTAGCACTTGGCTAGACAGTTACAAGACTGTGCTTTGTCTTCTCTGTGTTTCTGTAAGAACGGCCGGTGTAACAATTATAATGAGGCATCAAAACAGCGAATTGATGGAGACCACTAGACCAACGAATAAAACGAGCTGGGACAAAAGAAGCAGGTAATAGATAAGACAATTCCGAAGAACATATGCCATAATAGTATTTATAGAAAAGACTGAGACTAGCAACATCTCGTCTTTGAGAGAGAGTGGGCAGGGAAGAATAAAGGGTAGGGCCAATCAAATTACAGATACGTTTCTGAACTTTTATATGGACAGGCCATCTCTTTAATGATTGTTCTCTTCATCTTTCTTGAACTAAACTTTCTTGGTATTATTTCTTTACATAGCTGGAGTCTGGTAGCCGGAAAACATGACCAAACCACGTTAAATGCGTTTTTTCATATAATGTCCTTGATGAATCGGTTAATATTAAGCTTTTCTCTGATAGTTGTATTTCTTTGTCTATCTCACAAAGTTACTCAAATGATAGTTCATAAACATTTCATTTTAAAGTAATTGAGCTTCCCCTAATGCTCTGTCAGTATAGTTCATGTCCCACTTGAATATATAGCAATCAGAACTATTACTGCATTGAAAAGGCTTAACTTTACAACAGATGCGTTGATATGCCATTCTTACTCCATATTTTTCTTTTAGACGTCCAAATGCAGAAGTGGCTATTTATGTGCTTCGGCTGATGTCAGATGAAGATCCTGATACCACTGAGCCAAAAAACACAAAATCCTCGGGGTTTTAAACAATTTTGTTGTCTATTGAGATATTATCTTCAAAAGCGAAAAATCGTTGCATTTGCCTCGGTTCACTTTTATCCCAATTTTTCGCAAGAGGCTTTAGGCTCAGAAGTAGAGAGATTCAACTGATCAAAGACAGCGGCAACGAGCGTGATGTCATTAGCATAACGAATATTAGTCGAGAGCTCATTGCTGAGATGCAGTGTTAATTGCCGATTATCCAGTTGTTTCGTCACAAATCCTAAGAAACTTTTGAAGATGGCAAGAGATAACAAACAACCTTAGCGTAACCATGAAGTTACTTAAAACCGCTTTGTGATATCGCAATTAATAACCACTGCACATTATGCATCTTTGTATAAATTTTCACTAATGTTTACGATTTTGCAATCAATTAAATTAACTGCCTTCTTAACATACATTGTCGAACGAGAAAGATTTCTTCGAAATTTAACTTTTAACAAACGTAGACAGTAAACGTAACGGATCGAAAGTAACTCGAATCATTTACTAAATTGCAGAATATCCGATTGTTAACCCGTTTCGGAGATCACTACCCGATCGTTATTGGTGTTTGATGGTTTACAGGAGGATTGATCCACTAAAAGAACGTTCGGTATTGCTGAACAGGAAACGCCCGATCCCTCACCATTTTAATTCTCGACCACACATCACTACCCTTTCGTTCATTGTTTTAGTATACTTAAATTGCCCAACATTGAAGATTTGCTCAAGGTAGATAACTCCTGTTCAAGCGATATAGTTTTATCTATCCAATGCGTAAAAATGTAAATTTTTACCAATTTTTGTCTAATTAAGCTCATATATATTTATATACGTCATAATCACGTTGACACACCGGTTCTTGTTAGATCACCAAAGTTAAGCGACGTTGAGCCTGGTCAGTACCAGATGGGTGACCATTTGGGAATACCAGGTGATGTATACGTATACAGGTGTGGCGATCTGTATCCATATCAAACCATTAGAAACAAAAAATGACAAAGTCGCAGCACCATCAAAATTTGCCAGTTTCACTTACATCTCTTGGCATAGGATGATTTATTTTTAAGTTTTTATCTCTTGGTGAACGCGTAAAGAATTTGTAGTATGTGTTTCAGAGGTCAGATCAATACGGTGGACGGTGCAGAATGACATAGCCCAATTTGTTGGGCTTCAGCAAACTCGCAGGCGAGACGTGTGGTCGAGAATTAAAATGGTGAGGGATCGGGCGTTTCCTGTTCAGCAATAGCGAACGTACCTTTAGTGGATCAATCCTCCTGTGAACCATCAAACACCAATAACGATCGTTTTCTAAAAGCAGGTAAGTGGCAGTAGTAAATGTGCTATCGCTTTATATTAATGCAGCTGGTTGTCGCTGATTGTTGTAACGGATCCACTTTTCATTTCACGTGAGAATACGCCTTTAATTTGTCGTTGTCAACAGCAGATGTTCACTCATGGTTTCCTGGCCGAATGTTCTGCTAATACTACTCTATACTCAATGCTAAGTTGATTTTTTAAATAATTTTCTACCAGGTGTTTGTTATTTTCTTATTTTTCTTTCTTTTTTATTTCTTTTTTCTTTTTTTTCTTTCTTTTTTTTTACAAAATGAGATCTTTCTATCTTCTTTCCTTTTTTCTTTTTCGTTAATCTCGAACTACAACAGGGTCTGCAATAATGGGTTTTTGTCTCCACTTGGTACGATTACAGGCTTGGCCTGGATTGAAGGACATTTCTACGGAGATAGTTGTGCATTATGTCTTATCATAGGCTTTCCTCTCGGTCGCTTCCCGGCGACTTCTAATGTAGACGCAAGTTTCGCGACTGTGTCGTCGACGATACTCATCACATCTCCAAACCATCTGAGTCGCTATTCCCTCATCTTGCCCTCGACCGGTGCGATGCCGTAGAATCTTCGTCTTTTATGGATGGCAGTGTATGCCTATCACACGAGGTCAATGCGCATAAATACTCTTGTTCCGGCGTACACTTGTTCTTTCTCATATCCAGGTTCTACACGGCGATAGGGTATGTCAAGATTCTTTCAACCACATGATTCAGGTTGTGGCTCGTCATTTGGCAATCAGATCCATCTACCAAACAGAATAATTACTGCAACATTTCGTGAGGTGTTCGCCGATCATAACTAGATAGCTCGCTATTGACAGAAAACAGCTGAGACTCTCGTTTACATGTTGTATGTAGTTGACTTAATAGGTAGTGACGTCTAGTTTTAAAGGTAGTTGTAGTAGTGATGTAGCAGCCGACGTTTCTGTGTCTTTCTCTTTCTTTGTAGCTGTAATAATGTTACAAATATAGAAGGGGCAACATCTTTACTCAATGACGTCATGCTCTTTCGTTTTTTTTAAATTCTTTTAAGTACTGTAGAGTTACACATTACGTAATATTCCCATCACCCGCTCCCCAGATGGGGGAGGGGCAAAGACGGGACTTCGAAAATAAAACGACCGAATACAATGAGCCCAGCTGCCAAAAAAAAAGACTTTTTCTTACTTCTTTGCATTTAGAGTTCCTGTCCGTGTCGCCATTTGCTGACACTTTTAACTTCTAATAGATTTTTTCACGTTTCGTCTTACTCGAATCTTATTTGGAAAATACCGTTTTTACAAATCCGAATCAAATACTTTACAAAGACTGATTAGTCTATTTTTTTACATTTGGTTAGCATTAAATGGCACACTAAGATCTATATGCCGTAAAGAAAACCATGTTCAGATAATCAAGGGAGGCGCGAGAGGGCTCTATCCCTTAATAGACTCAAAAACGGCCTATGCTAGAAATCTTCATCAATCATAACTCAAAAACCAATAAACCAAATTAGTTACAACTTTGCACAAAATTTTTATTTGATAGGTTCTATAAGTGTGTAGAATTTCAGCATCATTAGTCAAGGCAACTCGGAGATCCAGAAAGTTCAATCATGAAATCATGTTATCCGTGTGTACGTACGTATGTGCTACCCTGTATTTCATCAACTATTTGATGGATTCAGATGATTTTTGGCAGAGATAGAGGTTCTAGGGTCTAGTTAATGGCATTTTAATTTCAGTTTACCATATACCTTAGTTTTCTAGAGAATTCCCAAAAAAACTTTAAAATGACCATTGTATTGAGGCATAGCTTTTACAAAAGTAGTGACATTCCATGAGAAATGCCAGTATACTGAAATCATATGCCCTTAATAGGGTTAAGATGAAAATTCATATACACTAAATGTATAAAAGCAAGGAAATTCCCAAATTTCTACACTTTTATTGTCATTAAGGGTATGCGAGCACAACTATTATTGTCATTAATTAAGGGTATGACTACATATCAATCAAACTATTTCATTATCACATCACTACAGTATAAATCTCTATGCATGATTGGATGAAGTGTGTATGTTGCGCTGAAGAAAAATTCCTACCAGTAAAATACATATTTTACTGGCAGGAATTTTTCTTCAGCGCACCTCACACACTTCATCTACTCATGCATAGAGATTTATACTGTAGTGATGTGATAATGAAATAGTTTGATTGATATGTAGTCATACCCTTAATTAATGACAATAACAGTGTAAAAAATTGGGAATTTCCTTGCTTGTGTACATTTAGTGTATATGAATTTTCATCTTAACCCTATTAAGGGCATATGATTTCAGTATACTGGCATTTATCATGGAATAAAATTAGAACCAAATATATGCATATGAAATACAACCTATTATGGTGTATTGTACACTTCCGGTCCATTATATTATAAATCTGGACCCGAAACGAGATGTTTTTGAATAGTAATGTAAAGTTAACGATCACAAGCTGTGGCCAAAACAGACTCCATGAACAATTGGATAAAGCGTTATTGTTGTTTATAGGGGGTTGGCTTTAAACCGTTAAAATAAAACAGCAGTATGTGGTTGTCTGTGGAGATAAGTTAGGTCAGGTTTCATTAGCATGTTACAAGAGAAAGCGGAAATAGGTATCACGCGTGTCGTGACGTTATCAAAGTTAGCGTAGATTTTGAAAGTTAGAAATCTACTGGAAACAGGTCGAGTACAAAGTAAAATATGAGTGGGGAGTAAAATGATTAGTTAGAGCCAACTGAGGTTGTCTCCTTCTCTCCCCTCTCATCGCGTCACGACAACGACTAATTAAAAGTACAAGTTGTCGTAAACATTGGTCTTTGTGTTATTAATTAAGAGGGAAAGTTCAATTTCAGCCAACAAGAAAAAATCGCTATTTCTCCAAAAACATTCTTCAAGAGATCATCAACGTTAAGAAGTTACCACTAGATGATCGAGCAAGAGACGTTTTTTTGAAGAAAATATGCTGGAATAAAAGTCAAGCATATCTTATAAACCAGAACTGACAAAAGACAATGGATGATATGTTTAATTCACCAGGCGTAACTGGTCCTAAATCAGTTAGAACACTTTTAATCTTTGAAAAAATAGCTTTTAAATGTAGATCATTGTATTATTTGATAAATATAAATAAATTAATTCACTGATTTTAAGAGATACATTATATTCGTATATATAAAAAAAAAACAAAAAAAACTAGAAGAATGCCCTCCAAGAACGGGTAATATTAATTGCTCGAACAGAACACTTTTGTACGAATTTAATGTCATCTTTAAAATATTAATATCAAGATATACTGATACTAAACTTTATGTCTAGAATCCGTATTCCAATTTTGATCGAAATCAATTACATCTAAAATTCCAGGCTTAAGCTTGTGGGGTCTTAATAAGAAATTGAAATTCAGGGAATATTTTTAATGGATCAAATTCAATGCAAATTTGAAATATTTTAATTTTCAAATAGCACGGTGTGCCTTTATTATTCCACCTAAAATCTCTTTTAAATGCGCCAAAGCAACTGAAATTTGCTAAATATTTATTAATTGATGTCTAATTCACAAAATCGCATGTATCTGAATTTTCAAGAAGAACTCCAACCTAGTTTTTGCGTCCTTTGCATAAAACTAAATAAAACTAAATATAGTCCACACTACCCACCTAGCATCTGTATACCAAAGTTCATAATGATCGGTTAATTAGATTTCAGGTGAATCAACTACATACAAATATACAAACACATGCTCGTACCTTTATATAAGTAGCGATATACAGTTTAGAATCACAGAGATGTTCACCAAAGTATAATATTTAAAAACCATCCTTAATTATAACTACATGGCATTTGCACCGGAGATGTAATAACCGGTGTTTATTAAAACAATGTCCTCTTTGAATAATATTCCGGATTTTGGTGACAAACTGACAGACACAAACTCTGTAAAATAGAGAAAGAATATTATCACTTTTTGTTATGCTAAAACTATATTGACGGTAGCGGAAAAATGAACTTCATAAAAATCAACGCTAAAACGATAAGGTTGGTGTGGGATCGAGCAGCGCGAGACTGACAGCATGTGTAAAATGCAATTTGTATGGTGAACACGGGATTTGACAAAACGAATAAAAGAAGCAATTTATGATTTCCAAATTCAGTCAGTTTTTACCAATTCAGATCGGTACGTTGCGATGTTTCTTATATCAGAGAATCCCTTGTGAACGTGTTTTTGATGCTTGCTAAACAAGTTCCTTGTATGTTTTGTTAAGACGGTACTTCTACAGAATGTGAACCAAACAAAACCGACTTTTGCCGCAGTAGATTACCGTAAACAGTCGGAAACAACCGAAGCGTTAATCCAATCAAAAGCCGAGAGAAAAATTCTGGCAAACGACAAATACAGACAACGTCAAACATAAATTGATTAAAACGAAAAGTAATTTTATGCTGCAAAAAATGTATTAAGTGTTATCTTTTACCATAAACCTACCCTTAAACTATGTACTAACTGACTGTTTATCGACGACTGAGACCCTTGTGTTTTTTAAAGTACTAAAAATAATTTTCGCGCAAAAAAGAGAAAAACTGTTGTCGACGACCGAGACCCTTGTTTTTTGTAAATGACTAAAGAAATTTATCTGGCGATCGAGTGTTTATCCCTGCAGCATTACATAAAATAATACTACAAGAATTTTACGTAGGTCACCTGGGCATTTCGAGAATAAAAATTCTCATGAGAAGCTTGATGTGTTGGACAAGTATGGACAAAGGCATTGCAAATCGAAATAAAACTATGCAAAGGTTGTGCTTTAGCATCAAAACACCTGCTATAAAGTTCAGACTCTGATCTAGGATCCACATAGATTTTTCTAGCCCACTGGATGGTTTCTATTACCTAATAATGGAGGAGAGTCTCTCAAAATGGCCGGAAATATTAAAATGTAAGAAACAAACTACAGAAGTAACCATTAGTTTTTTTACATAAATTGTTCGTCTGGTTTGCGGTCGTTGATTGTATTGTATCAAACAATGGAACGCAAGTCACGTCTAATGAATTTAAAGTATTCTGTCAAAGGTTTGTAGTGGAACATATCACAATCGCACCGTGCCATGCGAGAAGCAATAGTCAGGCAGAATGCTTAGTGGGCACGTTCAAAAGAACGCTTAAAAAAGCTAGAGGTACACTTACTGAAAAAGCCATGCAATCATTTTTGCAGATATATAGGATGACCCCAAATAACAACGTTCCATCTTCCATGACGCCAGCAGAAGCAATGTTTACAAGGAAGATTAAAACAGTGTTTTTGATAGATTATTGCCAACCCATAGGTAACCCGGAACGTACAAAACAATGTCACAAAGGTATACTTTAAAGTTGGAGAAAAAGTTTTATTTCCGATGTTCAAAAACAATACATTCTACTGGGAGATAAAGATAGTGGATAACAGATTGGGAACATGATTTACATGATAAAGGGACTGAAGTTTACCCACAAAAGACACATATTCGATATTCAGATGCTTTCAAGATTAATACTGCAGAGGACGAATTAATGGATGTTGTGTTCGACATATTTGAGATACCAATCCCGCAAACAGGTTCTGAAAAGCGAAGAATAAAAATGAAAACGTAAGATTAGGGTTTTGAATGTAATGAACACTAAAAGGTAAAGGTATTGACTCCATACGAGGAAACCCTCAAAGAGAGGTGTTATAGTGTGATGGTGATCTACCCTACTTCGTTACTATATGGACTCTTCTAGACAGTATGTATAGAGGAACCTACAACAAAGGATGGAGCAGTCTCGGGGCAGTCTTTCTGTAACATACTATTTTGTACTTCTGTAAATACATATTCTTGTAAATATGTTTACTTTGTTTGGAATGGTTTCCAATCTCGGGAATCTCCGTCTAAAACATTTCCAGAAACGACTTGTCTTGCTGCAAACAATTTTACTTTCCTCCCTTGTGTACATAACACCAAACATAAATTTCGAGGAACGGAGTTCTCTTTCCAACACCTACTCATATGTCGAAACACGTTGCCACAAGATTTCTTCCCCGAGGGATAAAACATAGTCATCTATGAATCTAATTTTAATAAACACTTGTCATAAATAGTTCCATAAGTCATCAAATTCTATTTATTACATTCATTATTGTTATGATGTGATGTTGATCTACCCTATTTTGAGAATAGATGGACTCTTCCAGGCACAATATATAGAGTTACGATGAAGTGTCGTAGCAGTCATGGCGGCAGTCATAGCCACAGTATCGGACGCAGACTTTCTGTAACATACTATTATGTACTTCTATGAGTACATTATTGTAAATATGCCACCGCGTTGTCTTAATTATCACCGGCCCTTCAAAGTCACAACAATCTGATATATTCATAATGGTATATGAAATTAATTTGCAGTTGCAAGGAAATTATGCCAACCTTATCAAAGACAAATGTACCATATCCATCTTGCTCTCTAAATTCAAGTTATTCAAACGAAACTTAGTCCCTCATGAACTCTACATTTTCCCAGAATCTGAAATTGATAAAGAGAAGAGCACATAAGATGATGACTATTCAAGTGTATTGTGTTCACCTTGAATAGTTGCAAAGATATATGTCTGAAAGATGTCAGGATTAATGTGATTCATATATTGTTAATTGAATGATACATATTTTGAGAGGAGTGTTAATAATTGTTTTGACCTTGAAGGGTCGATAATAATTAAGACAACGCGGTGGCATATTTACAATAGTGTACTTATAGATATACAGAATAGTATGTTACAGAAAGTCTGCGTCCGATGCCGTGGCTATGATTGCCGCCATGGCTGCTACAACACTTCGTCATAACTCTATATATAGTAACTGAGATAAATGCGCCATGTTTCCATGAGCCGTTTCACTTAAATACGGCATGTCGGTACTATTATAGATGACGCGCCTGATTTCCGTGACTTCGCGTCGCGAACGATCGGGCAGGTCGCGGAAGCGCCCGAGCGCTGCCGGAATAATATCATTTTTTCTTTCTTTTATCTTATAAAAACATTGACAAAATTTTACCCCCTCCCCCCAAAAAATAAACATTATTTTCACAAAAAAAAAAAGATTTTAATCTATGTATTTTTTCTTTGAATTTATTCGTCTTATATTACCGTCTGCCAGTCTTCCAGTTAGAGCTTGGCAGTTTGAATGCAGGACTTGGCTATCGCTAAGAACGGGAGCCCTAACCCTAACGGGAACTCTAACTCTAAACCCTAACCCTAAACCTAAATCTAACCCATTTTTCGTTCTTTGTTTGTTTTATGTTAACAAGAAGAGAAAAAAAAAGCAGTGAAACAATAAAAAAGAAAACATTGCCAATAAAAATACCCCGGCCCCATTTTCTTTCTACACATTTGATTGAAAATCGTTCATTTGACCCTCCACCCTACAGTTTGTTCGGTTTTTATCATATTATTTATGTATGTTTTCTTTGAATTTATTCGCCTGCAAGTCTTCTATTAACGCTTGGCGTTTTCGTCTCGGCAACTCTCGGGCGCTTCCGCGACCTGCCCGATCGTTGCCGACGCGAACTCACGGAAATCAGGCTCGTCATCTATAACAGCACCGGCATGTCTATTATTATACTAAATGTAGGTTTAGCAAAGTTTGTTACCCTAAAACTTTTTTATTATATACTTTTCGTACCAGTCAAGGATACGTCCTCGTCAATCAGTCCGACAGTTACTTTATTGCTGTCGTTCTTAGGTATGGTCCTGTTTAGTCCCAGGAGGTCCACTTTCCCAGGCTTTAACTTCTCTCTGAGTAGGGGTTAGTTTATTGCTAACCGCCTGAGGCGTCCCTACCGGGGAATGCTGACAGAGCTACTCAGGCATTTTTTGTAGACCGGGTTGCACTTCTCTTGGTGCCCTGACTTTTCAAACCCCACCTGAGCCTGTGTCTAACACCGTGGAGAGGAGATAAATAAAATACTTTAAGAACACACCTTTTGGCTAAGATCAAAGTGTAGTATCTGTTCCGATGGATATTGCCCCCCATAGACTTGTATTGTCTTGGCCTTCGGGGCTTGATTTACGCCGGTCTATGGGTCTGTTCTGTGCAGTTCTAGGAGGTTCACCCTCCCAGCCTTCGCCTCCCCTCATTGGGGAGGAGTAAGTTTATTGCTTACTGCCTGAGGCGCCCCTACCGGGGAATGCCGACGGGGCTGCCCAGGCAAGTTTTAATGGCCAGAGTACTCACCTCTCGGGCGCTGGCTTTCCAAACCCCACTTTCCTGACCCGACCATGGGTCACATCTTACTTGTGGGAGTAAGATAAAACTGGCCTTGTGCCTAACTCCTGGAGAGGAGTAAATAAATACATGCTCAAATGTATGCTTTAGTTCGGGGATTGAGTTATATTTGAAAAATTATTTTTATTGTTCTAGTTAACCGTAATTGATAATAAACTGAACAAGTCCCACATCTCTCTTTTAGCTATGTACTAATCTCGCCTCTATGTTAATTCAACCACTTTATAATATTTCTTAATGTTTCTGTGAGCATTTAAAAAAAAAGTGACTCTCTCTCTCCTCAGCTTATTTACATAGTGCATTCATAAACACCGTAAACACGTATGTAAATTAGATAGCAAAATAATAAGTCGCTTTACTTCTATATTACGATTACAGATAATATAAAACTAAAGAGACTAATATTTTAGTTACGTAAAAGTTTCCTTATAGATATATCGCAGTTTTTGTTTTTTCGAAAGAAATCAAAGTGGAAGACGAAGTGGTAGTTGTTCTGACCCAACGGGTCACCGGTACGTCTAGTATTCTATATTTCTACTCCAAGAAAAATATGAGTTGATAGGACAACTGCACTGTAGTGTGTGTGTGTTATGTATTTAAGTGTGTGTACGTGTGAAAGTTGCGTAATAGCTACCGACTTGTCATACTGTGCTCAATTTTCGCCGGCGGTGTACACAAAGGTATGAAACTCTTCTAAGATGGGGAGGTACTGTTGCCACATCTGGGGAGATGCCGCTCAGAGCACTCTTTCTTGTCTTGGGAGAATACAAAATCGACTTCGAAATCTAGTGGGGGATTATCTCTTCTCTTCCCTACAGCCCTTTTCTCACAGAAGAGATGTTGCTAGTCTCTCTCTCTCTCTCTCTCTCTCTCTCTCTCTCTCTCTCTCTCTCTCTCCCTCTTTCTGACCCTCTTTCTGTCTCTCTTTCTGTCTCTCTTTCTTTCTCTACTCTATCGTTATTTCCATTGAAGTGGACCGACTGAGCTCCAATCTCCGGTTTCTCTTTTTAAGACATTCACAGCAAGAACCCGTCTTTCTACCTCAACGAAAAAAGACTTTTCCTTCTTCCTTCATGTTCGTAGCGTTGTACGGAATTTTCATGGACTGAGTTTTTTGGGAGGTCTTCCCGTCTGTGAAACACGATATAGCGGGACTGCTTTTCTGCATATTACAGCAATCGTCTTCAAATCCACTATCAACAATAAATAAACAACCCCATAAGTAATAAAACTTAGTTCATACCATTGAGTGTTCCTCATCTTTCGACTGACAGTAATTCGATCTCATTAACCCTCAGTCTCGAGTGGCCCCTGGCCTTGATAAGTGGTGACCCATCAATGAGCAAAAAATATCTACAGTCTCCAGCTATGACTGAGATAGTACTGCAGACTAGAATATCAAGACTTGCCAAGTCGAGGAAAACTCTAAAATAACACCTGCGATCAGGTGGGTTAGGCTATGGTTTAGGGTTAGGGTTACACCACGTACGTGGACAGATATTACTTTCCTGGTGGAAAGGAAGGGTCTTCTTTTACTCAATATATATATATATATATATATATATATATATATATATATATATATATATATATATATATATATATATATGCTAATTTTTTGTTATTATTTTTTGTCGATAGGCGGCGGTGTTTACCGGTGCGTTTTTATTATTTTGTCGCAACCCTGAACGGTTTCTTTTTTTTAAAGAATATGCAGACGACCGCATCTATTTTCGCCCTTAATCGGACGTGTCATCAATTTTTGTATATATATAGATATTTTTAATTAATTAATTTACAGATAATATAAAACTAAAGAGACTTATTTTTAGTTATGCAAGAAGAGTTTCCTTATAGATATATCGCAGTTTATGATTTTTCGAAAGAAATCAAAGTGAAAGACGAAGTTGTAGTTGTTCTGACCCAACGGGTCACAGGTACGTCTAGTATTCTATATTTTTACTCCAGAAAAATATGAGTTGATAGAACAACTGCACTGTAGTGTGTGTGTGTGTTATGTATTTAAGTGTGCATTCATTTTTGTGCACGCAAAAATGTATTTATAAATTAATTAAAGAAATCTATATATACAAAAAAATTAGTTTATAAATCAATACATTAATATATATATATATATATATATATATATATATATATATATATATATATATATATATATATGATTATTTTTAT
This sequence comes from Sepiola atlantica, assembly GCA_963556195.1. Taxonomy (NCBI): domain Eukaryota; kingdom Metazoa; phylum Mollusca; class Cephalopoda; order Sepiida; family Sepiolidae; genus Sepiola; species Sepiola atlantica. The sequence goes on along the minus strand of OY744520.1, from coordinate 195,245,665 downwards.
TTACAGAGACATGTACAAAATCTGCGACACTGGCATGTCGATGTTATCGATCAACAGCTATTATAAACTGAGATCTCATCAGGCAGAGTTAGAATCCGATCTTAACCTTAGATCATATTTGGAAAGAACCAAATATGATCTAAGGTTAAGATCGGATTCTAATAATCATATATAAAAGCTCTATTTGATATTGAGCACTTTTTATAAACCCGGTTGACATTCTTTCGATTACTACCCTGTGGATGTTTTACCTGGATTATTATTATTATCATATATATAATTATAAATATTTATTTTTATCTACACACGTATACGTTTCATCCTTACGGGAATCGTCAGTGTAGAGAAAAAAAGTATTCATACCGGTCGCCGGCCTCGAAACCAAGTCAGGATTCAAACTCAAATTCCGACGTCTTAGCCCACACTGCCGTTATCAACAACCCGGTAATCCATATTTAGAGCCGTCGTAAAGTGTTCTACTATTAAAAGGAAAATGCATTGAAGCCACGATATATATATATATATATATATATATATATATAGTAAGTTATGAAAATATATTTATGACAATTAAGCTACACAGAGGCTTCCGCGTTTCATCCTGTTGAAGTAAATACTGAAAATTGATACATAAAAAAACATATCCCCTTATAACATTTAATGTGGATACATGAAATAATTATATTTACTAGAAAGAATATGCTCCCTCCGGTTGCATATTTTTTCTAGTTGTTTTAAGTTACCTATTACATACATTACATAATTACATGTTAAACTAAGTAAAAGTGTTTAGAAAACAAAATCTTTAAACTCTCTTCGATAAATAGAAGGAAGTTGTTGACTGGAAGTTATTTTATTGTTTCAGAAGACGGCGTAACAAGATTTATATTTAGCAGACCTATAGTTGGCCCACTTTCCAGTCTAAAATCTTTCTACAATTTTTTTACAATTTTTTTTCGGATTCGATTAAGCAAAAAAAAAATCAGATTATCAAAAGAAAACATTTGTTTAAATTTACTTGTTAGATTTTAGAGGGGGAGTTCATTTCGTTATGCAACTCTAACGTAAATTGATCCCCATTTGGCGATGTGTCGTATACGTCTACCAAAATGGGGCTCGAGTGATAACAATATTTTCATCCTAAACTCACTTAAGGTCGTAAAAAGATAATAATATTTTAAGTTTTTCAAAGCGAAAAAAATGGTGTACCTAAAATAAAATCAACAATTAAAAAAATAAAATACAGTGAACACGATTCTAAATTCATTTTTTTAATTGCTCAGTAAAATGTGTTTGTTTGTTTTTTAACAAAAAAAAAATCACCTTACCATTTATTTTACTAAATAAAACATGGAATTATAAAAACATAGTTTTTAAACAAAATTTACTCTTTACGGCGTAAAATGTAAAACAAACAAACCTAAACTCACTTAAAGTCGTAAAAAGATAATAATATTTTAAGTTTATCAAAGCGAAAAAAACGGTGTACCTAAATAATTAAAAAAATAAAATACAGTGAACACGATTCTAAATTCAGTTTTTTAATTGCTTAGTAAAATGTGTTTGTTTGTTTTTTACAAAAAATAGTAATTTTTAAATTAATTATTTTTTTTAATTAAACTATTTGATTCAATAAATGTGTGCTTTAAAACATAATTTATAATAAGATTTATAAAGAACAAACCCAAAACGTTTTGATAAAAAAATTAAAGTAAATATATAATTTTTGAGCGACTCGTACGATAAATCTCAGAGAATGTGTTGTTTACATGTTATTAATCATATAACGCGCCCCTGTCTTGTGTCCATCTCTCTCGCTCTCGCACTCTTTCTCTCTTTTTATCTCTCTCTTTTTCTCTCTCTCGTTTTTTTTACTCTTTCTCTCTCTCTCTCTCTCTCCTTCTCTTTCTTAGAAATAACACTTTCTGTGCGTTCGAAATAAAGCGTTATATTTAGCAATCAGAGGGCGGGTAACGAAATATTGGAGTGGACGCCGGCTGTTCCATCATATCCCATTACAATCTATGTTAATTACGTAACTCAATTATATAGATTAAAAAACAATGTTTTGAATTAATTATATTTGTAAGTTTTATTAAGATTATTATTATCGAGAAAAATATTTTAAATACATCTGGAAATCTGAAAAAAACAATCATGAGTGTATATTTGCGAATATTAATTTATTAGAAGCTTTAAAACAAATTAATGATTTAAAGTTGAAAAACGCGTTATGTGGGGAAGTTTTGGAATGGATATATATATAGGAGCTGATAAGTAGATATATAAAGAGAGCGATCAAAACTAATAATATAGTTTCGGCTTCAGACAGACAGAAAGACAGATACATAATCTCCATTATTAATATATATATATATATATATATATATATATATATATATATATATATAGAGAGAGAGAGAGAGAGAGAGAGAGAGAGAGGGAGAGAGAAAGAGAGAGAAAGAGAGAGAGAAGGAGAGAGAGAGAAAGAAAGAGAGAGAATGGTAGTTTGCTTGAAGCATTGCTGTGAATAGTAGTAGTATGCTTAAGAAGGCAATGCAGAGTGCCGGGTAGGTTGTAAGCTGGAAGGAACAAAAATAATAAATCGAAATGGGACTTACTATTTATTTTTTCTTAAAATCTTACATAACAGCAAGTGTGGTGTTGGCTGTTTGTGTGATGTCCGAATGATTATTAAAAATCATTTATTTAATATTTCGGGAAAGTCTTCCCTTTGTCAAAAATAATAAACACCAAAGGAACAATCCGTCTGTGTAGAGAATTCATCAAAATGGATGCATCGCGGCGGCGATTTTGAATCGCATGAACCCACACAGTTCTAGTATTTGTTTTTATTAATCTTTTTTAGAATAGAAAAAAGTGTAGTATCTGTTCTGATACTGCACTTCATTTGTTCTATCCACGGTCAGTAAAAGAGAAATCCTTCTAGACTGAGTCAATTTTATTTTTGTCCCAATACAGAGTGCCTCTTTTGGGGGAGCTGGATTTCCCCCCACTTTAAAACCCGACTTTGTGTCTGAATCTGCCCTTTGTGGGGATTCAAGTTAATAGGGGATTGTATCACTGCAGATAATTTGCGCACAAGCACTTGATAAACATTAACAATCTAATCAGAGTAGCGGGACTTGCAGACGTCTGTGTACTTTGACAAACCAAAGGTCAACTCAGTTAGTTGTTGATAAACCTAAGGTTAGTTTACTTATTGATAAACACTTGAATTTTCTTCTTAATCACTTTTATAAGATTTCTGTTCCTTTTGTACATTTGTGTTTTACTTTTTAATTTCTTGTCTAATGGATAAAGTCGCACCGCCATGTGTTGATTGCTATTTATAGGTTGCGCACATGGCGCCGCAGATTGGACGAAGGTGTTGAAGCGGAGACCACCCGTTTTATTGGACCGAGGGTCAACACTTGCACGCATCGTGCAGATAAGACAAGAAGAGACCTTTCGGTCCTAATAGCAGAAATAAAGGTCTTAATATGTCCATGTGTTTGTTTTAAATAAATTTAAAAAGAGAGATAACCCTTTTAACGTTATAATTTCTTCTAAATGGGTAACGACGTAAAGTGCTTCTGCAAAAGGACGTTATTTTTACATGTGTTGAATGAGATGTTATGTTGGAAATTGCTCGCTTGACATGAGAAGTGTTTAGGGTTCGAATTTTGGTAATGTAGTTTTTTGTATGAATATTCGGAAAAAATTGACAAAATGAGTATTTTAAACATGTATGACTTTATTTGGGATAATGTTATCAACATCGTCTAACAGTATCCATTCTCATACCTCTACCGTCACTATCTAACGTGACATCGACCAGAATAAAATAATGTGTCTTTTTTTTAAGATTCAAATCATTTTCAAATCATATTCCAAATAAAAAGTATACACAAAGATATTAAAATTGTTTACAGCTCTGTTAACGTAATGTTTATTTTAAGTCATACAATAAAACAACAGTTTTTACAAAGCATTGTATATCTTCTTCAGAACAGAATTTTCGTAAGAACTCAGAAAAACAAATTGAGTACTTACGAAAATTCTATTTCGGAAGTGGAATCCCGAAGTTTGCGTGGATTTGATGTTGATTAAGTCCACCTTCAGATTAACATAATATGGCTCCTCTGTGATGGTAAACTGACAGAAACTTGGTTTTAGAAGTATTAAAAGTAACACGCACTTTTTCCTTATTTCACCACATGTTCTAGATCCAAAAAGAGAGGGAATCAGAGAGATCTTGATCACCAGTGCTCTTCGAGGTGCTGCCAAAGATAGTTGCGTCGTATGCGTACATGTCAACAAATAATCTCAGAATATGATTTGGAAGATTATTGATGAAGATCTTGAATAGTGTCCGACTCAGAATAAATCTTTCCGGCACGCCGATGTTTATACTATGTGCTTCCGATGTATGTCCCTCAACAACTACTTGTACAGACTTATACGAGAGAAAATATTAGACGGTTGCTAAGACATTGCCAGATATTCCATAGCTTGCAAGTTTATGAAGCAACCCATTGGGCCAGACCCTAGCGAAGGCCTGTTATGTATCAAAGTCTATTGCTCTAGAATCAAAGCTTCTATGAAAAGGTTTGCTAATCCTATACGATATTACAGTTATTACATCAGCAGTTGACCTTGCTAGATAAAGGCTGTAAACGTAGGAGTTTCACATGTTGGCCGGTCATAATTCAGGAAGAGGACATTTTGTTTTCAACACCGTCTTCTTCCGGAAAACATGCGCACGGGGTAACTGTCGTGCCTCTACACCGCCTGCTTGCCGAGAGGCGGTCTTCTCGAATCGGTTAACATTCGAGTCGGACGTTTGTTCCGCCTGTGATAGACGTTGGCTCAGGGGCAAATAGCTTGGCAAAAATAGAGGTATGCAACGCATAGTTCTCTAAACTTATTTGAATCTTTACTCTTTTATAATTTGCTTTGTTTTGTCCTAGAACATATTTGTAAGACTCGTTTATTTTCATGTATTTCCAGTTTACGATGAAAAGATGTTATAGTTCAGCGTTGGCCACGTGCGCGCAAATAAATACATATTCATCAGTGTAATTCGTGTCCGAGATCTTTGCTCCAGTTTGCTTGCTGTTACAAAGGTCATATTGCTTGTCGCTGAGTAGATAGCTTTTGCTATTAAGATATGTAAGTGAATGAGTATCATTTATATGATACCCATTTACTTACATACTTTCACCAGATAGACTCATCTGTCCCGTTTAATGCGGAAGGTAAATGAAATGCCTGAAACTGGAGCTGAAATCACCTATAGGTTTCCTGGTTGATTAAGTAAATCTCTAAGTAAATCTTTTATTTATCCTTTTACTTGTAGTTAAAGAATATGAGAAATGTTGTTGTCGATTTTACTATTACAATTAAATAATTAATAACTTCTTCTTTTCTTTATTTAAGTTTTTTATTTATTTACATCATGCTCTAATTCTATATTCCTCTCTCTCTCACCACTCCTCTAGTATCTTCTTTCCACTACTCCTGTTACATTGTGGGTGGACGTATGTCATTTAGCGGTTACATAAATCTTTGAGTCGGACGAACAGTGCAGACCATGGTAACACGAAATCTGTAAAACAGACCGGTTCCCAGGCTGACTCATAAACAGGTATGACCTGTGTGGTAAAACCTTAAAGTATAAGATCAAAGTATGGTAATCACAAAAGGATATGCGGATACATGAAGTAATGGCGTTACAAATGTCGAATTAACAAAGAACGAAGGTTTTAGAAGTTCTGTGTAGAAGCTTAAGCTGGACGTACGCTGTCAATACGATGTAATACTACTATTCTGTCTGTCCATACATAGTCTATATCGCTAATGAAAAGTTTAGCTAGAATTTAAGTCTCTCTCATGAGTGAGTAAAGTGATTTGTTTATGGTTGCCGACGTGAATATTTCTCTCCTGAATTAATCTTAAAACTCTCGGATCTGCCATGGATTTATTATTTCTGTCTGTACAAGATAAGAGGTTCTATTTGCACAGGAATTCCTAGCTACACTGATGACGATCATGACCATAGAAAAAAAGAAGTTAATAAAAAAATACGCAGTGACCATGAAGAAGAAAGAAAGCGACGAAGAGAAACAAGAGAAACGTGCGCGCACAAAAAAGAGTTATAAAAAGAACGTTTTAGTAACGTAAAACGTTACACTCTCCTTTTTCCACTACTTCCCATCACTTCTACTCTCCCCACCACTTCCCTTATTCCTCTCTCACAACTTTGACTGTTTCTATTAGTTTCCCTATTCCCTTTTTCTCACCGCTTCCTCTTGCATAATCGTTTATAATTTAACGTGATGAACATTTTTTAGATTAATTTCAAAACACACTAAATAAATAAATTATACAGTAAATAACATATGTAACTCGGCTAGTGAACGTGTACTAACATACGCAAAATGAATTAAGAGTAAATATTCATACATGCTTTATTCAATAAACATTTTAACCTTTAAAATATAAAAAAGAGATATTCAGTAAAACTTACCTCCTTATCAAACAGCATGTGGGGAGTTGAGTTTCCGTTTGTTTGTAGAGCGAGAGCAAAGAGATGTGCCAGTGTATGAAGTGTGTATTTCATTTTCGTATGTGGCATAATATGTAGCTTTTTCCTTGCCCAATTGTTGACTCCTTTCACTTGCCCGTGACAATACCCATGCCTTTTTAGAAAAAAAAACACTTGGGGTATCAGACTTTGTTGACTTTTAACAGGAGATGGGATTATTGATTTGCGGACGTAGTTTTAAACATGTCAGCAGACACAGTAATGTATAGTATTTAAATAAAAATTTCACGTTTTGTAATTTTCATAATTATTTATCGACGCAGCGATATATATGTTCTCTTTACATGTAAAATGTTCAGTGTTCGAATCTTATTGGTCCCCCGATTTTATAAATCGGGGGACTTATGTTTTGAGGCATGTCCGTCCGTCCGTCGGTCCGGATTTTTCATCCATTGAATTTCTCTGAAATTTTGCATGAAGTTGTAACTTTGGTCAGGTTATAAAGTGACATACTCCGATTTTTGAAAAGAAATCTGGTTAGCTCCCCCCCCCCCAAGGGGCCAAAAGGCCCCGAAATGGCAAAAATGACATTTTTTGCCCCATAACTTTTCATCCATCCATTCAATTTCTCTGAAACTTTGCCAAAATGTGGAGGCAATTGTTCCTAATAAAATATAAGTATCGCTGACCTTGGAAAAAATCTGGTTCGCGCCCCCAGGGGGTCAAAAGCCCCCAAAATGGCAAAAAATGACCCTTTTCTCCCATAACGTTTGATCCATCCATTCAATCTTTCTTAAACTTAACCAAAATGTAGAGGCAATTGTTCTGGATATTAAATGAGCATCCTTGACCTCAGAAACATTCTGGTTCGCGCCCCCAGGGGGTCAAAGGGGGGGGGGGTCAAAAATGCCCCAAATTGCCCAAATTTATTGCATTTTACACTCGCCACATCGAGTCACATACAGAGGGTGACCACGCACGCGCGGTTTGGTATATTTATTTTAAACTCGTTTTAAAAAAATCTCACGTGCAGCTATCCAAACGAATTTTTATCAAATTGCAGAAAAGAGAGAAAGCTCAATATTTCTTCACACGATAAAATAGAGCCCAATATATATGTGTATCTAGATGTGAAAACATTTAAATCATTTTTTTTTCAGAGATAAGAGTTCATATAAAGCTGGTTTGCGCACGTTTCGAAGCTAATTTTATTATTTCAGGTCTGTACAAGGCAAAGCAGTAAATAAGCGAGATGTTTTCAGTGGTTCGCTTATAAACCAACACATCTCCCAGTTAAAATAAACAGAAAATATTTTAAAAGTCAGCGTAAAACGCATACTGCCTATAAAGACAGACATATAAAAAAAAAGTGGTCAGATAAATTTTCTTTTCAAAAGAAAAAATACATGTACTTGCAAAAAAATCCAATATTAAAGAATTATTAAAAGCAGAGAGATCATAGCTGCTGAGTACAAGATGGCCGCTTCCGGTTTGAAGAGTATTTCAAACGGAAGTAACATTATTTCTTGTGGGGCTCACAGCAAAACGTGTAATTCAGATTCAGCATGAAATCAGTTTTTTTTTTTAGGTTAAATTAATTTAACTATCTGAGAATAAATATTGGTACTCTTAGAGATGACGCAACATGTTTCCGTGACTTTGCGTCGTCAACGTTCGGACAGGTTACGGAAGCGCCCGAAAGTTGACGAGACGAAGACGAGGCGAAAACTGCCAAACGATAAATTGTAGACTGGCAGCCGATGAATTACAACGAGGAAAATCAAACTAAAATACATACGTAAAAATAAAGAACGAAGAAACCATAGCTAAACAACTGTTATTAATTAGATGTGTTTTTGTCAAAGGAACCATTGTTAATCAAATGTTTTTTTAAATAATATGTTGTTTTTTTTTGTTTGTGCACTGGAAAGTTTCAAAAAATGATTTTGTTTTATTTGTTAAGTAAGTGCTTTTGTTTTTTGTTTTTTTTCAATATTTTTTTTTTCAATCTTTTGTCAAATTTTTTTCTGGTTAGCATACACACCGAATAAGTAAATTATGTTTTTTTTTGTTTGTGCACCGAAAAGTTTCAAAAAATGATTTTGTTTGATTTGTTAAGTAAGTGCTTTGTTTTTATTTTTTTTTCAATATTTTTATTTTTTATTTTTTGTCAAATTTTTTTTCTGGTTAGCATACACACTGAATAAGTAAATTATGTTTTGTTTTTTTTTGTCAAATTTTTTTTCTGGTTAGCATACACAACGAATAAGTAAATTATGTTTTTTTTGTTTTTTTTTGTCAAATTTTTTTTCTGGTTAGCATACACACCGAATAAGTAAATTATGTTTTTTTTACACAAACTTTGACATTTATCGCATTTTTTTGTTGTTTCGAGAAAAGATACCTTTGCTGTCAGAATTAAATTAGTCAAGGATGTTCCTTAAGATTGCAGCTGTTTTGATCATTCACGTCCTTTGTATGGTTTCGATGGTCCCTTTGATTCTAATTTCCTCCAGTCTTTTCTCCAGGTTTTTGGGGGATTGTTCCTAGTGCTCCTACGATGATTGGTATTATACTAACTTTCTTCATGCTCCATATTCCTTTCAGTTCTCTGGCTAGTTCTGTGTACTTGCTTCGTTTTTCCGTGTCTTTGATCTTCAATCTGTGGTCTGCTGGTACGGCGAAGTCTACGATTTTACAAGATTTTTCGTTCTTGTCGATTATAATAACATCAAGTATCCTTGCTTGTAGGAGTTTATCTGTTTGTATATCCATATCCCAGAGGATTTTGTGTTTTTCGTTTTCCAGTGATGTTTCTGGTTTATGTTTGTACAATTTGTCTGCATATTCGAAATTCAATGGTTTGCACAGTTCTCAGTGTATTGCATTCTCCACACAGTCATGTATGTTCTTGTATTTTTTTTGGCCAAGTTTGCTACATTCACTTATATGATTTACTGTTTCGTCTCTGCCCACACAGTCTGCATTTACTGTTTTCCTGGGTTTTATCAATTTTAGCTTTAATGTGGTTCATCCTAATCGCATTGTTCTGTGCAGCCATCAGTAAATATTCCGTTTTTCAGTTCAATTTTCTTTTCCTTAGCCATGTCCAGCTATTTTCGTTGGTTTCTTCTCTTGTGAGTCTTATGAAGCGTCCATTTAGTTGTTTTTCTTAACACTTTTATTTTCTTGTCTGTTTGTGTCTGGTTTCGATGCTTCCTGCGTTGTTCGTTGGGACGGTATCTCTTGCTACGGTGATCAGCCTTTCTGTGTTCTGGTTTATATATTTCTCCAGCTCTTTTTTAGTGTGGTCCACACAGTCTTCTATACTTACCAGTCCTCTTCCTCCTTTGTTTCTCTTCACGTAGAGTCTGTCTGTATCGTTTTTTGATGTAGTGCGTCGTGAATGGTCATTAATTTTCTAGTCCTCTGGTCAAGGTGCCTGAGTTCTTTTTTAGTCCAGCTTATGAATGGTTCAGAGTATCTTATTAGTGATTATACACAGATATTTATTCCTTTGATTAGGTTTCTGCTATATAATTTTGTTTAAAAGAGCTTTCTCATTCTTCTCAGATATTCTTTTCCAATCTTTTCTTTCATTTCTGCTGATTTATCTATAGTTGTCTTGTTAGCCTAGCGCCCTCATCTCCTCTTGGTTAGGTAGTTCCATGCCCTGAGTCGTCTCCAGCTTTCCTTTTTTAATCTCTCGCAATGCACACTTTTCTATTCCTAATTCCATTTGAATGTACTGGCTGAAGATTCTTGTCGTATCCATCAGCTATTCCAGTTCCCTTTTGCTTTTTACAAATAGCTTCAGGTCGTCCATGTACATGAGATAGTTTATTCTTTGTTCTCTGCCTGTGAACTTGTATCCGGCATCACATTTCCTGAGCCTGTAGTTGAGTGGCATCAGGCTATGATAAACAGTAGTGGTGATAGGGAGTCTCCTTGGAAAATGCCTCTCTGTATTTTGATCTCCGTCAAGTGTTGTTCTCCAGCTGTCAGTTCTAATCTCCATGTTCCCATTGCTTTCTTGAGTAAATTAATAATCCTGTCGGGTATCTTGTACAATTTTTAGCATTCAATTATCCATGCTTGAGGGATTCTGTCGTACGCTTTCTTGTAGTTAATCCATGCCATAGATATGTTTTTTTCTTGCTTTTAACTTCTTTCAGGATCTTTTGATTTATATATAACAGATCATGCGTCGCTCTTTTCCCTTTCTGGCATCCTTTTTGTTCCTCAGGAAGTAGCCCACGGCTGATCAGGGAATGGTAAATTTGCTCTCTCAGTTGTGCCGTTAGGAATTTCCATATTGATGGTAAACAGGTTATTGGTCTATATATATATATATCATATATATATATATATATATATATCATATATATATATATATATTGATATGTATATATTCGAGCTGATGCGACCGCCCACAACCGCCACTCCTACACTGATGAGGGTAAGAGAGCTCAAAACGACGTCGTCTGTCGGTGAAAAACACTTTAATTTAAAAAAAATATATTAGATATAATAGTCGTAAAAGTAGAGCCCTGTTTGAAATTGAAAAGTTTGTTTTCATTTCTGCGATAAGCAAGTTCCGCTCGAGTATCGAACACTGTAGATGACAATGCCACATCCCCCACCTCCTGGATAAGTGTACCTTAGCTTCAATCACTGTATGTGTCGATTTCTAGCGGCCGTGTGGTCTTGGGCGTTTGTCTCATGATTCTAGACTGAATCTACGAACGGCGTTTGAGCAACCACCACTCAAACACTGATGAGGGTAAGAGAGCTCAAAACGACGTCATCTATAGGTGAAAAATACTTTAATATTTAAAAATACCTATAGTATATATATATATATATATATATATATATATATATATATATATATATAATAAACATTAGTTACAATCTACATTAATCAATTCGTGTCTCAAATATTTTTGGACAGTCTTGAGAAGACGCTAATGCGTTAAAACAATAATTGATTAGTGTAAATTGTCACCTTTGTTTATTTAATTTGTTAAAGGCTCTAATTTGTACTGAGCATTTCATGAGAAAATATTGTTTTTTGTCCATCATGTTAATATATTTGAACTTGAATAATGTGTGTATATATATATATATATATATTTAAAAATACGGTAAAAAGAATTACCTTTTTAAGCATATAAAGATGCGATATCATTTTTAAAGAAAATAAATCGAAACCGATTTTTTTTTCTCTTCTTTTTTTTGTATAAACCTTCATTTTTTTATTGGTTTATAATGATACTAATACTTTCGCCAGTTGAAAACCTGGCCTCATCAGTGTGTCTATATCCCGATGTTAATGGATTTGGAGGTTTCCCGACTACTGTTGTGGTAAACGGGCTTAGCGGAAGTTGTTGTTGTTTATCCGTTTTCAAATATGAAGGCGCGTATGCTCGCGAGACAGATATAAAGTTTAAAGTTCATATTTTTTAACAACAGGTTTTCAACTGGCGAAATTATTTGTATCATTATAAACTAATAAAAAAATGAAGGTTTATACAAAAAAAAAGAAGAGAAAAAAAAATCGGTTTCGATTTATTTTCTTTAAAAGTGATATCGCATCTTTATATGCTTAAAAAGATAATTCTTTTTACCGTATTCTTTAATAAATGTCAAATAGATGCTTAAAAAAAATATGAACTTTAAACTTTATATCTGTCTCGCGAGCATACGCGCCTTCATATTTGAAAACGGATAAACAACAACAACTTCCGCTAAGCCCGTTTACCACAACAGTAGTCGGGAAACCTCCAAATCCATTAACATCGGGATATAGACACACTGATGAGGCCAGGTTTTCAACTGGCGAAAT
>OY744520.1:195213267-195228267 GCA_963556195.1 Sepiola atlantica | reverse complement strand
AAAGTAATTTTATTAATGGAAGTCGCTCCAGAAAAAGCATAAAGCCACTTAATGGAAGTAGCGAAAAAAAATTTTAAATGATGATTATCAAAATGATGATTATGAAGACAGAAGATGCCTATTGATTTTAGTCTTGAAAAGACTAAGGTTACGGGTAGAAGGAAAACAGTCAGCAGGGAGAGAGCTCAACAAGCTTGCAGTTCTTGGATATCGAGGTACCTGAACAGCGAATTGATGAAGACCACTAGACTAACGAATCAAATGAGCTGGAACAAAGGCTGCAGGGAATAAATCAGACAATTCTTAAGAAGACATGCAATAATAGTACTCATAGAAAAGACTGAGACTAGCAACATCGCGTCTGTGAGAGAGAGGGAGTGTAGAGAAGTAGAAAAGGGTGGGGGCTAATCAAATTACCTATACGCTACTTTTATCTTATCAAAACCCCACAAATGGGATAGAGATTCACCAGAGCGAACATGACAACAGTACTCCATACAATGTCTGATAGTAGATTAAAACTTAAGAATTAAAATGGAAATATGGGGTTAAGGGCTTGGAACAAGATCAAACAGGAATTTCTTTATTCCTGAACAACTCCGTGGACCTTGCTAGTTGTTTACAAATGTGTTGCGTTTGGTTGTAAGATTCGATATGCAAATGACATAGAAAAAGACATTTACATTTCCTCGTGGTCAACATTGACTTCTACAGAAATGGCAAAAATTCGTTAAACCTGTTGACTAGATTCCTACGACAGAATCCAGTATTTATATTAAAACATTTGAATAGAAGCGATATAAACAAACCAACGTCCATTCAAAAAAAAAAAAGAAGAAGAAAACAATTTCTACGCCCGATTACGACAAAATTACGGACGACTCCGAAACAAGGCAACGTAGAACCGTATCAGTTACAGGATACCATTTTAAGTGATGCAATTAAAGATTTTAATGAATTCTAAGAAGCAACACATTGCCCTACCAATTTACAGTTAAAACGAACACAATATTATATTCTAATTTATAGCTTGTTTTTTTATTACCGGGAGACACATTTCACAGCAGTAAAAGAATGCATTCCCATTGACCGAAATATTCCCATTCAGCTCTTATACTATTACCAACTTATGCTATTACCAACATATACTATTACAAACCCATACTATTAAAATGTTCAACACGTAAGAATATTTTACACATGCAAACGTAATGGAATAACAACGTTATTCAATTTTACAGGAATTACAAAAATTATAATATCAAAGTAAGTAGAAGATAGGCTCTGCCTATCGCCCGGCTTGCACCCCTTCTTTGTCTATAAACCAATCAAAAAACACCTAGTACTTGGCCTTGTTTACTAACTAGGAGAATAAACGTCTCCCCACTATCTCTCTTTTTTGTATCTGAGAAACCTAAGGACACTAGTTTGTCACTTAGTTTTACATAACTAGTCTAGGCCATTCTTGTTCTGACAGGTTGAGGGTACAGGTGTTACAGCTTGTCTGACTGCTGTTTCCGACTGGTAGTACTATAACAGCTGTATAATATCGGGGCAATTGTAGTGCTATGTCGCGCATGGAAATTATTAAGAATATGAATTGTTGTTATAAAGCTATATCTGAAAGTATATAGAGCCCATTGTGCGCGCAATATCTTAGTCTTGGATCGGATTTGTTCCAACTCAGAGAAGTTAATTTTTCATATCATGTATATCTATATGTATGAGCTGGCATTCACCCCATCTCATGTCCAGAACATCATAAAAAGTCTTGATACCCCCAATAATAATAGTAATAAATTAATAGTAATAAAGAAATGCTCTGCTGATCTTGCCCCTATAATCTCAAAACTCTACAACAAATGCCTTGACAAATCTTGCTTCCCTGATAGCTGGAAAATTTCCTCTGTGGTACTAATCTTCAAGAATTCTGAAAATAGAACTGACCCTCAGATGTGTCGCCCCATCAGTCTACTCCCGCTCTTTTAAAAAATCTAGCGATAGTCTGTCACCTCGTTAATGCAAAACTTCTTTCTGACTATCAGTATGGATTTAGGCAAGCACGGTCTACTACGGATATCCTACCGGTCATCTCTGAACGCATATACCATACACTGGACAAGACATGTGAATCTAGGACGGTAACGCTTGATATATCCAAAGCCTTTGATAAAGTCTGACATGAAGATCTTCTCATAAAAATTTATCCATATGGTATTACTGGACGAATATTTAATATAATTAGATCCTTCCTATCCTAGAAAATATTCAAGTTGTCTTCGATAGCCGTTCATCCAAACAACATGACATAAATACAGGTGTTCCCCAGGGATCGATCCTTGGACCTTTATTGCTTCTGATTTTCATAAACGATGACATTGCGTCTGAGATGGGTACATTTGCTGACAACAACACGCGTTACTCTTGCCATGTGGGTAAAACGGACGCGCACATATCCGAGTTAATGGCTGAATCCTTAGAAAGTGACCTCCGGTCCGTAGTGGAATAGGGTCATGATTGGATGGTAACATTTAATGCTGCTAGACAAAGCTCCTTTCCTTCAACAACTACAAGAAACCTCTTCAACCATCGATTGCCATGGCAAATAACACCGTACATGAGAGTCCAACCTTCAAACTCTTCGGCATAACACACGTAACATGAATTAGAACAAATACATAGAAGATCTTGCCAAAGCTGCTGCAAAGAAAGTGGACTTCCTCTACCGTGCTAGAAAACTTCTCACACCTGACAGTATCCTATATCTCTACAAAGCGTCATCCACAAGTCTCACCCTCTTAGACAAGGTCCAAAAAGAGTCTTTAATCTAATAGGCCCCTCACTATCCATTAATCTCCAGCCCCTGTCCCATCGCCGCAATGTTGCATCCTTGTGCTTGTTTTACAAGTACTTCAATGGAATGTGCTCCAATGAAATTGCTGCTCTGGCTCCCCCTCGATGTAAATACACTCGACCAACTCGACAATTAGCTAAATCCCATGCATTCACTGTGGAGGTCCCCAGATACCGGAGAACCTTTTACTCCACTAGCTTCTTTCCTCGAGCTGCCGACCTTTGGAAACCCCTCTCTGCTCCATGTTTCCCCAACTGTACCGACATGCAGGGATTTAAAACGAATGCGAACAAGCATCTCACTGCACAGCTCAAAATTTAGGATAACCCCTCAAACTGTTCTCCCTAATTCTCAGTAGCCCTTTACGTCTAGAGTGGCAACTTACCTTGTTTGGGGTCAACTAATTTGAAAATATATATATATATATATATATATATATATATATATATATATATAAACACGTATACGTTTCATCCTTTCGAGAATAGTCAGTGTAGAAATGATTATTCATACCTGTTTTCGGACTCAGACATATTTTTTAACTCAAATTCCGACGTTTTAGCATACACGGACGTTATCAACAACCTGGTTAATTAGCGAGAGAGTAAACATATTCAAAGGAGGCCGCCGTAAAAGTGTTCGTTTACTGAATGGAACATTCATGCATTATAATATATATATATATATATATATATATATATATATATATATATATATATATATGACAGATTTGCTGGAATGTTTAACAATCGTGTTGGCAAATATAACATATAAAGAGATAGAAAGGGGAAGAAGGAGATATATATATATATATATATATATATATATATATATATATATATATATATATATATATATATATATATATATATATATATATTACCTAGGTAAAGAAGCAATCTCATACTGGATTAACAAACATCCACAAATTTTACACCCAAGGTTTACTAAACAATTTATTATCGACAGTATAAACATTATATCCTCAACAATAACTCCTTCGAATTTAACAACGAGAACTTCATCCAGACCTTAGGTACGGCAATGGGAACCAAAATGGCACCGACATATGCTACCCTGACACTAGCCTACCTAGAAGAAATATTATACACAAAGATAGAACACATTTATGGAACAAATACAAAATCCCTATTTATAAAATCTTGGAAAAGATATCTGGATGACTGTTTCATTCTTTGGGATCCCACATGGGGAGACATCAACGAATTACACAACACACTACAAAATCTATACCCAAAATGAAATTCACACTAGAACACAATACCACAGAGCTACCCTTCCTAGATATACTAGTTAAAATTAAGAACAATCATATTATCACAGACACCTACCACAAACCCACGGACACCTAACAATACCTCCACTTTAAAAGCCATCACCCCAAAAGCTGCCTAAAATCTATACCCTATTCTCTAGCACGCAGAATATGCACTATAGTCAGTGATAAAGACCTCTGGATTGTCCGACTGGAGGAACTACGTAAGACATTAGCAAAAAGATGATACCCCGCACAAATTATACACAAAGGTATAGAATTAGCAGAGCAAATACCATTAGAACAACTACGAATTCCCAAAAAACGGAACAAAGAACACATATTAGCATACGTATCTACACATAACAAAAACAACCCAGAATTATTCACAGAGATAACAAAAACCCTAACCATACTCAATCAAAATAGCAAACTAAGCAACATACTTAAAACAATGAAGATAATCAAAAGCAAACGCCAACCGAAAAACCTCAAACAAATTCTAACCTCATCAAAATTCAACCAACACGTATCACAAGGGGTCACAAAATGTAACAAAGAAAGATGTGGAGTTTGCGACATAATAATAGAGGGAAACCCATACACATTCAAAAATCCAACACAAACCTTCAAAATAAAGAAGGATCTAAACTGCACCTCTAAAAATGTCATATATGTACTTGAATGCATAACATGTAAAAAATACTATATAGGTGCCACAAAAACATTCAATAATAGAGTGGCCCTCCATAAGAGCAATATTAAAATTCAAGAAAATAGAAAATTGCAAACATATACACTAATGCAGCAGTGGAAAATTCCAGATAATGCCCATTTTCCAAACTCAGGACAATTCATACCTCCTAACACAAGAAAAAAATCTTCATATCTAAATTAAACCCACCATTAAATAAATCATAAGACAAATCACACCACAGACATATAAAAGCAAGTACGCACACATGTATAAACAGGAACCCATCTGCACTCGGACACATGTGCATTTGCACACCCTCACACATGGAACGAATACATAACCCATGTGAGTGTATTCATGCATACATGCAGAAAATAATATGAATGTGTGTATCTATCTATCTTTCTATTTATCTATCTATATATATATATCTTTCTATAATTCTATTTATATTTCTATCTACCCTCAATCTTCCTTCCCCCCTCTCTTACTTCTCCCCCTACCATCTATCTACTCGCCCATCTTCTTTTCTACCCATCTCTCTCTCTCTCTCTCTCTCTCTCCAAACCCAAGCAAACATCCTCACCCCCAACCACCCACACATCTACATTCATGTGTGAACCCAGCAGGGACACTGTCATGAATGACCGGGAATGACCACACACACATACCATACAGATTCGACCGACAGCAATTAAAGCAATAAAACATAATACACAAATGTACTCAAATAACCAAACACTGGCCAAACGGAATATATTTTTATTTCAACAAGATAACATTTTTTTCTGTCAAACGAACAAACATTTTTTCTGTCAAATAAAACAAACACTTTTAAATGAAAGAAAAATGAAATGTTTTCTCAAATGAAACACTTTTATCAAATGGAATTTACATCTGAAGAGAGCATAATGGATAAATGATAAATGCTCAAAACGCGTTATGAAATTATATTTTAAAAAAACTTAAAATGTTAAAATGATAAGATAATAAATAATTATTGAAAAAGTTTTTTTACTAACGTTCGTAACCACAATTCTTTAAATATACTTTTTTTCTCTCGTTGGAACTGCACTGATGCTACACAACCCCCTTCTCTCTCTCTCTCTCTATATATATATATATATATATATATATATATATATTTTAATAAATTTTTCGTGGTACAAAATTTAATAACGGCGAGGAATGCAGACGTTTGGGACATTGGGGGGGTAGAATGAAATTGAACAAGTATAAAAACGAGAGAAAATTTAAAAAATTAATGAATGTACTAAGCTTCCGTCCACACTCATCAGAGTTTTAACGTGGAAGTAATTAAATACGACTAAAAACTTGAAAGAAATTTATAATGAGAACTAGTTACAAGTTTGGGAGAAAAACAAATATGGGGAGGAGGGTCACAAGTTGATCACATTAAGTCCTAAAAGCCACTCTTTTTGTTTACAAAGGGAGGGTTTGATTGACTTGATATATATGGCTTCCAGGACTTTGAGGTGGAATAGAGAATGCGATCTACTTATGACAGAAAACCAGTCACTAGTGTACGTCGACGCACATTCGGCGCTATTTATAAGATGGCCAGCAATAGCAGACCCGGATGTGTTGACTAAATTATTTAAATTATTTAATCGGCCCCGACGTATGGCAGGGGGGGGGTTGCTTTATTCTGGATTCAAACCTTTGCACTGTTCTTCCCACGTATACGGCATCGCACCAACATTTAAATTGATAAATAATGTTACTGATATGTTGGGGTGGGAGAACATCCTTATGAATAGATTTGAGCAAAGGTCGAGCAGAAAAAACAATTCTAGGATTAGATGCCTGGTAACACCGACGCACAGCTACAAAAATTTGATTAGCAAATTTTATGCTAATATTACCCAACTAAGGTAATCTGAGGTACGCCGGGCATTTTGGAGGACCAAAAAGTTTAGGCGTGTTAAAGTGAGCGATCTTAGTGACGATATTAGAATTAACAATATCGAGAGGGTAACCATTTTCAACGAGCACCTCTTTGATAAATTCAATCTCCGAATCAATCAGGGATTTAGAGCAAATCTTTACGGCACGATCAACCAAACATTTAATCAGATTTATTTTTCTTTGTATGGGACAAAAACAGGCCCAGTGAGAATATAAACCAGTAAATGTAGGTTTGCGGTAAACAGATGTTAGAAACAATGAATCAGATTTATGCACTAATACATCCAGAAAAGGAAGGGTGGAGTTGTGTTCCCTCTCACAAGTGAACTTTAAGGCTGGGTGTAATTGATTGAGTGCATTAAGGAATAATATGGAATCTGACTCATTGTTAAACACGCAAAATGTATCATCTACGTATCGAAAATAAGTAAGTGGTTTATTGATACGGGCCAAAAGATTATGCTCGTGAAAACCTACGAAGATATTGACCAACGCAAGACCAATGGGTGACCCCATAGAAATGCCGTCGATTTGCTGATACATGACATTATCAAAACTGAATTCGACAAACATGGTAGCAAACCGCATCAGTTCTACGAAGACCTCCTCAGAGATAATAGGACCAACTGAGAAATCACGATATAGAACATCAGCACAAATATCGATGGTTTCTTGTAAGGGAACGCATGTAAATAAACTGCTGATGTCGAAAGAACACATAAACTTATTCTCAGCAGAAAAAGGGCAATTGCGTATATATTCAGCAAAAGTGAATGAATCTTGAATACAGTTAGCCGAATATACTTCAAGCACAGGTTGAAGCAATTCAGCCAACCATTTAGCTAACTGATGCTGAACCGAATCGACCATAGAAAGAATCGGTCTTACGGATATATTTTCCTTATGTGTTTTGGGTAGGCCGTAAAGACGTGGTCTTATAGAACCTATTGGTCGGATTATATCGTATATTTTCCCAGGAAGAACACCTTTCTTAACCAATTTAAGCAATTTTTTATGAAAATTACTTTCAATGGAAAGGGTCTTGTCATGCGTATTAACAGGTCCGAGTCTTTTAAATTTATCAACGTCATCCAAGATCACCATCATTTTCGCTACATAATTGGCATAATCCAGAATCAGTACTCCCGAACCCTTGTCTGGTTTAGTAATGATAAGTGACTGATTTGACCGCAGAGATTTAATGGCAAGAAAATGTTCATTTTGCCAATTGAAATTAGAGCGGTCAATGGGGGTACCTGCATAAGCGTAGGCAAGATCATTCAGTCTTGCCTTTAACGCTAAGAGCTGGTCGACTGAAGACGGGGACAATTTCGAAATTTGTGAAAATAAAACTTCAAATTCCGAAAAGATGTCCTCACGTTTGATGGATACGGGTGGAATACAGAATTCCAAGCCATGAGATAATACAAATTGCTCAGTGTCCGTCAATTGGTATGTTGAAAGATTAAGGATAGACATCTAATCCTAGAATTGTTTTTTCTGCTCGACCTTTGCTCAAATCTATTCATAAGGATGTTCTCCCACCCCAACATATCAGTAACATTATTTATAAATTTAGATGTCGGTGTGATACCGTATACGTGGGAAGTACAGTGCAAAGGTTTGAATCCAGAATAAAGCAACACATCCCCCCTGCCATACGCCGGGGCCGACTAGTAGTGGCTTTTAGGACTTAATGTGATCAACTTGGGACCCTCCTCCCCATATTTTTTTTCTCCCAAACTTGTCACTAGTTTTCATTATAAATTTCTTTTTAAGTTTTTAGCCGTATTTAATTACTTCCACGTTAATACTCTAATGAGTGTGGACGAAAGCCGGCTTAGTACATTCATTAATTTTTTTAATTTTCTCTCGTTTTTATACTTGTTCAATTTCATTCTACCCCCCCCCCTCCAAAAATGTCCCAAACGTCTGCATTCCTCGCCGTTAATATATATATATATATATATATATATATATATATTTAGATTTTTCACTTATAAAATAGATCATTCAGTGAAGACCGGGGTTGTTCCAATAAAAACTAGCTCGATGATACTCGATTACAGAGTACAGAGCATTTATATGTGATTTTATGAAGGCTTACCAAAGCATTCCTTTCAGGACACCAATGATCACCATTAAAGATATTTTTTCTTACAAATATTATTTATTCAAATTAAATGTTTTTTTCCTACACGTGTTTCACTACCAAGCAGGTACTTGCTTGGCAGATCATCAGGGAAATTAAATGTCTGGAATAAGGGTTTCAACTGCCGACAATACACAATGTTGCGTTGCAATAGTTGAGGTCACTTAAGAAGAGAAGAGGAAAAAAATAAAAATAAAAGTTAAAATTAAAACAACAAGAAAGAACAACGATAAAAAAGAAAGTCCTAGAAAATGTCTTAGAAAAGTAGCTCGTGCAATTATTTCTGCCAACAAGCAAATAATCGGTCCCAAATGCATTCAAAGAAACCACAAAAAAACGGAACAATGTGCGATAATACACTTTCACGCACAATGATGAAGAAATCTCCCCCCCCCCCCCCAAAAAAAAAATACTAAACCATTCAAGATACCGCTCACAAGTACCCATTCCAATCCAATGACAGTATGAGAATTCTAAAACTAATTCATCACAAGGAAAAGCAACATAAATGTTCGTCCGGAATGCCAGCGGTCAGTCGAGCCTTATTTCAAGGGCTGACTTGTTCCCTTTCGAAATAAACACACGACGAGTTGAACGTCAATCTCGCAGAAACTCTCCTTTATTTTAAGAAAAAATCTTAATTAGTAGATAGAAACTATTTATTCAAAATACTGTTTCTAAAAATATCTATTATTAAAATTATTCTTTATAGAAATTAATTATCTAGTGTCTGGGACGTCATTTTACATTTTGGGAAAATATCCTTCATTTAATTAACTGCCGAATTATTATTGTTTTGTTGTTTAACGAAGCGAAAAAATCCTATCCCGCAGAAATTATTTTTAAAAAATGTATTCATATATCAAAAACAAATGTAATTATAAAAAAGTTTTATACAAAAATCGAGTTATTATTTTAAATAATTTAAAATAATTTAAAATATTTCCTTAACGCCTGTGTCTGTTTGCAACTCTCTGGGGAGAATATTATCCTATATTCCATAAATAAATATTACTACGGAACATCGTTATCAGAAATCTATTTTCTATTTTAAAAAACATTTTTTAATAGGTGGGGTTATTTTATGCCACTTTACGGGAAAATATCACTCTAACTCGTTAAATGATGGGAGACTTTGTTATTACTAATTTTAAAACCCTGTACAAAATACTTTTTATAAAAATCCAATTGTTTCTGTTTTTAGAAATTAAGTCCGTGTCGGCATGCATGTTTTTTTTAAATTATATTTTCCTTAATTATTTTTTCCTCCATTCCTGCCACCCATGGTTTTATTTAATTTAATCTAATTAAAAACTAATTTTATTTAATTTAACCTAATTTAATTAAATAGTGATGGTTATTTCTTATTTTTCACTTAAAATTACTTGAAATTCCCAATGCATTTCGTATAATATATCTATTTCTGAGAATAATTGTGATTTATTATTTATTCCGTTATCTTTTTATATGTTACAAAATCCCCCCTCTATTCTGCTGAAGAAGCATTTACTATAGTTGACTATCAGTGGGCCTTATTCCGATGGAATATTCCTACCTTATCACCCCCCAACCTAAGTCCCGAGCCTCCGCTAATAATCGAATCAAGTCATATCTTAGCATAAGTACGTGTTACTAACTCTTAGCCTCTATATTATACACTAATTATTGCCTCAGATTGCCTCAGGAAGGGCCCATCCTGCCTTTCTCTGCTGTAAGTTTATACTTCCCCCAATTCGCCTCCTATCCATGTTTTAGGCTTGATAACAGGTAACGGTTTCTATGCAGACAGCATTGTAGTATTTCCTGCCTAGCGTTCAGAAAATTATCTCTAGATCTCATGATGTGGTACGACTCTAATGCACATAGGTTGCATCTCTTCCTTTTCTTCGGTTTATATTATATATATATATATATATATATATATATATATATATATATATATATATATATATATATATATATATATATATATATATATGATAATTTTATTTACACAGACATGTACAAAATCTGCGACACTGGCATGTCGATGTTATCGATCAACAGTTACTATAAACTGAGATCTCATCAGGCAGAGTTAGAATCCGATCTTAACCTCAGATCATATTTGGAGAGAATGAAGTGGAGGGATAGAGAAAGAGAAGAAGAAGGAAAGAAATTTAACATTTCAAAAATTAAAGCCGTTAAAAAATTAAAAATTAAAAATTAAAAATTAAAAAATCAAAAAATCTAAAAATCTAAGAAACAAAAAACAAAAATCTAAAATCTAGAATCTGAAACAGACAGGGCAAATAAATAAATAAATAAATAAATAAATAAATAAAAATATAAGGTGGAAAGAGGAACAAATAATGATGAGGGGAGAGACACATAGAGGAAAAAGAAGGAGAGAGAGA
The DNA here is from genome assembly GCA_963556195.1 of Sepiola atlantica. Lineage (NCBI taxonomy): Eukaryota > Metazoa > Mollusca > Cephalopoda > Sepiida > Sepiolidae > Sepiola > Sepiola atlantica. Next base: position 195,216,963 of record OY744520.1, on the reverse strand, counting down.
GGGCGTCTGTTGATTCAGATCAAGAGGGAAGGAGGGGGGTGGTAGACATGCACGAATCAGGTGTCAAAAAACCGTCGAGTTTATAAATGTATTTTTCCAAGTGAACTGTAATATTGTGTATATGCGTGTTTGCGTGCGGGCAAACTGGTGGTGGGGCGGTGATCAAATGTGTCGCGATTCTGGGTTTATATTGTCTTTATAATTTGTCTGGAGTTAATTTGAATAAATAAGTATATTCGTTAAATGTAACAGGAATAGTAGTAGTAGTAATAATAATAATAATAATAATAATAATAATAATAATAATAATAATAATAATAATAATAATAATAATAATAATAATAATAATAATAATAATATATACCCCTAATAATTGAGGTAAAGTAATTGAAATAATAAATGAATGATAATAAAAATGATAATAAAAATATGATAATAAAAATACTAAAAAAAACTACTAAAAACTAAAAAATATAACTAAAGAATAGCTAGAAAATGCCGGCGTTATTAGTTATTAATAATAATAATAATAATAATAATAATAATAATAATAATAATAATAATAATAATAATAATAGATACCTCTAATAATTGAGGTGAAATAATGAAAATAATAATAAATGAAGTATAATAAAAATACTAAAAAATACTAAAAAATATTTAAAAATATATAACTAAAAGAATAACTGGAAAATGCTGGCGTTATTAATTATTATTAATAATAATAATAATAATAATAATAATAATAATAATAATAATAATAATAATAATAATAATAATAATAATAATCATGATAATAATAATGGTAATAATACTCTATTCCTCTATCCCTCCACTTCATTCTCTCCAAATATGATCTGAGGTTAAGATCGGATTCTAACTCTGCCTGATGAGATCTCAGTTTATAGTAACTGTTGATCGATAACATCGACATGCCAGTGTCGCAGATTTTGTACATGTCTGTGTAAATAAAATTATCATATATAAAGCTCTATTTTGATATTGAGCACTTTTTATAAACCCGGTTAAAATTCTCTGGATTACCACCCTGTGGATATTTTTCACCTGGATTATTACCATTATTATATATATATATATATATATATATATATATATATATATATATATATATATATATATATATATATATGTGTGTGAAAAATTAAAAAGGAACAAAACAAAAAATATTTTTTATATATTCATCAACGTTTCGTTTTTATTGTAAGACTTCCTCAGGATGATAATTTGAAGAAAAATGTCATGCAAATACATCGAAATTTTGGGTTGACATGATGGAGTGATAAAGGAAGAGTAATAGCCGTGGCTACTGTAAGCGCTGGAGGAGAGTCCAGGCTGCGAGAAGTCAGTGGTGGCTAAAAATGAAATGAATATGGAAAGCTTTGAGTGGGTATCATTAAGGCAGCAGTTAAATAGGGGGAGGTGAGAAAATTAGTGAATTTGCCTTAGGGTGGGAAAGATGAAAAGGGGGTGACTGAGAGTTTGTCGTGGTGAGGTGTGGCATGGATTTTGAGAGGCTGGGGAAAGAGGAGGGAAGGGGGAAATCTGTGTGTTTAGCATGTAGATGGTATCAATGTTTTAGAAAAAAGATTTGAAAAATGAAGATAACTTAGAAATGGGTGGGGGTGGGTAAGAGTGTGAAGGAAATAATAAAAAGGGTGGGAGAGGTAAGAGAGAGACACACATTATAAAAAAGGTTATGTCGCGCATGGACTTTTCTTCGGTGAGCTTTTCCGCAACCCCATAAATAAAGACTCGCCTGATAGTCTACTTGTGTGAACTTTGTTTTTCTGACATCCAACAAACCATCTCGTTGCCCAACTCCACACTTAGGATATGACCTATAAATCTGGACCCTAAATGACAGTAACCACTTGCATCTCAATGGTAAAATGTTTTATCTGAAATGAATAAAAACTTTTAAAAAGTAAGTAATTATATAAATAACGTTTAAGAATATTAAACTTACTAAGAGATCACGTTGTACAGGAAGTAGAATATATCTCTCCTTCTCTTTGTCCGTCTCTCTCTCTCTTTCTCTCTTTCTCTCTCTTTGTTTTCCTGATATTCTCCAATAGTACATAAAGAAAGGATCAAGACATCAACATATTGTGAAAGACTGTTTTGTTTGTCGATTGTCCCTTCTACTCTCTTTTTGTGTCGGTAAGAAAACATGGATGCTAATCACAAGAAATGACCGGATTTCTGCTATTATACAATATTCCAAATATAGTTTTTCTTGAGATAAGAACAATCTTGCTCGTCTTAGGACAAAATAGAAATGCTAATTGAGCCTCGATGCATTTTTATAATAGCATTACAGATCAACAGAAACATCGACAGTAATTTATATATATATATATATATATATATATATATATATATATATATAGAGAGAGAGAGAGAGAGAGAGAGAGAGAGAGAGAGAGAGAGAGAGAGATAGAGAGAGAGAGAAAGAGAGAGATTTTGCGTACAACAAAATGGTAGGATGAATTTAAGAGGAAACATTATTTTAATCAATGTAACGAGCCGGGCCGAAAATAAAAAGAAAGTTGCTAAAATTGTCTTTAAGGCCTTATCGTCTGACCCTCTGAGAGGAAACGTCAGAATGATACATTAAAAACTAAGAAAATCGAATGACATATGAGGGGAAAGTTGTTTTAAGTGGAGGAACCGATTGAGAGAGAAAAAAGGGCAAATCTCTCAACGTTATTGTTGATTTGAATCATCAAAGATCTCCAACTGATGTTTCGAAATCTTTTGACTACACATGCTAGGTCAAGAGTTGTTAATAACTAACGCTTCAATAATATTGAGATGATAGTTAGACCTGGCACTGTGTAAAACAGAAAACCACATGTCGGAATACTGGTCAGAACAACTATTTGTGCCAACCAGGATATTGCCGATGGCAGATTCGTTTGTAGAAGTAAAGCCATCGAACACATTTCCATGAACTAGTTTTCTATTTGTCTGAAAATTATTATATAAATATATATATATATATATATATATATATATATACATGTATATATACATATATATATATATATATGTATATAAATATTATTTGTAGTACGAAATTTTATTATGGCTATAAACAGACCTTATTTATTTTTATGACTTAAAAAATAAAAAGGGAAAGGGCAAACTAACCGGTTTTGAACCTCCCTCAACAGAGCTTAATTAGGGTTAAAATTAAGATAGAAAAAGAGACAAAAAGCGTGCAATCAAATAGAAACAACAAACAGTCAACACTTAAATTGGAGGCACAGGAACAGCTATATATATATATATATATATATATATATATATATATATATATATATATATATATATATATATAATAACTTTTAACAATATGAAAATTAAATCTGCGCAGACACATACACTTTGAATAGCCTCTACTAATAATTATACCTGCCATAAATCTAAGGAGTGTCCGTTAAACAATGATTGTATGCATAGAAACGTTATATACTTTTGCACTGTGAAGCAATTCTCACGTAATATTAATCAACAAAGCAACAAAGTATCACCAATATACGTATACCTCCCCTTACCCGTTAACCCCACACATTCTCAACTCCTAGCGCATGACGATACCCAAAATATTACTCCAAACATCAGCCACCTTTCTTTACCAGTTAATAATAATGTAGCTCAAACTTCTATACC
>OY744520.1:195168267-195208267 GCA_963556195.1 Sepiola atlantica | reverse complement strand
GTTCTCTACTCCATTCATCGTTTTCAATCCTTTCATGATATTGTTCATCATCCAACTGATGATCTCATATCCTTATCCTCGAGTGGCTTAAATATATTTTTTTAAATCCAAATATTTATGAAAATATTTTGGAATTTCGAAATATTCATGAAACTGTCTGGTGATGTCATAATAGACTCTCTCTCTCTCTCTCTCTCTCTCTCTCTCTCTCTCTCTCTCTCTCTCTCTCTCTCTTACTCTCTCCTTTTCTCTCTTCCCCATAGATCTCAGTCTCTTTCCTTCTCTCTCTCCTCGTTCGTCTTTCTTCTTTAATTGTTTACATCATTCCATTCCTCTCACCATCTCTCCTACCATTCTTTCTTTATTTACGTTATTTTATTTTCCTTTTAGTTTTTGTAATATATAGATAAATCATCATACGATTATGTTGTTTTGGACACATGTTTAATACTTTAGCGTTAAAAAATAACTTTTGTTTCAATTTTGAGCGTACATGCTGCGCTCATAAAATATCAGCTGGATGAAGGGTATAATTATCTTTTCACCCACCGATTACAAAGTGACCCACTCGAAAATAGATTTGCTCAATATCGACAGATGAGAGGTGGTAGGTTTTTGTTTGGCTTTTTCTGAAGTATTCAGTACTGAAAATATGATGACGCGTCGATATTTTTAAAGGAAAATATTAACTTTTGGATTGAAGACATGACAACAGATTACACCCGAAAGCTTGAGGATATGTTGTTCAAGCAATCAGAAATACATGAACCCGTTTTTTCATCAAATAGCAAAGAAGAATACAATTACAGAGTTTGTATCTAAAAATTTACACAATTTAAAACGTGGAATGCATTCTCGGCTCATAGTCATTAATTCCGGTGATGATTCATTTTGGGCCATTACTTCGACAGTACTTGAACCAGTCCTAAAGCAGTATTTGAACCAGTACTAAAACAGTACTTAAACCCTCACTTTGGCAGTTATTGAACCAGTACTCAAGCCGTATTTGAACCAGTCCTAAAGCAGTATTTGAACCAGTCCTAAAGCAGTATTTGAACCAGTCCTAAAGCAGTACTTAAACCATCACTTTGACAGTACTTGAACCAGTACTAAAGCAGTATTTGAACCAGTCCTAAAGCAGTACTTAAACCATCACTTTGACAGTACTTGAACCAGTACTAAAGCAGTATTTGAACCAGTACTAAAGCAGTACTCAACCCCTCACTCTGGCAGTACTAAACCAGTACTCTGGAAGTACTAAACCAGTACTCAAGATGTACTTTAACCAGTACTCTGGCAGTACTAAACCAGTGCTCAAGATGTACTTGAACCAGTACTCTGACAGTCCTTTGACAAGTACTTTCACAGTACTTTGATAGTACTTGAACCAGTACTCTGGTAGTACTTGAATAAGTACCCTGACACTATTTGAACCAGTACTTTGGCAGTACTTGAACCAGTGCTGGTGTAAAACTGCTCTCTTCGGTAAATTAATGACCTGGGACGAATATTTTCTATTATATGAATATATATATATATAAATATATATATATATATTTAGTTATATATATTTATATATATATATATATATATATATATATATATATATTTATAATAATGCTATAGTATATATAAAACTTTTAAACAAATGCAACGTTATTCTTGCACGCGTTTTTAAAAATAAGAACTTTTCTCTGCTAATTTTCATCATTTTGTATCATATTGAATAAGGCGACAGCAGTTGCCAAAAATTTCAATCCCGCAATAGAATAAATGAAAGATATATATATATATATATATATATATATATATATATATAAGAGTAATATGGGTTGGTCGTTCATTTAAAGCATTGCTGGATTTGTTAATGAAATTGGAATTATAAGCCATCAACAATGCAAGATTAATTAATTTTTTTTTTTACATACGCTATTCTTCGTTCGACACCAGAATTTGAATCATAACCGCCAACACCACCAGCGCGGAGAGACGTTTATCAAGTAACAAAGAAATAAGTTTTTTATTCTTGTTTTTTGATGAATAAAAAAAATGACTCAATACTGGTCACCTCTGATGATGGAATTTTATTCCAAAATTAATAAGATTAATGTAAAAAAAAATGAATTAATCTTGCATTGTTAATGGCTTATAATTACAATTTTATATATATATATATATATATATATATATATATATATATATATATATATATATATATATATATATATATATATATATATTACAGATGTATTCGTCTCTGAACGTTTATATATACACTTTCTTCGTTTATAAGTTAATTAACTATTTCATATTTTCCAATATTTTGACAGTTTGTTCTTTAGCGTGAGTGTATGTGTTGTGTGTGTTCATGTCTTTCTCTGTGTGTGTCGGAGCGTGGTTATGTGGGTTATTGTTTCCACAAGTGCGTTTTGTGTGTGTGTGCCTTGTTTTTTATGTGTGTATCTCTCTTTTCTCTTCCTCTTACTATTTTTTATGTATGTGTGTCTTTATGTCTTTGTGCTTGTGTGCTTGTGTGGATGTGTGTGTATACACGTCTTTAGACCACGGGTATCTGTGTATATGTAAGAGAATAGGTGGGTATCCTTCTGTGTGTATATGTGTGCACGCTCGCGCATATCCTGCTCTTCATAATTGTGAAGGCAACGTACGGCAACCACCTAATGTCCAAACGGGTGATTGACTAAAGCGAGAAAAGACAACAAAGTCAAAATGGCGATAAACTTGCTTTAAATTAAAAATCTTTCCCAAGTTTTCAGGCGTTCGCTTAGCGGGAAATAAAATACCGCATCAAACAATAAATAAAATAATTTCCGATCATTAACGGTCTTTGAAAAAGAAGAAATATTAATGAAGTACAAGTTGAAAGTTGTTCCCTACATTTCTAGTTACTCATTCTTTTGGGGTGACTGCTGATTTGTTTGTCAATGAACCGGAGAAATTAAACGAGCATTTTTTTTTAATTTTATTATTCTTTCATTTTATAATTTTCTTTATTTATCATTCTTCATTTTTAATTATTCTTTTTTTGTTGTTTTCTTTCATTTTATTTCATTTTTTTATCTTCATTTTAAGTTTTCATTATTAATTTGTGATACTTTATTCCTCATTTTTAATTATTCTTTTTTTTCTTTCATTTTTTTCAATTTGTTTTCCTTTTCTGATAATTTTTAATCCTCATTTATAATTCTTCTTTTTTTTCAGTTTTTAATTTTTTTTCTTTTTCTGTTATTTTTTATTCCTCATATTTAATTATTCGTTTTTTTCCTTTCATTTTTTTTCAATTTGTTTTCTTTTTCTGATAATTTTTAATCCTCATTTATAATTCTTCTTTTTTTCTTTTCAGTTTTTTTTGTTGTTATTTGTCATTCCTCATTTTTTATTATTCTTTGTTTTTTTTTTCATTTTTTATCAATTTGTTTCCCTTTTTCTGATAATTTTTAATCCTCATTTATAATTCTTCTTTTTTCTTTTAGTTTTTAATTTAATTTTATTTTTCTGTTATTTTTTATTCCTCATTTTTAATTATTCTGTTTTTCTTTCATTTTGTGAAGATAAATTTCTTTTTCTGTTATTTTTATTCTTAATTTCGAATTATCATTTTTTCATTTCATTTTTTCCTTTTCTGTTATTTTTTATTCCTCATTTTTAAATATTCTTTTTTTTAAATTTTTTTAAATTTTTTTTCATTTTCTGTTATTTTTATTCCTAATTTATAATTATTCTTTTTTTCTTTCATGTTTTATAAAATTTTTCCTGCTGTTGTTTTTTATTATTCATTTTTAATTATTCATATTTCTCTTTCATTTTTTCAATTTTTTTCCCGTTTCTGTGGTTTTTCATTTCTTACTTTTAATTATTCTTTTTTTCTGTCGCTTTTATTCTCGATTTTTTTACTTTAAATTTTTTATTATTATTATAGTTTTTTACTTTCATTGTTTTTCATTTTTTTATTTTCTGTTAATTTTTATTCCTCATTTTTAATTATTCTTTTTTTTCTTTCATTTTTTCAATTTGTTTTCCTTTTCTGATAATTTTTAATCCTCATTTATAATTCTTCTTTTTTTCAGTTTTTAATTTTTTTCTTTTTCTTTTATCTTTTATTCCTCATTTTTAATTATTCTTTTTTCTTTCATTTTTTCAATTTGTTTTCCTTTTCTGATTATTTTTAATCCTCACTTATAATTCTTCTTTTTTTTCTTTCAGTTTTTTTTGTTTGTTATTTTTCATTCCTCATTTTTCATTATTCTTTGTTTTCTTTCAGATTTTTTCAATTTGGTTTCCTTTTCTGATAATTTTTAATCCTCATTTATAATTCTTCTTTTTTTTTCTTTCAGTTTTTAATTTTTTTCTCTTTTTCTGTTATTTTTTATTCCTCATTTTTAATTATTCTGTTTTTCTTTCATTTTATGAAGATAAATTTATTTTTCTGTTATTTTTATTCTTAATTTTTAACTATTCTTTTTTCATTTCATTTTTTCCTTTTCTGTTATTTTTTATTCCTAATTTTTAAATATTCTTTATTTCTTTAATTTTTTTTCTAATATTTTTTGATTTTCTGCTATTTTTTATTCCTTATTTCTAATTATTCTTTTTTTCTTTCATGTTTTTAAAAATTTTACTTCTGGGAGTTATTTATTCTTCATTTTTAATTATTCATATTTCTCTTTCATTTTTTTCAATTTTATCCCGTTTCTGTTATTTTTCATTTCTTACGTTTAATTATTCTTTTTTTCTATCGCTTTTATTTTCGATTTTTTTACTTAAAATTTTCGTTTTTATTATAGTTTTTTATTTTCATTGTTTTTCATTTTTTTTTATTTTCTGTTATTTTTTATTTTTACTTTATTTATTCTTTCTCAGTTTGAATGATTATTTACTTATCTAAGTTTAAATTATTATTTTCCTTACAGTTTCTTTTATTCATTATTTTTTCATTCATTTGAATTTTTGTGGTTCATTTTTTCCTTTTATTTTCATTTCTTATTATTCATTTATTTTCATTCTTATATTCGTCATTTCTCAAATTTGATTCTTCATTTTTTTTAATTCATTCTTTATTTCTCATTTTGAATTTTTCTTTTCGTTAATTTTTAAATTTATTTTTTATTCCACATTTCTCTAATTTAAATAATATTCCGTTTAATTTTTTCTCACTAATGATCATTCTTTGTTTTAATTTTATTTTATATTTTCATCATTTCTTAATTTTAATTATTCATTTTTTCTTATATTATTTTTCTTAATTATTAATTTTTATCTTTTTCATTCACTGTTATTTTCATCAATTTTATTTTTGATTTTTATTTCATTTTATTTAATTCTTATTTTAAACGGTTAAATATGTTATCATCTTTTAATCTGTTTTCTTGTTTTAAATTATTTTGTTTTTATGATTCCATTCTTTATTATTCAATTTCTATTATTTTTCTATTTCTTTCATTCCCTTTTTTCTTTATTTTTTATTATTGTTTTTATATCACCTTCTTCTATATTCGTTCATTGTTCATGTCTCATTTTCAATGATTATATTTTTCTTTTCAATTTATTTCATTTTCTTTTATTTTCTTTCGATTTCTTTCATTTTCTTTCTCACTTTAAGTTTTATTTTCATCATTTTCTTTGATTCTCTATTCTTCCTTCTTAATTATTATTTTCTCTTTCATTTTTATATTCTTTAATTTAAGATATTCAACCTTCTTTCATTTTCTTCTTGATTTTCCATTCCCTTCATTTTAATACTTCAACTAGAAGAATTCCCGTCCCAGGACGAGTAAAATTAATTCCTCGAAATGAACAGTTTTGCATCACGGTTATGTCCCCTTTACGAGGATTAAAATAAAGATATAATCATAATAAACCTAATGTCTAGAATCCTTTTTCAGTTTTTGATAAAAACTCATTACATGATTTTGATTCTAGAAAATGTCTAAAATTTAAAGCTTAATCTAAAGGCGTCTTAAGATGTAATTAAAATTCAAGGAATCTTGCTTAATTGGTCTATGATGACTATGGATCAAATTCAGTGTAAATATTATGTCCCTTTTACGAGGATTAAAATAAAGATATAATCATAATAAACCTAATGTCTAGAATCCTTTTTCAGTTTTTGATAAAAAATCATTACATGATTTTGATTCTAGAAAATGTCTAAAATTTAAAGCTTAATCTTAAGGCGTCTTAAGATGTAATTAAAATTCAAGGAATCTTGCTTAATTGGTCTATGATGACTATGGATCAAATTCAGTGTAAATATTATGTCCCTTTTACGAGGATTAAAATAAAGATATAATCATAATAAACCTAATGTCTAGAATTCTTTTTCAGTTTTTGATAAAAAATCATTACATGATTTTGATTCTAGAAAATGTCTAAAATTTAAAGCTTAATCTTAAGGCGTCTTAAGATGTAATTAAAATTCAAGGAATCTTGCTTAATTGGTCTATGATGACTATGGATCAAATTCAGTGTAAATATTATGTCCCTTTTACGAGGATTAAAATAAAGATATAATCATAATAAACCTAATGTCTAGAATCCTTTTTCAGTTTTTGATAAAAAATCATTACATGATTTTGATTCTAGAAAATGTCTAAAATTTAAAGCTTAATCTTAAGGCGTCTTAAGATGTAATTAAAATTCAAGGAATCTTGCTTAATTGGTCTATAATGACTATGGATCAAATTCAGTGTAAATAAACAACCAAATGAATGACTAAATAGAAGGTTGTGCCAATAGTAAAAATAAATTTTTACATAATATGTGGGGAATATTTAGTAATTGATGTCTCATACCATTTTGTTCAAATTTCACAGATATCGGGAGTATCGGAATTTTTACAAAGGGCTTCAAAAACTTGTTTGCCCCGTTTGCGTGCAACTAAATTAAACTAAATATTGCCCATATTACCCACTCTTACTCCTCGCAGTTGTGTTCCAAAATTCACCATGATTGGTTCATTAGTTTAGGTGTTTAACCTGTAGAACAATATATATATATATATATATATATATATATATATATATATATATATATATATATATATATATATAATAAGGAGAATATTCTTTTTAAATATTTTGAAAACCTGGACAACGCAGAACGTTTCCAATGTGTGACTTTTCAAACTATATATATATATATATATATATATATATATAAACATATGCACATACCTAACTGTATATACATGCACCCCTAAATGATAAAATTTTTTAAATAAATAATGTGCCTATGTTACTGATCGTGTTGCCTTGAATATATATTCCATAATTCATAATGATCCGTTTATTAGTTTGTGAGATTATCCTGTACATAGAAATATATCTGATGACGGCTGTGAGCCAGAAACACGTGTCAATGGATTACTTTTATGTACGTATAAAATAAATAAATGTATATATATATATATTAATATTTATTTATTTTGGTACAGAAAAATTAGTACAACATTCGTACCGTCGGTTTCAAGCACGGAAAGTCTTAGCCATCCGGCTCTCTTCAGCTTCTGACAACAGAAGCTGAAGAGAGCCGGATGGCTAAGACTTTTCGTGCTTGAAAGCGACGGTACGAATGTTGTACCAATTTTTCTGTACCAAAATAAATAAATATTATGCTCTTAATTTTTAACTTTACTTTTTAATTAATCGAGCACTCTGCTGGGATTTTTCCTACTATATTACAAAGAAGTTATATATATATATATATATATATATATATATATATATATATAGAGAGAGAGAGAGAGAGAGAGAGAGAGAGAGAACTCAATGAATGCGTGTTTTTGTGTGATGTTTGTGTTTTTACTATAGAATAAAAGTTTACAGACTCTGCATGAAATCTAAAAGGTTATTCTTATGTAAAATTTAACGGGGGGGGGCAATGGGAGTGCTCCCGAACGTCTAGATGAAATCTAATGGGGATATTTGGGCATAACACACTTAAACTTCCAATATATCCTATTTTCATGAAATTTAAATTATATGTATAACATTTTCTTGGGAAGACAATGGAAGTGGTCCTGAATCTTCAAGTGCCCTCCTAACCTAAGACAGCTATATGAGCCGAACCTCCATATTATTTTTCTTTCATTTTTCATTTTTCTTCCATTTTCTTGCAATTCCAACTAACTTTTAATTAAGATTTATTTCCATCTTCTTTTAATTCATCCTTTAATTTATTTTCATTTTATTTATCTGTCATTCTTTACGTTAAACTTTTTTCTTTAATTTTTTTAATTTTTAACTAGCATGGCTATCCGACGTTGCTCGGGATCATAAAAACACAAAATAAAAGAAAAATAGTGTGTGTAACATGTTTATATTTAAACTTCTATTTCTCTCCCTCTCTCTATAGCCGTCTCTTTATCGTTCTACCTTTCTCTTCCCTGGTCGCCCTATTTTAACTCCTCCCTCTCCCCGTTGCCACCTTCTCCCTGTTGCCTTCGGTGAAAGCTGTCTCTTCCCTACCACTCCCCTTTCGTTGTCCAGGGCAAAATATGACATATTTCTATTAAAAGTACCACCTCTATCTGCGTATACTATATACGTACCTATCTCCGCCCCTTTGTGCATACTATATACATACCTATCACCAACCCAGTGCGCATACTATATACGTACCTACCTCCGCCCTGGTGCGCATAATATATATGTACCTATCGCCGCCCCGGTGCGCATACTAGATACGTACCTATCGCCGCCCCAGTGCGCATACTATATACGTACCTATTGCCGCCCCGGTGTGCATATATTATATATATGTACCTATCGCCGCCCCAGTGTGCATACTATATACGTGCCTATCGCCGCCCAGTGCGCATACTATATGCGTACCTATCGCCGCCCCGGTGAGAATACTAATACGTTCCTATCTCCGCCCCTTTTTTCTTTAATATTCTTTTATTTTTAATTACTCGCTCTTAATTATTGTTTCTCTCATTAGTTTTTCAATCTTCATTTCTCACTTTTAATCAATCTTTCTTTTTTCAATTGTCTTTCAGACATTATATTTCTGCATGCTTATTTATAAATAGATACATGTGAAATATGACAGCCCAAAATAAAATAACAGAAAAACTTATGGATATATTTACTTGTCAGTTGAAAGTGTTCGTGTACACCAAAAATTACGGAAAATTATCGAGTAGAATTTTAATAAAACATAAAACGAATGTACTATTCGGAGTCAACGAACTCCGGACCGCATGGCGTCCTCATATTAGAAGGGAGATATGCTCCTACGACAAGATGGCTTAAAGACGTGAAATGGCGTCGCTTAAACGTATACTTAGAAATATGAGTAAGAAATGAATTTTTTTAAATAAAATTTTACTCGATAATCTTCCGTAATTTTTATGTACACTAATACTTTCAACTGATAAGAAAGTATATCCTTAAGTTTTCATGTTATATTTCGAATGTATCTCTTTATTAGTAAGCACCTATTTCTATTTTAATTGTTTCTTTTTTATCGTTTTTTTTCTTCCTTCTTCACTTTTAATTATTCGCTTTTCTTTCATTTCCTCTCAAACTTCATTTCTCAGCTGTAATTATTTGTCCTCCTTTTTTTGTACATCTTTATTAATCACTTGAATTCTTCTTTAATTGTTTTTTATTCGTTCCTCCATCACTCGAATATTTTTATTTCATTTTTTTTTTTTTTCATTTCTCACATTTCATTCTTTTTCTTTTTCTTTTACTACATTTTCCGTGTCCTTTTTGACGAGTGAAATGTGATCAGTGGTTTGTTGGTGTCGCTTGGTCGGCTTGCTGAATTAAATCACCCATACGGAATCATCACGGTTCAGTTGATCGCTATGAGTTGATCTCCCAACGAGATGAGACTCGGATCAAGCCGCCGGGGATCAACGAGAGGAACACGAAGAGGAAGGAAACATGTTCTTCCAGGTGAAAAGTAAAGCGTGTGTTCTGCTTGTCCGGATGTGTCTGCCCTCGAGTAAATGTCAGCACGAGAATTGACTTCTAATGAAAAAAAGGTTCACGTGTATCAAATTAACAAAGACCTGTGTGTATACGTGTGCAATTTCAGTTATTCAATAATCCCAGTCCAAGTCTGGCACAAGATTACAAATTAGCGAGTACTGAACTGAATTGCGACTATTTACATGAGTGACTTGAAGAAAACTCAGCACATGATATTGTTTTCTCTAACTACAAATATTCACTCTGGGCTGATTGAGCCAGTTTCTTCCAAAGGAGGAAGTTTTTAGTGAATATTGAATTCACAAGTGATCGCTAGTCGCATGTATATCTCGGCCACGACGTTAGTTTTTGTATTTTCTTTTGCAGGGCGGGGTCGACGTCATTTTCAAACAGTCAAGGTGCATCTCTTAGAATACAGCTCATTCAAAGAAACCGCCATGAATGTAAGTAGTGCAAATTGTTTTTTAAATAATATTGGCTGATTCTGTGATTAATGTATTCTGTAGACAATGGTACTTCTGCAGTTTAGGTTGGGAATATTTGATTCTTTTGCACAATAGATGCGCGTGCATAAACTTTTTATTCTTTTGTACAATAGAGGCGCGTACATAAACTTTTTATTCTTTTGTACAATAGAGGCGCGTACATAAACTGTCGATTCTTTTGTACAATAGAGGCGCGTACATAAACTGTCGATTCTTTTGTACAATAGAAGCGCGTACATAAACTGTCGATTCTTTTGTACAATAGAGGCGCAGTCCTGAACTTTTTATACTTTTGTACAATAGAGGTGCTTTTGTAAATAGTCGATTCTTTTGTAAAATAGAGACGCGGTCCTAAACTGTCGATTATTTTGTACAATAGAGGCGCGGTCCTAAACTTTTTATACTTTTGTACAATAGAGGTGCTTTTGTAAACTGTCGAATATTTTTGTACAATAGAGGCGCGTCAGTAAACTGTCGATTATTTTGTACAATAGAGGCGCGGTCCTAAACTTTTTATACTTTTGTACAATAGAGGTGCTTTTGTAAACTGTCCATACTTTTTGTACAATAGAGGCGCGTCAGTAAACTGTCGATTATTTTGTACAATAGAGGCGCGACTGGAAGCTTTTGACTTGACCAGTAGACGTAGGTTAAACGTTGTAAAATTCCGAGCTCCAGAGGTGGTGCGTGAACTTTGTCATATGTTTTCTTCTAATGGCTTTATATGTATACGGCTCGCCACACCTGTATACTTATACATCGCCTGGCATTCCCAAATGGTCCACCATCTAGTACTGATTGTCTCAACGTTTCTTAACTTCGGTGAACTAAGGAAAACCAGTGTGTCAACATGCTTATCTCGTAAACAACCACAAATACGTAAGTTTATTTAAACACTTGTGCATGTATAGTGGAGTACTGTAATGGTTATGGGCGCGAACAGCGGGCTTGATGTACCGATGGCGATTTTTGTCGCAACTACTATATCACTTTCACCAATACCCTTGAGAAAGGTATGAATCTATATATCCTGCCTCCAGCTATCGATAAAATAGTAGGGTAGACTGGACACTCAAACTTTTGTTGTGCAACTGATCTAAGAAAAGAAAGCACTCGTCGTTTATCTTGACAGAGTTAAAAATCGACTTCAAAATCTAGTGGGAATGATCTTTACAGTTTTTTACAGCCCTTTTCTCACAAGAGATGTTGCTAGCCCTCCCTCCTACTATTCTCTCTCTCACTCTCTCTCTCTTTCCTCTCCCTCTCTCTCTCTCCCTCCCCCTCTCTCTCTCTCTCTCTCTCTTTCTCTCTATTCTATCGTTATTTTCATAAAAGATGCTCGACTGAGCTCCAATATCTGATCCATCCTAATAAAACATTCACGACAAGAACTTGTTTCGCCAGCACAAAGAATAAAATACTTTCTTATCTTCCTCCGTGTACCGAGCGTCAGGAGAACTTCCACAAACAGAGCTTATTTGCTAGGACTTCTCTCAAGTGGAACACATTACCGCGGAACTGCTTTCCTGCAAATTACAACATGGTGACCTTCAAATCCAAGGTCAAAAGATTTCTGTTATGAACCTTCCCCACAAGTATTCAAGCTAGAGAGAGAGAGAGAGAGAGAGAGAAAGATATAATATTTTATAAATATTAGTTGTTTTAACTTATCCTATATATATATATATACAT
This sequence comes from Sepiola atlantica, assembly GCA_963556195.1. Lineage (NCBI taxonomy): Eukaryota > Metazoa > Mollusca > Cephalopoda > Sepiida > Sepiolidae > Sepiola > Sepiola atlantica. The sequence continues at coordinate 195,196,128 of OY744520.1, read as the reverse complement.
ATATATATAGAATATTTTTATAAATATTAGTTAGTTTTACCTACAGAAACTAGTGTTTCATGCTGTGTGTATATATATATATATATATATATATATATATATGTGTGTGTGTGTATATATATGTGTATATATATATATATAAATATATATATATATACATATTATATATATATATATACATATTATATATATATATATATATATATATATATATATATATATATATATATATATATATATACATATGTATTTGTTGTTGTTGTTGTTTATAACTTTTCGCCACTTGCTGTGAATACTCGCCGACTTGATATTTACAAAGTTAAATCTTCCTAAATTCCAAGCAAATTTCTGGTGGCCAACTGGTTACTCTCTTGACTGCGAATCAGTGGCGATTTGTGATTGGAGTTCGCGCCCGTCGACCGTCGGCAATTCCTGCACTGAAGATTGCGTAAGCATGAAACATCGATGTCTGTAGGTAATAAATAATTACTATTAATTTATATATATATATATATATATATTTATATATATATATATATATATATATATATATATATATATATATATATATATATATATATATATATATATATATATATATATATATATATATATATATATAAAACGATTTCTATATGTCGAACTTTATGTGGCACCTAAAACCGTCGGTTAAAAATCAATCAAACCGTGAGAGAAGAAAGTTAACTGAGAAGCGAGACACTTAACATCAAAGATTAACACTCGAGTCGTCTTTCTTGAATGCGTGTGGGTCCCTAGTTTTACGCTTGCTTCCTGCTCGACCCCCGGGGGTCACAAATAGATTGCGGATGAAGAAAAGCAGTTTTAATTCAAATTGATTAGATTTCTGCCTCACTTGCTTTTCTTCCTTTGGGCAATTTTATCGCTGAGATGAAATCGAATTTCGGATTTTATTGATGAATCGAAAAAACATTGTCATGTTGTCGAGTTTTTAATGAATACCGAAGCGTTCAGTCGGTTCACATACAGGAATAGAGGAGAAAGGTGTGGCCGTAGTCATTAAAACATGGAATGAAAGTCAGAACGATAGATAGATAGATATTAAAAGACTTGGATATATATATATATATATATATATATATATATATATATATACAGAAAGAAAGAGAGATAGACTGATATATATATATATATATATATATATATATATATATATATATATATATATATAAAATCTGTAGGTGTGGATTCTTTTATGTACGTGAAAATTAATATATATATATATATATATATATATATATATATATATATATATATATATATGTCTTCCTTTTTGTGCATGCAAAAATTAATTTTTAAATTAATTTAAAAAATCTATAAATATAAAAGTTTATTTATGAATTAATTCATTTTAAAAATAGATAGATAGATAGATGGATAAAAAAGAAGATAGATAGATAGATAGATAGATAATAGACAAAAAATAGATAGATAGATAGATAGATAGATAGATAGATAGATAAAAAGAAGATAGATAGACAGATAGATAGATAGATAGATAGATAGATAGATAGATAGATAGATAGATAGATAAAAAGGAGAAAGATAGATAGATAGATAAAAAGAAGAAAGATAGATAGATAGATAGATAGATAGATAAAAAGAAGATAGATAGATGGATAGATAGATAGATAGATAGATAGATAGATAGATAGATAGATATGAACATACCTACATACATATCAACATACTTACATAGCTAAATAATGATGTTTCGCTTCATCTTTACGGATAATTGCTGTCTAATTAGGATTCTCCATGGCTTCGTAGGTGACTGTTTAGACCAACTGTAGATCTGCATGGCTTCTAGCAAAGGTGGTTAACAAACGTCTAACTTTTCAGCGGCATTGATGGAGTCGTTCTTCTGAAATCTGTTTTCTGTGTACAACCACGTTCCTCTTAAGTCCGGGTCTGGATTTACAGACTTAATTAAACATCACGTAGCTTGTATCACGTTGGAAAGTATTTTGGGTGGTATGTATTTCATGCTTCTTCAGGTGAGTCACATTTTTTTATGGAAATCGCCTCAGACAAGACATGAAGCCACTTGATGTAAGGAGCTAGCAAGAACGAAAATTGATAATCGCAAAGATGGGAGATACCTATTGACCTTAGTTTTGAAAATACCAAGGCTATATGTAGAAGGAAAACAGTCAGCAGGAAGAGAGTTTTACAAGTACGGAGTTCTTTGAAAGAAGCTACTGGAATAAAAAGCTGTATTACAATAAGGTATCGAAACAGAGAATTGATGGAGACCACTAGACCAACGAGTCTAAAAAGCTGGAACAAAGGAAGTGGGGAATAGATCACACAATTCAGCTATGGTCAAAGAAGTGCCCGTTAGGTGAATTCACACTCCAGATTTTGATGTTTGCACTTAAATCATGACAGCCACTCTTACAGAACTGACGCTTAGGTTGCCCATGTTCCAGAAGATGTTCTTTGAATGTTTTACAACTGTCACTTATACGCCTTCTCTACTCAGCTCTATTTAAAACTATCTACTCTTAGTTTCGTAATACTATCTGTGTACCTCTAAAGCGTTTTGTGTAGAGGACGTTTTCCGGTAATGTAACTCGTCGTGAAATGGTCCCTGAATCCCGCTTTTCGTCTACCGCTCACGTTTTTTTAATGTATGTCAAAGGTTAACTTCTGACCTCTTGACAATTAACTTTTCTATCTTCGTCCCTCAAGACCACCACAATATATAACACCAGAAAAGGATGAGCGGTATCGCATTTAATGTTTGTTTGTTTGTTTGTTTGTTTGTTAAGTAAATAAGATGCGTGGAATAACAGTTTCATGATGATGAATAATATACGAGGATTAAAAATGTCCACATATTCAAAACACATCACATCCAGAAAACAGCAGTTTTTCCCCCTTTGTTAGAAACATTGTTCATGTAATGTGAGGACAAAATAGCGGGAAGCGATAGGTACGAGTCTTTCGAAAGTAAACCCAAGGTCCACCTTCTACTCTCCATGACAACAACTGTCTGGAACCTTAAGACTGAAAGGCTTACTTAGTCGATCCGCTAGAATGGTTCTGCTGGGCTGGGCTCTGGTGGGTGCTGCTTCATAGGCCGTGTCTGTAGCCGATTTGTTGTTAATTACAATTAACTGATCCAAAAATATTTATATCCAAATCATATTGTTTTAGTTTACTTTATTTTGGTACATGCTTCAGGCAGAGATAGAGAATTAGAAGGGTCCGTGATGTTTTTAAAGTGCTACATATCAACAACTGTGTTCGCTTCGCCTCCAAACAAATTCAATTTAGCGTCACATTGTCCTTAACTTCTCGTCTTCCGCTCACGTTTTTCCTTGTATGTCAAATGTAAACTTCTAATCCCTTGACAATTCACTTATCTTCGTTCGCCATGACCACTCCAATATATAATATCAAAATAAGAACGGTTTTCCATTTGTTGTGGGTTTGTCAAGTGAGTCGGACTTCTGCATAGAGATCACAAAGATCGTGCCTCATGAACTCCTTATCGTTGGTCGCAGCTATTCATTAAACAACAGAATTGCAGATCCCCCCCCCGAGACACCGAGAGCAGCAAGGCCCAGCAGTTTCATGCGAAGTCGTGAAAGTTTTGTCCAGAACACGCAAAGGAATAATGCAGAAGCAACGTTGTCACTATCACTCCATTTATTTGCGGTTCCGCGTTAGACACATCTTTGCTTGTCACACACAGAGGCAGAGATAACCGGAGGTCGACGGATCTTGTTCGTGAATCCTCTTGGATTTTAACCAGAGTTGTATTAGTCGGGTTGCCGTCCTAATACCGCTTGGTGCCAAGATTCACCCAGGGGTTTTTACCCCGCCTAATAAACCGGTATTGTCCGGGCCTTTGGGTCTGGATTTACACCGGTCTATTGGGGAGGTGTCGGTCCTGTGCAGTTCTAGGAGGTGCACCCTCCCAGGCTTTGCATCCCCTCTTTGGGGAGGAGTAAGTTTATTGCTTACTGTCTGAGGCGCCCCTACCGGGGAATGCCGACGGGGCTGCCCAGGCAATTTTTAATCAGCCAGAATGCTCAAATTCTCGAGCGCTGGTTCTTTCCCACTTTCCCGACCTTGTGTCACATCTTACCTTGTGGGAGGAAGATAAATAGAAACGTTTGGTGCCAAACCTGTTCACCATGGAGCCAGAGCTTCAGAAGGCATAGATCCGACACTACTACGTCACCACCACCCCTACTACGATGATGAAGGGTTGGACTTTAGGAAGAGAGTAGTTTCGTGTAGAAATGTTGTTGCCAGGTCGAATTGTACTGTATGCCTTCTCGTTTTAGTCTGTCTACGTTTTTATGTTTTTGAGTGGTAATGCCCGGGAAGGAGGGCGGGGGGCTTCGTTGAAGTTGGGATCATTTCTTATTTGTTTTAATTTTAATTATTTGTATATATGCGTGTTTACAAATTGCAACCGCCTCTACCACGGTGGGGAAAGGTTGGACTTGAGGGGGAGGGGGGCAGTATTTGTAGAGATGTCTAAATTCCTTCGATATTTGCTGGACTTGAATTCTTAGTACTGATTGGAGCAAATACTCAATTTTGATTGGTTCCCTGTGTCGGGGTTTAACAAATCAGAAATTGAGTAGTTGCTCCAATCAGTCGCGAGCATTCAAGTCAAGCAAATATAGAATGGCATCGTTATTTGGTGATGATAGTGATGGTTGTTGTTGTTGTTGTTGTTGCTGCTGCTGCTGTTGCTGCTACATATTTATTGTTGTGTTGCGCATGGAAATAAAGGAAGTGCGCGGGAGTGGGACAATGCGTGTTTTGTAGAAACTGGATAGATAAGGAATGCATCAACGTTGGTTTGAAACACTTTGTCATATTTTTGTCAGTGGGGGGGGGGGGGTTAAGAAGCGAATGAGTCGCATACAGAATGTGTTTAGTAGCTATAGTGTTACTAATTAGTATAAGTCCGTAGCCTCTTGAAAACTCATTACAGTAATTATTTTCTTTACATCTATTAAAACGATTATTCTCTTGACCTCATTCAAAATAACATTTCAGCGCACTCTTCAGTTCGTAATTCTCTGCATCAATGTATTAAGTCCTTCATCAATACGCGCTACCGGGGTGCATCAATGCGCCCCATGGGTGCGTAAGGTTGGTGCCTTTGACATGCTGTTATGAATGTCTAATATGGGAATTCAGTATAATATGCTTTTTAGAAATACATTCAACAAATGGCCAACATACTGGAGCATGCGGTTGCCAAAATTCAGCGGCTCGGCCAGCGGGGTTCTTGTTGTTTAGCGCCAATTAAAACAAGAATTCAACGTTCCCCATCTCCACTCTACTTGAAATCCTTTCATGGTAACATAAAAGGTTTATCTGAAGTAAAGTTGAAGCAAATACAAAAACGGACGATGTATAAATGGGTTAATATTAATTTTCTAGATGGCCGGGTTGATAAGACTCATTGCAAGTTGTCTACGTTTAAATAAACTAAAAATGCAAGTTCCTATCAGCTGATCTATGAACTATAAAAACGGAAAGTATTACAAACTTAATTTAACTAAGCTAAATTAATTTCGTCTTTTATTAGGAGTGGGACGTAATAGGTGAACATTTCAGATTCATGCGAGTAGTATTCTTTTGTGTTCATTTATACATAAATAACACTAAACAATCAAACATTTTGAAAATTTTGCAAAATTCAGAAGGTGTAGGCCACTAGTTTTTGGCTATTTTACATTCATGAAAATCCTTTCACAGCCTGAAAATGGTCCTAAGTTACAGTACTATATCAGATTTAACTATTTATATCCATTCACAGCTTTTGAGGAAGTTTTAGGACCTGCAATGTCGCATGAAACCACTTTTTCACCGAAAAAGGATGGATTTTGAGTCCCGTGGAGCCCTAACGGCTATATTTGGCCTGCACCTTCTGAATTTTGCAAAATTTTTACAATGTTTTATTGTTTAGTTTTATTTATGTATAAATGAACACAAAAAATTAGTTAGTATTATTAACGCTAATAGCGTTAGTAGTACTATTACTGTTAATAAAAAAAATACTACTCGCATGAATCTGAAATTTTCACCCATTACGTCCCACCCCTACTTTTATAATACTTTTTTATAAAGGATAAAGTAAAATAAAACAAACATTGATACATCTATATATCTATATCTCTCTATCTCTCTATAGATAGATCGATATAGATATCTTATTATAATTATTATAGATATCTTATCCTATAATTATTCAAAGCTCTCACACTTGAAGTAAGTTAACAGCAGGCCGTTATTTATAGCGTAATGCGATACTCTAGGCCCCGCCTATTGAGTGCTCTTGACGACTTGCTAGATGGCCGCAAAATTTACCATTTCGACGTTAATTTACTCTCCTATTTCCAGGCAATGCGCTCCGACTACGAAGTCAAATATGACTTTCATATTGTAGTTCGAACCGTGTGACTGGCATGGATTGTTTTCTCACATACTGATGATTGCAGGTCTTGCATGAAATACATGTGTATATGGGGTAATTTTAAAGTATTATTTATTAATAATATATATATATATATATATATATATATATATATATATATATATATATATTATAAAATTGAAAATAGAAGCCTTTATCAATGCAAGATTAATTTTTTTTCACTTTAATCTTATTAATTTCACACTTGGCCAGTATTGTGTTATTTTTTCATCAAAAAACACAACAAAAAAATAAACAAACTTTTTTCCTTTTGTTTCTTTGATAAAATGTCCTTGTATGGGTGTATCTGCGGCGATGTCGTTGGGTGTTATGAATTCAAATTCTGGGTGTAGAACGAAGAAAGCATTGGCATGCTCGAAGTTTAAGAAAATGGGCCGTTCATTTCAAAACCTCTCTCTCTCTCTCTCTCTCTCTCTCTATATATATATATATATATATATATAAATTATGTATATATGTGGTATTTATAAACTATATATGTATATAGGTATTTATAAATTATATATATATATATATATATATATATATATATATATATATATATATAGAGAGAGAGAGAGAGAGAGAGAGAGAGAGAGAGAGAGAGAGAGGTATTTAACAAAAAGCACTGATCTAACGAAAATTGTTTGTCTTTTTTAATATACTTAAATGAGTTTCGCGTAGGGATTTTTTACCTCTCCGCATCGATTTAAAATAGTCTGATTGTCTAAAATAAATTATATAAATTTAAAAAAAACAAAAGAAACATTAATAAAAAATTTTAAAAATACTAATTAAAGTAAAAAATATGTTAAAGAACATTTATCAAATGTTTTTTATCCATTTTTAATTCAAAAAAGGATAAATGTTTTCTCTTTAAACAACGTACGAAGATTTGACGTGAAAAGTAGTTATTCGGTCGACTTAGAAAACGAATACATAAATAAAGTAATATCCGTTTCTAATGTTATTTTTACGTTTTACTTTCAATTTTAAATAGTGAGTTGGGACTCTTAGATCAACCATCTTAGATCAGCACAGATACACACATAGGGGAGTTTGAATTACCTACTGGGGAGTTTGAATTACCTACTAGACACTATCCTCGAGTGTCTTCGGTCTCTCTGTAGAAGGATTTGTCAGGAAAACCTGACATGAGGATACTTACCCCTACAAGTAAACCCTGACCAAATATTCAAAATTACATAGGATCTGCAGCACAAATAAGATCCCCTCATACGAGGAATAGTGCATCTTCTCCTAGTGATGTTACCTCAAGTAACACCACGTAGCTGGATACTCCACCAGACTAGATGAATTCTTGTCCTGGAATCCGGTAAGATCAACAGACCACAAGAAAGATATACTATGACATACCTGACTGGTCAGTTGGGAAGAGAAGAAATTATTCTTAACTTTTTTACTAACTCAATGCTTGAGAAATAAAGGAGAATTTTAATAGAATATTCGGGTATCTATGTATCTCATATAGAGATCAAGTGTTAGCCCCAGGAAGGGGCCCCTTGATTTCTGAGATCTTCGACTGAAGTTAAATTAAACATTGAGAGAACAATTTTAATTTTTATATTTATATAGAGAGACGAGAAGAATAACCATCCCAGGATGTGTAAAACTCATGGCCCAGTTTGGCACTATTTTTTATGTCCTCTTATGAAAATAAAAATCAAGATATAATGTACTATACCTTAATGTTGAATCCTTATTCCAATTGTGATACAAATTTATTACATGATTTTTATTCTAGAAATGTCTCGAATTTAAAGCTTAAAGGGTTTTAAGAAAAAATTGAAACTCAGAGAATCTTGCTTAATTTGTGTCTAATTTAATACAATTTAATGCAAATCTGAAATATTTGAATTGTCACATATATATATATATATATATATATATATATATATATATATATATATATATATATATATATATATATATAATACAAATTGTGACAATATATGCATTAGTATATACTATCAGTGCCTTTTAATTAGCAGTCTCTTTAGAAAATTCAGCCCGATGATTGTCAATCAGTAACAACAGAGCATATATGAGTCAGGTTCATTTTATATTCCAATAATAATTTTTTGTGGGGGGTTGTATAGTGTAGGTTTTTTTCAAGACATTTCAATCCAATAACTTTTTATTATTTGTGTTTTTCTTCTGGTGATTTTGTAGTGTTGCAGAGACGATATTGTTGTTTGGCTCACGGCTAAAGAAACGGACCGTAAAAAATACACCTCACAGAGATGCTATGTTTTAGGGAAATGAGAAAAAATTTAAAATTAAAATTAAAACATTAAACACTGATAAAAAAAACATGGTTATTGGAATATAAAATAGAACCTGACTTATATATATATATATATATATATATATATATATATATATATATATATATATATATATATATATATATATATATATATATATATATGAACACTCACACCATATTTTTCCTTACTACATCCAAAAATATCTAATATCATCTGCAAAACCTACTGAAACACAAAAGCTCATACCTCTTCTACGAGGCCAGAACATTGGCCATCAACCTAAAAAATAACAACACAATAATCCCCAACACAATGAATAACATAGCGAAATCTATCAAAAGATTCAATGCACAACATATATATATATATATATATATATATATATATATATATATATATATATATATATATATATATATATATATATATATATATAATAGTAAAGTTTGCAAAAAATAAATAATGTGACCACATTACCCACCCTGTTGCGTATAATCCATAATTTATAATGATAAGTTCAATAGTTTAGGATTTTACGAAGCACATACATATTACGTACATTCACACGCGTGCATAGATTCTTTAAAAATGTATTATTTAATCAAATGTTATGTGCAGCAATTCTTTTCACTAAATATTTTGGATCGAACTTGTTTTAAAAGTTTTGGAAGTCAGGTGCAACTTCGGGTGGACGCACCTCCTAACTTCTAAATTTTATAAAAGATGATGTGCCCATGTTACTCAAGTGTTGCTGAGAATATATTCCAAAATTCATAATGATCGGTTCATAAAAAAGTTAAAACTAATCCTAAACTATTTTTTCTTCTACATTTCGTATTTATTTCATTTTGTCTCATATATTCAATATTAATCATTTGAACACCTAGGGACAAATGTTTATTTATTGTACATATAATATTGATTATAAATAATTTGAACGATTGTTTGATTTTGTTGTTTTTTACTAAATCTGGGATTAAATATTTGTGCATGTGTCTATTTATCTATAAATTATTTTGTTGTTTGTTTAATTAAGTAATTTGGTTTTGAAGTTTTGTCCTCTTAGCATAATTTAAGGCTTCTACTATTCATAGTACAAGGAGATGCTAATTTTAAGATTTCCCAATTGAAATCAGTGCAACTATTCTATTTTTTGTTCTCATATATATCGAGATAATGTGAAACTATATCTGTATTGTCCAGTCCTGAATGTCATCATTTGATGATTATACATATACTAGCAATTATTTTCCCTGGCTACTATGTATGCCTTGTTGATGTTATTATTTCTTCGTATGTGACAGTAGTTGTAACACATTTATTTATTAGTGGGCAATTATTTTTTATTCTACAATTACACAAGTTGGTAGTATTAACGCTAATAGCGTTAGTAGTACCATTACTGTTAATTTGTCAATTACTTTTATTGTGTTTGTTTATTATTGATTGCATGTAATTTATGTAACTTAGTTTAATGCTATTTATGCTTCTAATTTAAGATAACTTATGGTTTTAGGGAAATTTTAACTACTATCATAAAAATATTTTGTGGATGTGTGTTTTTATTCCTCTATTAAAAAGTGGATTAAACCAGATCATATTTTCTATTATTATGATTTTTATTTTTATTCTATTGTTATTTTTATTATTATTATTAGTTGTTCATTTATCATTATATCCGCTTATTTTATCGAATATATATATATATATATATATTATACTAAGCCCCTTTAAGAAATTAAAGTTGAGCACTCTCGGGGAAGTTAAAATAGACTGTCAAAAAGCTCTAATGCAAAGTTCCGAATACGTTCGTCGAACACTCTCGACTAGTCTTCTATCTGTGCCAGCTTCTAGGTACATATAGATCTTAATTTCCCTAAATTACGTGACAGTTTCCGTGGGCCGAGTGGATATGGCTGACTGTGTGCCGGGTTCGCGCCTCCCGACCGTCTGAAATTGTTACTTCCCTGCACTGATGAGAGCAATAAGCTTGAAACGCTAGCGTCTGTAGGTATAAATAATTTAATATTTATTTATAAATATTATACTAAGCCCCTTTAAGAAATTAAAGTTGAGCACTCTCGGGGAAGTTACAAATAGACTGTCAAAAAGCTCTAATGCAAAGTTCCGAATACGTTCGTCGAACACTCTCGACTAGTCTTCTATCTGTGCCAGCTTCTAGGTACATATAGATCTTAATTTCCCTAAATTACGTGACAGTTTCCGTGGGCCGAGTGGATATGGCTGACTGTGTGCCGGGTTCGCGCCTCCCGACCGTCTGAAATTGTTACTTCCCTGCGCTGATGAGAGCAATAAGCTTGAAACGCTAGCGTCTGTAGGTATACATAATTTAATATTTATTTATAAAAATTATATATATATATATATATATATATATATATATATATACATATAATTTACTTAATATTTGACACACGATGAACGAGTGATTAAAGAGGTTTATGTTGTATCTTTTTCCTTTCTTTTTCCTTTCTTTTCAAAACATGTTGCTGCATATATATTACTTTTAATTTCTTACTACCCTGATACACCTGTCATTATATATATATATATATATATATATATATATATATATATATATATATATATATATATATATATATATATATATATATATAATGTTTTCCTCACCCTGCATATATATATATATATATATATATATATATATATATATATATATGCAGGGTGGGGAAAAACATTTACAATAAATATATATTAAGTTGTTCTTTCTCAGCAGAGTCAATTGTTTTGAAACCTACGATGTATTGATTTCATAATTATGCCTAACACTATTATAATTACTGTTTTGAAAACATTTGCTCATATGATTAATCAGGAAATTAAACGTCAAAGCGCGTGTGATTTTCTGAATGTACTCGTCACACCAAAGGACATTTTAAGAATAGTTGGAGTGTACATAAATACCGTTTATAATGTAAAGGATAGAATGACTATGAGCAAAACTATTACGATGAGAGGTTGGAAGCGGAGGAATCAACAAAAAGCATGTCTAAGCTTTTATTAAAGCTATCAAATCTAAAATCTTAATCCATGAGAAAAATTTTAATTGAACTTGCCGTAGAAAACACAGCAATTAGAAATGCAGTAAAATATGATTTGAAGTTAAAATCTTACACAAGAACAGCAAAACACTTGATGACAACAGGAGCATTAGAAATGCAGTAAAATATGATTTGAAGTTAAAATCTTACACAAGAACACCAAAGCACTTGGTGACAACAGGAGCATTAGAAATGCAGTAAAATATGATTTGAAGTTAAAATCTTACACAAGAACAGTAAAGCACTTGATGACAACAGGACCATTAGAAATGCAGTAAAATATGATTTGAAGTTAAAATCCTACACAAGAACAGCAAAGCACTTGATGACAACAGAACCATTAGAAATGCAGTAAAATATGATTTGAAGTTAAAATCTTACACAAGAACAGCAAAGCACTTGATGACAACAGGACCATTAGAAATGCAGTAAAATATGATTTGAAGTTAAAATCTTACACAAGAACAGCAAAGCACTTGATGACAACAGGAGCATTAGAAATGCAGTAAAATATGATTTGAAGTTAAAATCTTACACAAGAACACCAAAGCACTTGGTGACAACAGGAGCATTAGAAATGCAGTAAAATATGATTTGAAGTTAAAATCTTACACAAGAACAGTAAAGCACTTGATGACAACAGGACCATTAGAAATGCAGTAAAATATGATTTGAAGTTAAAATCCTACACAAGAACAGCAAAGCACTTGATGACAACAGAACCATTAGAAATGCAGTAAAATATGATTTGAAGTTAAAATCTTACACAAGAACAGCAAAGCACTTGATGACAACAGGACCATTAGAAATGCAGTAAAATATGATTTGAAGTTAAAATCTTACACAAGAACAGCAAAGCACTTGATGACAACAGGACCATTAGAAATGCAGTAAAATATGATTTGAAGTAAAAATCTTACACAAGAACAGCAAAGCACTTGATGACAACAGGACCATTAGAAATGCAGTAAAATATGATTTGAAGTTAAAATCTTACACAAGAACACCAAAGCACTTGATGACAACAGGACCATTAGAAATGCAGTAAAATATGATTTGAAATTAAAATCTTACACAAGAACACCAAAGCACTTCATGAAAACAGCTATGAAGGAAAAGAGATTGATACGATCGAATTAAATTATTTCATGGTCCCAAAAATCCTCTATTTTAACGATCTTTTCAGATGAAAAAAACTACACTTCCGATGCTGTTCTGAGCAGCAGGAATTACAGATTTATCGCAAAATCGAAAGCTGAAGTGAAGGGGATATTAAGAACAAAGCATCCTGCTCAAGGTTTGGTGTTGTGGCTTTTTAAATTCCACAAAGCTGATCATACGATCAATGATAATACTTATTAAAAGTCTCCGAGATACTAGATATTGCCATGGCTTAGAACAAACTATCCAGATGGTAATTATTTATGAACACAAGATAATGTACCAGCTCACACAGCTAGAAAAAATTTACAATAAATATATATTAAGTTGTTCTTTCTCAGCAGGTACAAAGTCAATTGTTTTGAAACCTACCATGTATTGATTTCATAATTATGCCTAACACTATTATAATTACTGTTTTGAAAACATTTGCTCATATGATTAATCAGGAAATTAAACGTCAAAGCGCGTGTGATTTTCTGAATGTACTCGTCACACCAAAGGACATTTTAAGAATAGTTGGAGTGTACATAAATACCGTTTATAATGTAAAGGATAGAATGACTATGAGCAAAACTATTACGATGAGAGGTTGGAAGCGGAGGAATCAACAAAAAAGCATGTCTAAGTTTTTATTAGAGCTATCAAATCTAAAATCTTAATCCATGAGAAAAATTTCAATTGAACTTGACGTAGAAAACACAGCCATTAGAAATGCAGTAAAATATGATTTGAAGTTAAAATCTTACACAAGAACACAAAAGCACTTGATGAAACAGGACCATTAGAAATGCAGTAAAATATGATTTGAAGTTAAAATCTTACACAAGAACAGCGAAGCACTTGATGACAACAGGACCATTAGAAATGCAGTCAAATATGATTTGAAGTTAAAATCTTACACAAGAACACCAAAGCACTTGATGACAACAGAACCATTAGAAGTGCAGTAAAATATGATTTGAAGTTAAAATCTTACACAAGAACAGCAAAGCACTTGATGACAACAGGACCATTAGAAATGCAGTAAAATATGATTTGAAGTTAAAATCTTACACAAGAACAGCAAAGCACTTGAGTAAAACAGGACCATTAGAAATGCAGTAAAATATGATTTGAAGTTAAAATCTTACACAAGAACAGCAAAGCACTTGATGACAACAGGACCATTAGAAATGCAGTAAAATATGATTTGAAGTTAAAATCTTACACAAGAACAGCAAAGCACTTGAGTAAAACAGGACCATTAGAAATGCAGTAAAATATGATTTGAAGTTAAAATCTTACACAAGAACAGCAAAGCACTTGATGACAACAGGACCATTAGAAATGCAGTAAAATATGATTTGAAGTTAAAATCTTACACAAGAACAGCAAAGCACTTGAGTAAAACAGGACCATTAGAAATGCAGTAAAATATGATTTGAAGTTAAAATCTTACACAAGAACAGCAAAGCACTTGATGACAACAGGATCATTAGAAATGCAGTAAAACCTGATTTGAAGTTAAAATCTTACGCAAGAACACCAAAACACTTGATGACAACAGGAGCATAAGAAATGCAGTAAAATATGATTTGAAGTTAAAATCTTACACAAGAACAGCAAAGCACTTGATGACAACAGAACCATTAGAAGTGCAGTAAAATATGATTTGAAGTTAAAATCTTACACAAGAACAGCAAAGCACTTGATGACAACAGGACCATTAGAAATGCAGTAAAATATGATTTGAAGTTAAAATCTTACACAAGAACAGCAAAGCACTTGAGTAAAACAGGACCATTAGAAATGCAGTAAAATATGATTTGAAGTTAAAATCTTACACAAGAACAGCAAAGCACTTGATGACAACAGGACCATTAGAAATGCAGTAAAATATGATTTGAAGTTAAAATCTTACACAAGAACAGCAAAGCACTTGAGTAAAACAGGACCATTAGAAATGCAGTAAAATATGATTTGAAGTTAAAATCTTACACAAGAACAGCAAAGCACTTGATGACAACAGGACCATTAGAAATGCAGTAAAATATGATTTGAAGTTAAAATCTTACACAAGAACAGCAAAGCACTTGAGTAAAACAGGACCATTAGAAATGCAGTAAAATATGATTTGAAGTTAAAATCTTACACAAGAACAGCAAAGCACTTGATGACAACAGGATCATTAGAAATGCAGTAAAACCTGATTTGAAGTTAAAATCTTACGCAAGAACACCAAAACACTTGATGACAACAGGAGCATAAGAAATGCAGTAAAATATGATTTGAAGTTAAAATCTTACACAAGAACAGCAAAGCACTTGATGACAACAGAACCATTAGAAGTGCAGTAAAATATGATTTGAAGTTAAAATCTTACACAAGAACAGCAAAGCACTTGATGACAACAGGACCATTAGAAATGCAGTAAAATATGATTTGAAGTTAAAATCTTACACAAGAACAGCAAAGCACTTGATGACAACAGGACCATTAGAAATGCAGTAAAATATGATTTGAAGTTAAAATCTTACACAAGAACAGCAAAGCACTTGATGACAACAGGACCATTAGAAATGCAGTAAAATATGATTTGAAGTTAAAATCTTACACAAGAACAGCAAAGCACTTGAGTAAAACAGGACCATTAGAAATGCAGTAAAATATGATTTGAAGTTAAAATCTTACACAAGAACAGCAAAGCACTTGATGACAACAGGATCATTAGAAATGCAGTAAAACCTGATTTGAAGTTAAAATCTTACGCAAGAACACCAAAACACTTGATGACAACAGGAGCATAAGAAATGCAGTAAAATATGATTTGAAGTTAAAATCTTACACAAGAACAGCAAAGCACTTGATGACAACAGAACCATTAGAAGTGCAGTAAAATATGATTTGAAGTTAAAATCTTACACAAGAACAGCAAAGCACTTGATGACAACAGGACCATTAGAAATGCAGTAAAATATGATTTGAAGTTAAAATCTTACACAAGAACAGCAAAGCACTTGAGTAAAACAGGACCATTAGAAATGCAGTAAAATATGATTTGAAGTTAAAATCTTACACAAGAACAGCAAAGCACTTGATGACAACAGGACCATTAGAAATGCAGTAAAATATGATTTGAAGTTAAAATCTTACACAAGAACAGCAAAGCACTTGAGTAAAACAGGACCATTAGAAATGCAGTAAAATATGATTTGAAGTTAAAATCTTACACAAGAACAGCAAAGCACTTGATGACAACAGGACCATTAGAAATGCAGTAAAATATGATTTGAAGTTAAAATCTTACACAAGAACAGCAAAGCACTTGAGTAAAACAGGACCATTAGAAATGCAGTAAAATATGATTTGAAGTTAAAATCTTACACAAGAACAGCAAAGCACTTGATGACAACAGGATCATTAGAAATGCAGTAAAACCTGATTTGAAGTTAAAATCTTACGCAAGAACACCAAAACACTTGATGACAACAGGAGCATAAGAAATGCAGTAAAATATGATTTGAAGTTAAAATCTTACACAAGAACAGCAAAGCACTTGATGACAACAGAACCATTAGAAGTGCAGTAAAATATGATTTGAAGTTAAAATCTTACACAAGAACAGCAAAGCACTTGATGACAACAGGACCATTAGAAATGCAGTAAAATATGATTTGAAGTTAAAATCTTACACAAGAACAGCAAAGCACTTGATGACAACAGGACCATTAGAAATGCAGTAAAATATGATTTGAAGTTAAAATCTTACACAAGAACACCAAAGCACTTGATGACAACAGGACCATTAGAAATGCAGTAAAATATGATTTGAAATTAAAATCTTACACAAGAACACCAAAGCACTTCATGAAAACAGCTATGAAGGAAAAGAGATTGATACGATCGAATTAAATTATTTCATGGTCCCAAAAATCCTCCATTTTAACGATCTTTTCAGATGAAAAAAACTACACTTCCGATGCTGTTCTGAGCAGCAGGAATTACAGATTTATCGCAAAATCGAAAGCTGAAGTGAAGGGGATATTAAGAACAAAGCATCCTGCTCAAGGTTTGGTGTTGTGGCTTTTTAAATTCCACAAAGCTGATCATACGATCAATGATAATACTTATTAAAAGTCTCCGAGATACTAGATATTGCCATGGCTTAGAACAAACTATCCAGATGGTAATTATTTATGAACACAAGATAATGTACCAGCTCACACAGCTAGAAAAAATTTACAATAAATATATATTAAGTTGTTCTTTCTCAGCAGGTACAAAGTCAATTGTTTTGTAACCTACCATGTATTGATTTCATAATTATGCCTAACACTATTATAATTACTGTTTTGAAAACATTTGCTCATATGATTAATCAGGAAATTAAACGTCAAAGCGCGTGTGATTTTCTGAATGTACTCGTCACACCAAAGGACATTTTAAGAATAGTTGGAGTGTACATAAATACCGTTTATAATGTAAAGGATAGAATGACTATGAGCAAAACTATTACGATGAGAGGTTGGAAGCGGAGGAATCAACAAAAAAGCATGTCTAAGCTTTTATTAGAGCTATCAAATCTAAAATCTTAATCCATGAGAAAAATTTCAATTGAACTTGACGTAGAAAACACAGCCATTAGAAATGCAGTAAAATATGATTTGAAGTTAAAATCTTACACAAGAACACAAAAGCACTTGATGAAACAGGACCATTAGAAATGCAGTAAAATATGATTTGAAGTTAAAATCTTACACAAGAACAGCGAAGCACTTGATGACAACAGGACCATTAGAACGGCAGTCAAATATCATTTGAAGTTAAAATCTTACACAAGAACAGCAAAGCACTTGATGACAACAGAACCATTAGAAGTGCAGTAAAATATGATTTGAAGTTAAAATCTTACACAAGAACAGCAAAGCACTTGATGACAACAGGACCATTAGAAATGCAGTAAAATATGATTTGAAGTTAAAATCTTACACAAGAACAGCAAAGCACTTGAGTAAAACAGGACCATTAGAAATGCAGTAAAATATGATTTGAAGTTAAAATCTTACACAAGAACAGCAAAGCACTTGATGACAACAGGATCATTAGAAATGCAGTAAAATATGATTTGAAGTTAAAATCTTACACAAGAACACCAAAACACTTGATGACAACAGGAGCATAAGAAATGCAGTAAAATATGATTTGAAGTTAAAATCTTACACAAGAACACCAAAGCACTTGATGACAACAGAACCATTAGAAGTGCAGTAAAATATGATTTGAAGTTAAAATCTTACACAAGAACAGCAAAGCACTTGATGACAACAGGACCATTAGAAATGCAGTCAAATATGATTTGAAGTTAAAATCTTACACAAGAACACCAAAGCACTTCATGAAAACAGCTATGAAGGAAAAGAGATTGATACGATCGAATTAAATTATTTCATGGTCCCAAAAATCCTCCATTTTAACGATCTTTTCAGATGAAAAAAACTACACTTCCGATGCTGTTCTGGGCAGCAGGAATTACAGATTTATCGCAAAATCAAAAGCTGAAGTGAAGGGGATATTAAGAACAAAGCATCCTGCTCAAGGTTTGGTGTTGTGGCTTTTTAAATTCCACAAAGCTGATCATACGATCAATGATAATACTTATTAAAAGTCTCCGAGATACTAGATATTGCCATGGCTTAGAACAAACTATCCAGATGGTAATTATTTATGAACACAAGATAATGTACCAGCTCACACAGCCAGAAAAAATTTACAATAAATATATATTAAGTTGTTCTTTCTCAGCAGGCACAAAGTCAATTGTTTTGAAACCTACGATGTATTGATTTCATAATTATGCCTAACACTATTATAATTACTGTTTTGAAAACATTTGCTCATATGATTAATCAGGAAATTAAACGTCAAAGCGCGTGTGATTTTCTGAATGTACTCGTCACACCAAAGGACATTTTAAGAATAGTTGGAGTGTACATAAAGACCGTTTATAATGTAAAGGATAGAATGACTATGAGCAAAACTATTACGATGAGAGGTTGGAAGCGGAGGAATCAACAAAAAGCATGTCTATGCTTTTATTAAAGCTATCAAATCTAAAATCTTAATCCATGAGAAAAATTTTAATTGAACTTGACGTAGAAAACACAGCAATTAGAAATGCAGTAAAATATGATTTGAAGTTAAAATCTTACACTAGAACAGCAAAACACTTGATGACAACAGGAGCATTAGAAATGCAGTAAAATATGATTTGAAGTTAAAATCTTACACAAGAACACCAAAGCACTTGGTGACAACAGGACCATTAGAAATGCAGTAAAATATGATTTGAAGTTAAAATCTTACACAAGAACTGCAAAGCACTTGATGACTACAGAACCATTAGAAATGCAGTAAAATATGATTTGAAGTTAAAATCTTACACTAGAACAGCAAAACACTTGATGACAACAGGAGCATTAGAAATGCAGTAAAATATGATTTGAAGTTAAAATCTTACACAAGAACACCAAAGCACTTGGTGACAACAGGACCATTAGAAATGCAGTAAAATATGATTTGAAGTTAAAATCTTACACAAGAACAGCAAAGCACTTGATGACAACAGAACCATTAGAAATGCAGTAAAATATGATTTGAAGTTAAAATCTTACACAAGAACAGCAAAGCACTTGATGACGACAAGACCATTAGAAATGCAGTCAAATATGATTTGAAGTTAAAATCTTACACAAGAACAGCAAAGCACTTGATGACAACAGGGCTATTAGAAATGCAGTAAAATATGATTTGAAGTTAAAATCTTACACAAGAACAGCAAAGCACTTGATGACAACAGGACCATTAGAAATGCAGTAAAATATGATTTGAAGTTAAAATCTTACACAAGAACAGCAAAGCACTTGATGACAACAGGACCATTAGAAATGCAGTACAATATGATTTGAAGTTAAAATCTTACACAAGAACAGCAAAGCACTTGATGACAACAGGACCATTAGAAATGCAGTAAAATATGATTTGAAGTTAAAATCTTACACAAGAACACCAAAGAACTTCATGAAAACAGCTATGAAGGAAAAAAGATTGATACGATCGAATTAAATTATTTCATGGTCCCAAAAATCCTCCATTTTAACGATCTTTTCAGATGAAAAGAACTACACTTCCGATGCTGTTCTGAGCAGCAGAAATTTCAGATTTATCGCAAAATCGAAAGCTGAAGTGAAGGGGATATTAAGAACAAAGCATCCTGCTCAAGGTTTGGTGTTGTTGCTTTTTAAATTCCACAAAGCTGATCATACGATCAATGATAATACTTATTAAAAGCCTCCGAGATACTAGATATTGCCATGGCTTAGAACAAACTATCCAGATGGTAATTATTTATGAACACAAGATAATGTACCAGCTCACACAGCTAGAAAAAATTTACAATAAATATATATTGAGTTGTTCTTTCTCAGCAGGCACAAAGTCAATTGTTTTGAAACCTACCATGTATTGATTTCATAATTATGCCTAACACTATTATAATTACTGTTTTGAAAACATTTGCTCAGATGATTAATCAGAAAATTAAACGTCAAAGCGCGTGTGATTTTCTGAATGTACTCGTAACACAAACGGAGATTTCAAGAATAGTTGGAGTGTACATAAAGACCGTTTATAATGTAAAGGATAGAATGTCTATGAGCAAAACTATTACGATGAGAGGTTGGAAGCGGAGGAATCAACAAAAAAGCATCTCTAAGCTTTTATTAAAGCTATCAAATCTAAAATCTTAATCCATGAGAAAAATTTTAATTGAACTTGACGTAGAAAACACGACCATTAGAAATGCAGTAAAATATGATTTGAAGTTAAAATCTTACACAAGAACACAAAAACACCTGATGACAACAGGACCATTAGAAATGCAGTAAAATATGATTTGAAGTTAAAATCTTACACAAGAACAGTAAAGCACTTGATGACAACAGGACCATTAGAAATGCAGTAAAATATGATTTGAAGTTAAAATCTTACACAAGAACAGAAAAGCACTTTATGACAACAGGGCCATTAGAAATGCAGTAAAATATGATTTGAAGTTAAAATCTTACACAAGAACAGCAAAGCACTTGATGACAACAGGACCATTAGAAATGCAGTAAAATATGATTTGAAGTTAAAATCTTACACAAGAACAGCAAAGCACTTGATGACAACAGGACCATTAGAAATGCAGTAAAATATGATTTGAAGTTAAAATCTTACACAAGAACAGCAAAGCACTTGATGACTACAGGACCATTAGAAATGCAGTAAAATATGATTTGAAGTTAAAATCTTACACAAGAACACCAAAGCACTTCATGAAAACAGCTATGAAGGAAAAAAGATTGATACGATCGAATTAAATTATTTCATGGTCCCAAAAATCCTCCATTTTAACGATCTTTTCAGATGAAAAAAACTACACTTCCGATGCTGTTCTGAGCAGCAGAAATTTCAGATTTATCGCAAAATCGAAAGCTGAAGTGAAGGGGATATTAAGAACAAAGCATCCTGCTCAAGGTTTGGTGTTGTGGCTTTTTAAATTCCACAAAGCTGATCATACGATCAATGATAATACTTATTAAAAGTCTCCGAGATACTAGATATTGCCATAGCTTAGAACAAACTATCTAGATGGTAATTATTTATGAACACAAGATAATGTACCAGCTCACACAGCTAGAAAAAATTTACAATAAATATATATTAAGTTGTTCTTTCTCAGCAGGCACAAAGTCAATTGTTTTGAAACCTACCATGTATTGATTTCATAATTATGCCTAACACTATTATAATTACTGTTTTGAAAACATTTGCTCATATGATTAATCAGAAAATTAAACGTCAAAGCGCGTGTGATTTTCTGAATGTACTCGTAACACAAAAGGAGATTTCAAGAATAGTTGGAGTGTACATAAAGACCGTTTATAATGTAAAGGATAGAATTACTATGAGCAAAACTATTACGATGAGAGGTTGGAAGCGGAGGAATCAACAAAAAGCATCTCTAAGCTTTTATTAAAGCTATCAAATCTAAAATCTTAATCGATGAGAAAAATTTTAATTGAACTTGACGTAGAAAACACAACCATTAGAAATGCAGTAAAATATGATTTGAAGTTAAAATCTTACACAAGAACACCAAAACACTTGATGACAACAGGAGCATTAGAAATGTACCAGCTCACACAGCTAGAAATACACAAGATTTCTGTAATGGCAACTCCTGCAATTTTTCGGAATCATGTTTATGGGCGCCTTCTAGCTCAGATCAAAAACCTCTAGGCTATGCTATTTAAAACGGTTTAGAACATGCTACTAATAGAACATCACACAACAATTGCGACTCTCTGAAAAATACTATTGAAGAAAGACGGGAGGAGTTATCTCCTGAATATTTGAGGAACAATTGTGCACGTTTCAGGAATCGTGTGAAGGCAGTTATTGAGAAATAAGAACACAGAATAAAAACATTTTCTATTATGTATATTTTCTTGTGGCAAATAAATTCTCAGAACTTTCACTAAACTAATTGGTCAGTCCTTGCCTTACAAAATTTTAAATTTTGCTTCCCAATCCTGTATATATATGAACACTGTTTACGACAGCTTTCTATATATATCCGCTTGTAAAGACATAATAGACCATAATTCTCTTCGTTTCACCGCAGTTTTTAGGTTGGTCGCATGGTTCTAGAGGTTCATACAGAAGTTAAAATGTTGAATTAGGTATGGGGTTTGAATCGTGTAAGCGGCACAACAATCATCCTCAAAACTAATGATTCCCGAAAAAGTATGAAACCCATGTGTATGTGGATAAGAAATTACGAAAATATTTATCATAATATTGTGTGTATATATATATATATATATATATATATATATATATAGTATTTCTGCAGTACTGAAATAATAACGTTATTATTTATAACCCATTCGTAACATGGGGAGATGGGCTTTGTCAACTATTCTGTACTTTCACCTAATAATTTAATAAATAAAAAATACCGTAAAAATTGAATTTGACTTGAAACTCCTATTTAAAAAATAGCACGGTCCGTAAACTGCATATACACACACACACATACACACACACACACACACACATATATATATATATATATATATATATATATATATATATATATATATATATTACGTACATAAAAGTAATTCCTAATTACTTTTATGCACGTAAAAATGTAAGTCATATATATATATATATATATATATATATATATATATATATATATATATATATATATATATATAGGCAAACATTATTAAATAACACGGAGTGTTTTTGCTTGATAAAGCTTTTTTTTCTTTTTTTCAGTTTTCCAAATGGTCTATTTAGTATTTCTGTCAAATTGCTATATGTAAATTCCATGTGGTTCTTGTTCCATTTTCTTTCCTTTTTTGCGAGTACTTTCGATTTGATTTGTAGTGTTAATTTTGCTTTCTTAAATATATGCCTTTACCGTTGAATATTTTATTATTATAACGGCCAGTAATTTCCTACTTCAAATGAGCGTCTATAATATTGAGATGTTACATGAGAACGTTATTACGTTCTAAGAGCGTACAAGATTTAAAAGTTTGATTGCTTCACTGTTAATAATTTGATTACGTTCTGAGCGCGTTCAAGATTCAAACATATACTTGCTTGATAGCTAAGGATTTGGTAACGTTTATTATTATGCTAGACAATTTAAAATATTATGACTAGTTTCGTAATTCACATTATTGATTCTGGGATATTTAGTTTTTATGTCGAGAGCTTCAATAATTTTTAATCTTTTGGTGTTGGTATTGTGGTGTATTATTTTAGTGTTGTTAACCAGTATGTGTCTATATTCAGAAGGGGGCAGTCATGTTTTTTTAGGTGTTGGCAAAAGTGGGCTAGTGTCAGAGAGATGTAAGGTTAATCTTCGGGAAAGTGTTGGAGTTGTGAAACCGATGTAAGAATTAGGGGCATTGAAACTGATGTATTACATTAGTTCTTCTTAATGTATTTTGGGTCTGAGAAGTGTTATTTTTAACTACATGGTTCGATGTTTTCATTTTTTTTGTAATAAATGATGAATCTTATTTTATTAGCAGAGTTGATGGGGGATATGTTTTAAGAGCTTTTTCATCCAATTTAAAGTTCAGATGCATTTGGTTACAGTAGAATAGATTTATGTAGTGGGAATTATTGAGCTGATTATTATAAGTATTGTCTAAGTTTCTAATCATTAATTTTATTTGTTCGTCTACAAAATAATTGGGAAATTGATTATTAATTAGGACTTGCTTAATGTTTTTTAATTCGTTAAGTAATATTTTTTTGTTAAAGAGATTAGTTTTGCACGGTTTAATAGATTTTTAATCATTGCAATTTTATATCGATATGGGCATTCGCTTTTATAACTTAAAATGCATGTATTAATAGAAGTAGGTTTTTATAGGGAGAGGTGGTGAATGCGTCATTGTTAGAGTCACCGAGAACATCTAAAAACGGAATGTTGTACTTAACTCTCTCTCTCTCTCTCTCTCTCTCTCTCTCTCTCTCTATATATATATATATATATATATATATATATATATATATATATATATATATATATATATATATATACCGTATTTCTTAATTGGGAGAGTTTCCCAGCAGAGTGCTCAATTATTAATGCAAAAGTAAAATTAACTAAATAATTAATAAGAGCATGATATTTATTAATATTAAATAAAGTGTTACAACAACATCCGGACCAAGGTTTCAGATCCGATAAAATCGGACCTTCATCAGCGGAGTCGTATAGCTTAATGAGTGAGAACAACCGCCAGGAATTTCAAAATATTGTCCGTTGGAAAGATGGAACACTTTCAGATTTAAAATTGTCACGTGCGTGGAATATTCGTAGTCAGTTATGGAAAAGTTTCAGATCAAAACAACAGCAACGCTGTACATCGAAAAAGCAAGAAATTAAATGAGAATAACGTTAACAGTTGGACATAGCATGTTTAAATTGTCACGGGCGTGGAATTACGTAGCCCGTTATGGAAAGTATTCAAATTTAACTAATAGAGACGCTATATATGTTATCGAAAGTAAATGGAGTCTCTATTAGTTAAATTTGAATACTTTCCATAACGGGCTACGTAATTCCACGCACGTGACAATTTAAACATGCTAGGTTCCCATCTGTCCAACTGTTAACGTTATTCCCATTTAATTTCTTGCTTTTTCGATGTACAGCGTTGCTGTTGTTTTGATCTGAAACTTTTCCATAACTGACTACGAATATTCCACGCACGTGACAATTTTAAATCTGAAAGTGTTCCATCTTTCCAACGGACAATATTTTGAAATTCCTGGCGGTTGTTCTCACTCATTAAGCTATACGACTCCGCTGATGAAGGTCCGATTTTCTCGGATCTGAAACCTTGGTCCGGATGTTGTTGTAACACTTTATTTAATATTGATAAATATATATATATATA
The DNA here is from genome assembly GCA_963556195.1 of Sepiola atlantica. NCBI lineage: Eukaryota > Metazoa > Mollusca > Cephalopoda > Sepiida > Sepiolidae > Sepiola > Sepiola atlantica. The sequence goes on along the minus strand of OY744520.1, from coordinate 195,170,579 downwards.
TATATATATATATATATATATATATATATATATATATATTAAATTCCCGAAACAGTTTTTCATGGTAAACAACTGATGATCCCTTAAAATAGTGTTAGAAACAAACTAATATAATAACTGTAAAAAATAAATTGACTTACATGAGTGATTTTCCACTGAAAGACTTGGGACTATAATTTTGTTTTTTGGGTTTTTTTTAATATAGTTTTAATGGTTGAGAAACTTCCGAGACTATATATATATATATATATATATATATATATATATATATATATATATATATATATATATATATATATATGTGTGTGTGTGTGTGTGTGTGTGTGTGTGTGTGTGTGTGTGCGTGTGTGTGTGTGTGTCTAGTTTTTCACAACGGTTTTACGGTCATTCATTTTTATTAAATAATACATTTTTGATAAAGAGCGGAATACCGATCGAATTGTTACAAATTTTAATGATAATATAACAACTATAATTTATGATTCTAATAAGACGACTTTTTATTTGTCAAATGTGATGAAATTAATTATTTCCAGTCATGAAATTCACTTAAGACATCAGGGAGAAGTCCTTTATGGCGTCATAAACGCTTAAGTTACACAAAGACCACGTACTTCGTTAAAAAACAGAACATAGACGTGATCCTTCGTCTGTGTGTACAGTGACTGTACGCCACAAGTGGTTGACTTTATCAAATGAAACTGTTTAGAGACACTGGGAAGAGATCCCTTATGACATCATAACTGATGAACTTACAGAATAATGATACCATCCATTAAAAGAGATAACATTGATGACCGTGACCCTTTTGATCACTAGTCATCTATGTAGACAATGACTATATATATATATATATATATATATATATATATATAGAGAGAGAGAGAGAGAGAGAGAGAGAGAGAGAGTGTGTGTGTATGTGTGTATTTTCATAAAGACAAACATTATTAAACAACATAGTCATTTCACGTTATAATTTATTTCTTGGCTTGAGTCATTTCTTTCTGGCTTCTATTATTGCTGTTTTTACAACTCAAGATTTCCTACATAAATTCTTCTCTCTCTCTCTCTCTCTCTCTCTCTCTCTCTATATATATATATATATATATATATATATATATATATATATATATATATATATACAGCAGAACAAATACATAGAAACTATCAGAAATAATGAAATAATTAAATAGCATTTAGAAAAGTTAGGATGGTTAAATAAAATGATTATTTATAATTTATAATTGTTATTTTTTATATAGCGACCGATTTGAATAATAAGGGCGGGGAAGCTATTTGGTGCCTTATTATTGTATCAAATTGCAGCTTGATACTAGCTATTGCCTAAACAACAGTGAATTCTTAGCTTGAAAAACTGGGGAGGGGGGATAAATAGTAATTCTTATTAGATTAGAAACAGTTCCCAGGAATGGAGAGATATCATCTTTAATGCGACAAAGCACTTCTGAGTATTTCGAAGATTCCTAGAGAGGGTAGCATTCGGGTCATGATACACCGTTTTTATTATCCGGTGCTACATAGGAGGTATTTTTTTGTACAGCTTCACGATTGCTTAGAAGGGGTACAAGGGAGATGTTTCAAGCCTCTTGGATAGTTTCCTTCATTTTAAGCAACGCTGTAAGGTGACAGTTTTACAGAGTGATATAATTAGGGTTTTAAACTTCCATGTTTCAATAAATAAAATTAAATCAAAGGTTAATATCCTCAGTTCTCGTGCCTAGGAAGTTATTCACGAGAGAATTTGAAAGTAGGCGGGGTGGGTGGGTAAGAGTGTGAAAGAAGTGGTCGAAACTGTGAGATAGGTGAAGGGGGAGAGGAGAAATTTTGTTGTGGTTAGGTGTGAAATTTTTGGAGGGTAGGAGTATTGACCAGCTGGCTATTAAGACAAATTCACTAACACTCCAACCCCTCCCCTTTCTCACTCACAGCCATCCACATTCATTTCACTCTCTGCCACTAACTTATCTCAGCCCGGACCTTGGTCCAGCGCTCTCAGCAGCCATGGCTACTACTTTTTCTCATCAACCCATCATGTCAACCCAATATGTCGATGTACTTGCATGACATTTTTCTTAAAAATTATCATCCTGAGGAAGTCTTACAAATAAAGACGAAACGTTGATAAATATATAAATAAATATCTCTTGGTTTTTTCCTTTTTCATTTCCCATATATATATATATATATATATATATATATATATATATATATATATATATATATATATATATATATATATATATATATATGGGGGCGTAGTCGAGTCTTGAAATGACACACTATAAGCAGTG
>OY744520.1:195103267-195165767 GCA_963556195.1 Sepiola atlantica | reverse complement strand
GCGTTCGGATCGTGCATATACCTATTTGTACAGCTTGTTATTAAAGCTACTCGAGAGTGCCCAGCCTTTGTGGGAGGGGGCTGATAAACAATAATATTTTTATAAATAAATATCAATTATTTAAATACCTAGAGACATATATATATATATATATATATATATATATATATATATATATATATATATATATATATATATATATATATATTATGGCCTATACACTAAATTTATTCAACTTTTAGAAAAAACTGTTTATGTTGTCAATCTGAACGTTTGCCACGTTTTATCATAACAAAAGAAACTATAGATTACTTCGCATCACTAAATAAATAACTAATAAATCTACTTAACATATACATCTAGAAATAATTTTACTTTAGAATAGCTACTAACTAATATATATATATATATATATATATATATATATAATATTATGTTTGGAGTAAAGGTGAACCTAACACTAGGTACTGTAGCAACACCGATCGGGGATTAGGTATGAAGTAGTCTTGTATTCAGATTTTTATTTCACTTCAAAAAGTGTTTGCTATCCGAAGTTCTACCAACTGAGCTGTTTAGACATTCTCATCAATTGAGCTCAAAACAAGATAAGTATAGCTTTGGCATGACGTCATAGATTTATGACTTCGAAAAGTTTTTGCTATCCGAGGTTCTACCAACTGAGCTGTTTTGACATTCTCATAAATAAAAACACATATATAAAATATTATATTTGTAGTAAATGTGAACCTAATACTAGCCGCTGTGACATTACTGGATTGTTAATAAACTTTTATACGCTATAACAAACAGCTGAAATATTTGTCGTCGTCTGGTTTTTCAAACCTTCAACTTCTTCACAACGTCGAGTCAACTGTAAAATATATTTATTTTAAATAAACGGATATTTTCCGTCTGTTCGTACGCCAGTCACAATTTTTTTAAACGTAATAAATATATTTGTCTTATTTCGAAATATCAAAGATCTTTACTTTTAGACATGGAAAATATTGCATTAATAGTAAATAATAAATTTCCAACTTGACTGAAAACCGAAAACGAAACTTTAACATACCCAGGTAGTAGCAACACCGATCAGGGTTCAGGTATGAAGTAGTCTTGTATTCAGATTTTTACTTCACTTCGAAAAGTTTTTGCTGTCCGAGGTTCTACCAACATTTTTATAAATTGAGCTCAAAACAAAATAATTATAGCTTTAGCATGACGTCATAGATTTATGATTCACGTCATGTTTGAAAACATGAATTACGCGGCCCATCGAAGTCAATGGGACCGAGCCAGTTAAAAAAAGGCGACATTTAAGCACTGTGTGTGTACCGGGTGACACTAACTGGTGACACAAAAGAGGTCAAAATAGTCGTAAGAGTGTGACATTTATGGAGTGTTAGTAAGCTTTTATACGCTATAACAAAGGAGCGAAATATTCATGATCATCTGGTTTTTCAAACCTGCCTCTTCTGCACATCGTGTTAATTGGAAAAACAATTTCTGTAAATTGTAATTACAATTAAAAATTACCCCTTTATAGGAATAAACGTTTTATTAAAAACTCTTTATCTACTGTATAGTTATTTTTTATGGTAGGTGCTCGAATGAAATCTTATCTCTGGTCCCCCTGTAAGACATTCTCTGGCTCCCTGTAAGACATTCTCTGGCCCCCTGTAAGACATTCTCTGGCCCCCTGTAAGACATTCACTCGTACATCTATAACCACTGTAAATAATTTTCCTTTCTGAAACTAAATGGAACTTCCAACAAAAAATATAATTATTTTATTTTTATTTTTATTTTTGTTTTCATTTTATTTTATTATTTTTTTTATTAATTTTTTTTTTTTCATTTTTAAATTTTATTTTATTTTTCATATTATTTTTATATTATTTCTATATTATTTTATTTTATTTTAAAGAGTTACTCTATGTGGAACACACTACAACAGGGCTGCTTTCCAGCTGACTACAACAAGGTCGTTTTCTAATATCTCAATTGTCGGATCCAACACTATCCTAACCTATAGATGTATAATAAATGTTATTTTAGGATAGCTACTAAATAAAAACACATTATATTATATTTGTAGTGAAGGTGAACCTAATACTAGCCGCTGTGACATTACTTGATTGTTAATAAACTTTTATACGCTATATAACAAACAGCTGAAACATTTGTCGTCGCCTGGTTTTTTAAACCTGTTTCTTCTTCTAGCATGACGTCATAGATTGATGATTTACGTCATGTTTGAAAACATGAATGCAAACATAAATTTAAAAAATAAATGAATGGATAAATATCATCGATATCGTTGGAAATTATTTTAATAATCTAACAAAATTTAGTGTGCTTTAACTCAGCTATTTATAAAACACATATCCAGTTTTTTTTTTAATCTTTGAGACTTAGGTAAGATTCGAACAACGACATACTCGCAAAAACTACATTTGAACCTCAGTTAAGTATAACCCTAACCATAACCCTAACCCTAACCGTTTGAATATCAGCTAAGTATAACCCTAACCATAACCCTAACCCTAACCCTTTGAATCTCAGTTTAGTATAACCCTAACCATAACCCTAACCCTAACCGTTTGAATCTCAGCTAAGTATAACCCTAACCATAACCCTAACCCTAACCCTTTGAATCTCAGCTAAGTATAACCCTAACCATAACCCTAACCCTAACCCTTTGAATCTCAGCTAAGTATAACCCTAACCATAACCCTACCCCTAACCGTTTGAATCTCAGCTAAGTATAACCCTAACCATAACCCTAACCCTAACCCTTTGAATCTCAGCTAAGTATAACCCTAACCATAACCCTAACCCTAACCGTTTGAATCTCAGCTAAGTATAACCCTAACCATAACCCTAACCCTAACCCTTTGAATCTCAGTTTAGTATAACCCTAACCATAACCCTAACCCTAACCGTTTGAATCTCAGCTAAGTATAACCCTAACCATAACCCTAACCCTAACCCTTTGAATCTCAGCTAAGTATAACCCTAACCATAACCCTAACCCTAACCCTTTGAATCTCAGCTAAGTATAACCCTAACCATAACCCTACCCCTAACCGTTTGAATCTCAGCTAAGTATAACCCTAACCATAACCCTAACCCTAACCGTTTGAATCTCAGCTAAGTATAACCCTAACCATAACCCTAACCCTAACCGTTTGAATCTCAGCTAAGTATAACCCTAACCATAACCATAACCCTAACCCTAACCGTTTGAATCTCAGCTAAGTATAACCCTAACCATAACCCTAACCCTAACCCTTTGAATCTCAGCTAAGTATAACCCTAACCATAACCCTAACCCTAACCGTTTGAATATCAGCTAAGTATAACCCTAACCATAACCCTAACCTTAACCTTTTGAATCTCAGCTAAGTATAACCCTAACCATAACCCTAACCCTAACCCTTTGAATCTCAGCTAAGTATAACCCTAACCATAACCCTAACCCTAACCGTTTGAATCTCAGCTAAGTATAACCCTAACCATAACCCTAACCCTAACCGTTTGAATCTCAGCTAAGTATAACCCTAACCATAACCCTAATCCTAACCCTTTGAATCTCAGCTAAGTATAACCCTAACCATAACCCTAACCGTTTGAATCTCAGCTAAGTATAACCCTAACCATAACCCTAACCCTTTGAATCTCAGCTAAGTATAACCCTAACCATAACCCTAACCCTAACCGTTTGAATCTCAGCTAAGTATAACCCTAACCATAACCCTAATCTTAACCCTTTGAATCTCAGCTAAGTATAACCCTAACCATAACCCTAACCCTAACCCTTACCCTTTGAATCTCAGCTTTAAGCTAATGCCGGATATCCCTTATATCTATACTTATTTGCGGATTATCAAAACAAGTCATTTAGTTTACAAAAATATTTATGTAACATTTGTTTTTTTGATAATTTTATCATGCTATTTTAATTTCTTTAAATTTATGAACCACGTCTCCAGGTAAAACCAAGACCCTTTAGACTGAGCTGAGATTCAAACGGTTAGGGTTAGGGTTAGGGTTAGGGTTATGGCTACGGTTAGGGTTATGGTTAGGGTTATACTTAGCTGAGATTCAAAGGGTTAGGGTTAGGGTAAGGGTTAGGGTTAGGGTTATACTTAGCTGAGATTCAAACGGTTAGGGTTAGGGTTATGGTTATACTTAGCTGAGATTCAAACGGTTAGGGTTAGGGTTAGGGTTATGGTTATACTTAGTTGAGATTCAAACGGTTAGGGTTAGGGTTATGGTTAGGGTTATACTTAGCTGAGATTCAAAGGGTTAGAGTTAGGGTTAGGGTTATGGTTAGGGTTATACTTAGCTGAGATTCAAACGGTTAGGGTTAAGGTTAGGGTTATGGCTAGGGTTATACTTAGCTGATATTCAAACGGTTAGGGTTAGGGTTATGGTTAGGGTTATACTTAGCTGAGATTCAAAGGGTTAGAGTTAGGGTTAAGGTTATGGTTAGGGTTATACTTAGCTGAGATTCAAACGGTTAGGGTTAGGGTTACGGTTATACTTAGCTGAGATTCAAAAGTGAATTGTTTTAGCTAAAAAAAACATAATTTCTAATGTTATTTACCAATAAAAACAAATCCGTAAATACATTCTAGTTACTTACTTTCTAATGCGAATAATAAATAGCGTATTTTTTACCACACAATTTCACAAATATTTTCTACGTACTAGTTATGAAGCAGTAGAAGCTAGATAAAGATGGAAACAGACATACCCAGGTACTGTACCAACACCGATCAAGGATCAGGTGTAAAGTAGTCTTATATTTTTGTTTATTGTTTTTATCCTTTCGAACTAAATAATTAAAAATCAAGGTAATTTTTAAAACCTGTCCGTAGAAAAATAATATGAAAAAAAAAACATTTAAATTTAAAGAAAAGTTGCTAAAAGAAGCCGAAGAAAAAGATTACGGTAATATTTCGTTCTTGAGATTATAATAGTGAAACCACGAAACAAGTAAAGAAAGACAGGAATGCTGGCATTTGTTCTTCGTTGCGTATATAATTTCATGGCGGCCTGCTGGGTAATGCAAGGAACACGCAAACTGCCTCGCTCAATTTTCAGCAGCTGGTCCGATGATGAATTACACGGCCCATCGAAGTCAATGGGGCCGAGCCAGTTATAAAAAAAAAGGCGACATTTGAGTACTGTGTGTGTACCGGGTGACACCAACTGGTGACACAAATGCACAAAAGGGGTCAAAATTGTCGTAAGAGTGGAATGGGTTAAAATGTGTGTTTGAGAGAGAGAGAGAGAGAGAGAGAGAGAGAGGGGGGGTTAAAAAGAGAGAAAGCGTGTTTGAAAAAGAGAGGGGGCAGAAAGAGTTTCTTTTAGAAAAAGAGGGAGATAAAAATAATGTGTTTGAGAAAGAGAGAGTGTGTGTGTTTGATAGAGAGAAAGAGTGAGTAAATGTTTTTGAGAGAGAAAGAGAGAGAGAGCGCAAGATTTTTTAGAAAGGGGAGAGAAGAGTGCGTGTTTGACAGAGAGAGGGAGTTAGAGAAAGAGTTTATTTAAGAGAGAGGGGAGAGATGAATAGTGTATTTAAGACAGAGGGAGTGTGTTTGAGAGAGAGAGAGAGAGAGAGAGAGAGTGGGGGAGAGAGAAGTATTTTTTAAGAATGGGAGTAGGAGAAAAAGTGTGAGAGAGAGGAATAGTGTGAGAGAAAGAGAAGGGGATTCTACTTTTCATTTTCATATTCAAAAATATATCAAAGGTTTATTTCTAAATATGTGACACTTGAAGAAGGTTAGAAATGGTTTATACGTTTCCAGACGAAACGAACGGATATTTACAGTCAGCAATTTCCTACTGGGAATAAGTGTTCTGGGGTGTAATGAAATATTAGCGGGAATCATCTCTCTCTCTCTCTCTCTCTCTCTCTCTCTCTCTCTCTCTCTCTCTCTCTCTCTCTCTCTCTCTGTATATCTATCTATCTATCTATCTATATATATATATATATATATATATATATATATTCGTTTATGTTGAAAAAATTTCTTATATATATATATATATATATATATATATATCCCTTTATTTTATTTTTTTTATATATATATTTCTTATATATATAAGAAAAAAAAATATATTTCTTATATATATACATATAAGAAAAATTTTCAACAAAAAGGAATATATATATATATATCCCTTTATTTTAATTTTTTCTTATATATATATATATATATATATAGAGAGAGAGAGAGAGAGAGAGAGAGAGAGATAGAAGAAAAAAGAGTTTTTTCTTCTATCTCTACTATTGCTCTATCTCGTATATTGAGCTAATCCTTTTCACAATAGGTTCCATCTACTAAAAGTTTTCACTTTGGTTTATTTTGATCCTATATATATATATATATATATATATATATACTTTATATTTAAACAAGTTAACAATATATTGACAAAATTAACTTACAACCAATATTTTTAAGGGGGCATAATATTGGCATAACCTTCCCATTTGAAAATGTTTATGTTTCAGAGTTACATAAAATGTTATCCATGGTCTAATGACCATGGATACCAATTATCCCTGGTCTAATGACTATGGACACAAATTATTCATATCCATGGTTTAATGATCATGGATACAAATTATCCGTGGTTTAATGACCATGGACACCAATTACCCATGGTCTAATGACAACGATCACCAATTATCCATGGTCTAATGACCACGATCACCAATTATCCATGGTCTAATGACCACGATCACCAATTATCCATGGTCTAATTACCATGGATAACAATTTTCCATGGTCTAATGACCACGTATACCAATTATCCATGGTCTAATGACCTTAGACACCAATTATCCATGGTCTAAATAATTTTTTTAAATACAATGTAAATCTGATTATAGAATTTGACTGGCCTCGAATTTTGACTACTTTTGGATGATTTATTTTCATTCTGAACTGGTGGCCCCGTCAAATTGCGTAAACCATTTTAAAATGTTTATTATATATATATATATATATATATATATATATATATATATATGTGTGTGTGTGTGTGTGTGTGTGTGTGTGTGTGTGTGGTTTATACAAAATTAATAGACGACTATATGGCGAGTTATACCCTATGATAAAGGATAAGAAAAAAAAAGGAGAAATGCAAACTGACGAAGCTTTAACGTAAGTGTTTATGATACTTTGTATATCATGAAAATATATTTATTTCGGAATGGGTAGAAACAATTGTTATGAAATCTGGAATATTTTCTTTATTAGGTAAAAACTAATTCGAGCTCCGGCACTTGACAATGTTTACATTGAGATATTACTTACATTCAGTCAGTGTCGTATGATAGTGCAGGGGTAAGAGCGCCGACGGCTGAGTTTCAATCCCGGCTTGAGGCACTAACTGGTCTAGCCACACTGAAGAGCTGTGATACGGCGAAACAGTCGGTATGTGGATGATATATATATATTTATATATATATATATATATATATATAATTACATTTTTTATAAATTAATTTTTACGTACATAAAAGAAAATCATGAACACGTGTTTCTGGCTATGAGCCGTTATATATATATATATATATATATATATATATATATATATATATATATATATATATCACTTTTTTTTTTGGGGGGGGGGGGTACAAAACTTTATTAATGCAATAATGAAGGGAGACGTGTTGAATCTTTCATAATTAAAAGATTTAGGGGATTTAGGGAATGAGAAAAAAAATTTCCAATCGACTAGTTTCGCCCACACTTTACAAGGCTGATATCGTGGGATTTAAAAAAAAAGTAAACCTTTTATATTTAAAATGAAATTAGCGTTATGTTATGAAGGGGGAAAAAAGAGTTCGAATTTAAAATAAAATAAGCGTGATGTTATATGGAATGAAGGTTGTGTCTTAGAGACTAATCACACTCAACCCCAAGAGACACTCCTTCTGTTTGAGGCGTACGTGGATAGTCTCCAAGATTTTCAAATGATAAGATGAGTGAGCACAGCTTAAGATGGAAAATGAATCTGTGCTAAAGTTCGTTGCGCACGACGCGTTATTTATCAGGTGGTCAGTTATCGAAGACCCGTACGTATTTCTTAGAACGTCCCGTGACCGGAAGGTTCTATTCCTGATTTTACTGGGGATGTGTTGCTGCACTCTGTTGTCTAATCTCAACGTCGTCCGGCCCACGTAATTGGCATTGCAATTACATTTAAAAAGATAAATCACATTATTGTTATGGTGGGGGGGGGGGCAGGACGTCTTTTCGAGAGGATGGTAACAGAGGTTTTGTACAGAACACAACCCGCACATTAGATGAAAAATAACAATTTTCCACCGCTAAGCTGATTTGTTTGGCGAACTTCTCACTTACTGTACATAACCACGGCAAACGAATATAAATTGGACATTTAGCCACCGTACTAGTTTTTTCCTCAGAAAACTTGGCTACTTTCCTATTGATGACTGACCTTATCACATCCAGATCGTAGCCATTTTTGGACAGAGTATCAATAATTATTCGTATTTCTTCGTCCAATTTTGATTTTGAATAGATCATAAGTGCTCTGTGTGTTAGGGTCCAAATTAGATCCAACTTTCGTTTGCCCGGGCAGAATGAGTCCCAATGAGTATACAATCCTGTAAACGTAGGTTTACGATATATTGATGTATGGTAACAGAATGGAGTTTTCGTCACCAATACATCCAGGAAAGCTAGGGAGGAATTGCACTCACCTTCATATGTATACCTTAATGCGGGATGCATATTATTCAGTAAGGAGAAGAATGTATTTGCCTCTGTTTCATTATTAAAGAGGCAAAATGTGTCGTCTACATATCTAAAGTAGACTAACGGTTTCATGGGTCCTGATAGTAGTTCTTTCTCATAGAAACCCACAAAAATGTTCGCCAACGTTGGTCCCAGGACTGACCCCATGGAAACACCATCGATTTGTCAACAGATGTAGTAGCAAATTTTATCAGCTCAACGAACGTGCTTTCAGGAATGGAAGGAGGCGATAAGTGGCTACGATATAAAAAAATCGGCACAAATATATATCGTTTCCAAAATAGGGACACAGGTAAACATGGTAACTGATATCATAAGAGCACATAAATTTATTTGTAACCTTAGATTGCTGAATGTAGTTTGCAAAATCAAACGAATCCTTTAAACAGTATTTACTGTAGTGCTCTAATACAGTCTGTAAAATACCAAAGATCCATTTTGCAACCTTTTGTTGAGATGACCCGACCATAGAAAGGATAGGTCTTACCGGGATATCCGCCATATGCGTTTTCGGTAATCCGTATAACATATATATATATATATATATATATATATATATATATATATATATATATATATATATATATATATATATATAAAGTCTGAATCATATACTCCGGGAGCATCCCATTGCCAACTTTGTACTTTGGAAACCTTTATGATAGCTACTGCTAATAAATCTAAAAACATTATTAACTCTAAGAATGAACTTATCTCCAGTTGCAGGCATAAACGTAAATTCAAGTATAGCAACCATAGTAATCCCCCAGACACCCCTCCCCCATCCTCTCATCATCTCGGATCTTCCCTCCCTACATCTCGAATCTCATTTCAGATTGTTCTAATTCCTGTTGCTCTATAATCTCTGCATATATCCCCCTCATCCCTTTAGCCTCCTCTTAACTTAAAAAAAATTCCCATAAACTCCGTTAGCTTCACAATTCCCTCAACTTTAATACCTTTCTCTCACTAACCCCTAAATCATTTTACTTAACCTCCTTAACCGTAAAATTTTTATATGACTTCCATTTCTTTCCCCTTTAACTTCTTTTAATACATTCTTCCGCTTCCCATCAACACTTCCAAACTTCTATCCTTCCCTCTCACCCTGATAACTAACCCACCATTTTCTTATTATACCCTAGCCCTCTTTTCACTTGTTGATTCGCCTTATCTACTCTTAATCCCCTTTGCACACTCCGATATCGATCTTCTTACTGTTCTCTCTGTGCACTCTAAATTTTTTCCCCTCCTGCTTTTACTTTTAAATAATTCTTCTCACTCTTTTAATAGCCTCGATTATTCCCCCCTAGTTTACCTCGCCCTTCGCTCACTTCTCTCAGACCATGTTCAACCCCTAACCCGCCCTCACTCTACATCTCTTAACCCCCATAATATTTACTTTTAACTGCGATCTCCATTCTCACTCTGGTTTAATCTATTGTCACTACTTTAACTTCGTATGTCTCTTGCTTCTTTCTGCCATCATTAACCTAATTAATAATTTTCTTAATCAACCTCCTTATACCTTTTTTTGGTAAATTTTTTGTTTCAAAGTTTAATTCTCCCTCCTCCATAAAGCACTAGCGTCTCGTAACTGCTCATTTTATTTCAACCCATACCTTTAACCACCTTGGGGATTCCCATTCCGGATATCCTTTCGAGATCTATTTTACTCTTCCCTCATTCTAATACTCATTTTCGAGTTCCAATTTTATCGACTTTTTCCCTCATTCTATTATTATTTTCTTATCAGACAACCCATAAATTTCCTTTGCGAGCTTAAAACTAATACTAATTTTATTATCTCTTTTTCATTTTTATTTTTCTTATTTTTATTTTTATCTTTAATTTTAATTCTATTCTTATTTTACTTTTTTACTTTTTTAATCTTTCAATTTTTAATTTTTATTCTTACTATTTCTCTAATTCTACCCTTCAATATATTTTGCCTCATTGTTTATAAGTAAGGTCTCCTGATAAAACAACTAAACTCCGAACTCTATTTATAGACGCATTCTGGTATTTGAACTCTCCCTCCCAGCACTCGTTGACTTACTCCTACCCATTCCTTTCCCTTTTCTAGTTGAACCCAAATTCGCGCTAACATCCAATTTCTACTTTCATGCGACTCACCCCCCACAATCACACTCTTAGTTTTAACCGCATTCACTCTCCACACCCCTTTTCCTTCTTCGCACCCGTTCTTCTTTCCCCCCACACACCCCTCACTCATTCCCTCCCTGCCTACTGGTCGCACAGGAGTTTATGCCTTTCCTCATTTTCAAGCCGGCTTTCGCTTCGGGCTAACTTTAAAATATTTTCGCTACATTTTTTCCCATTTTAAAGCATTTTCTCTGACATCTTTGCCCAGGAAGTATTGTTAATGGCGAATATTTTCCACCTCACTCTCTTCTGAGCCTGCCTGCACTTATTGGACATTTTACCCTTTGGATTCTCTATTTTCGCCGCTCCTGAAGTTGTGGCTTCTTGGAATTAAACTTTGATTCCTCTCTCACAACCTTTCGGACCTTTTAACGACCTACCTATCTACATCTCATTCTCTCCGCTGGACTTTTCGACACCGGACTTTTTGCAATCGGACATTTGCTTGCATTCGGACAGAATTTTGCCCTGTGTTTCTTCCCCCTACAACTTTTATTTTATTTTTTCAAATTTTAAATCTTGGCCTTTGCCAACTTATCTATCCCAGCGACTTCCTCTGATGATAAGATTTTGATCTTTGAAAAGCCTGGCTTAAGGAAAATTTAACTTGAATAAATTGCTTTTTTGCGGAATATACCTTGCTCTGAGCAATTGAATTGAATTATGATTTGACTTTTGCTTCTCTAATTCCTTTCCATTCTTCTACATATATATATATATATATATATATATATATATATATATATATATATATATATATATATATATAAACAAGTTTAGATCTATTCATGAAATAGAACTTAAAACAATATATTTGAAATGTTCTTAATACTAGCTAGATCTTTATAAATATTCATTATATAAATTTTTATTTGCATTACATAACTGCAGACACGTTTCACTGATTACATCTCATCTGAGCTCAAAAATAATTATGAAAAAATTAATTCGGACAATGGGTAAATAAAAAAACAAACCACAAATCAGAAAGTAAAACAAAAAACAACAACCACGATAACAGCACAGCCGGTTATAAGTTATTGACCCCCCTTCCTCAATTAATAATGCTGTCAGTAAATACGAGACTTTATTCACAGACTAAACAATCTTCTTCGGCCGTAGGGTTTTAAAGCATGACTGATAACCTGCTCTGATGTTATTGTTATTGCTTTGGTTTCTGATATCTGTTTTTTTACTATATATATATATATATATATATATATATATATATATATATATATATATATATATATATTGACTCACGGGAATTATATAGAAACTTTTTTTATTTTTATATTATATTATTTCTTTTTTAATTTTTTTTTTTATTTATTTATTTATTTATTTTAGTTCTTTTATCTTTTATAATATATATTTTATACATATAATTTTTTATTATTTTTTTATTCTTTTATTTTATTTTTTATTTTTATTTTTATTTTTATTTTTATTTTTATTTTATTTTTATTTTTATTTTTATTTTTATTTTCATATTTATATTCTTATATCTCTTCAAATGTCCTCCGGGTTCAAATCTCAACCGTTTCCTTACACTAAATTTAAATTCAAACAAACATACACAACACGCTGAGCAAATAACGCGTCCCAACGAGAGTGTCACGTGACTTCACATTTCCGAAACAGATGACAACAGAAGCTGAAGAGAGCCGGATAAGTCTTCCCGTGCTTGAAACCGACGGTACGAATGTTGTACTAATTTTTCTGTACCAATATATATATATATATATATAATATATATATATATATATATATATATATATATATATATATATATATATATATATATATATATATATATATATATATATATATATTCCTTCTCTTTATTTCATTAACTACAGTCAAAGTTCTCAGAAATCAAGGGGCCTCTTCTTGGGGCTAATACTTGATTTTTTATATGAGATAAACGGATATTCGAATATTCTTTTATCTCTCAAACGTTCAGTTAGTAAAACACTTTAGAACATTATTTTTTCTTTCCCCAATTGGCGAATGAACTATGTTGTAGTATATCTTTCTTGTGGTCTCTTGGTTTTACCGGATTCAAGGACAATAATTCTTCTAGTGCTGTTACTTGAGGTAACATTACTTGGAGATGGTGCGTCATTCCTCGTATGAGCCAGTTTATAGCCGTCTCGAGGCGATCTTATTTGTGCTTTGAATACTATGTATTTTTGAAATATTGTCATGGTTTAGTTGTAGGGTAAAGTATCTTTATGTCAGGTTACATGATTTTTCTTCAGTTGAAGTTCTCAGAAATCAAGGGGCTTTTTTCCTGGGGCTAACGCTTGATCTCTATATGAGATACATAGATATTCGCCTTTATTTCTCAAACGTTGAGTTTGTAAAGAAGTTAGAATATTAGTTTTCTTCCCCCGTCCCTCAATTGACCAGTTAAGCATGTTATAGTATATATTTCTTGTGGTCTCTTGGTCGTACCGGATTCCAGGACAAGAATTCATCTAGTCTGGTGGAGTATCCAGCTAAGTGGTGTTACTTGAGTTAACATAATTAGGAACAGGTGCACTATTCCTCGTATGAGCAAATACATAGTCGTTCTTAGGGGATCTTATTTGTACTGCGAATATTATGTTATTTTGAATATTTGGTCATGGTTTAGTGGTAGGGTTAAATATCCTCATGCCAGGTTGTCCTGACCAAACCTTATACAGGGAGACCGAACACACCTGAGGATGGTGTCTATTAGGTAATTCAAACGCCCCATATATTTGTATGCGTGTAGGCAAACGCTATTAAATAACACGGAGTGGTTTTGCTTGATAAGACTTTCTTTTTCAATTTTTTGAATAATCCATTTAGTATTTCTGTCAAATTTGTATATGTAAGTTCCGTGAGTCTTTATTTTTTCACGAGTACTTTCGATTCGATTAACCAAAGCATCATTAGACGAGGTTAGTTTGGGTGTCTTTACAACTATGCCTTTACTGTTTAGAATGTTTGAAGCCTTTGCATAAAAACCAGACATTCAACAATCATTAAGGTTAATTACAAAACTAGTTACAACATTTTAAAGTGTCTAACATAGTTATTTACAAATTCCAACCGTTAAACAATCATCCTTTTCAATTTTGTACGCGCTTAGCACGTAATCACGTTCGCATGCAACATCTCATCACGATTTTAAAGTCGTAAATTACCACCCGTTAAGAAAACTCATCAGTAAACACAGGAATAGTTTGGCTAGTGATACAGTTATATAAGTCACCCTGATGATTGTTAGTTAATATGAAACATATATGTCCGTTCATAATAAGTATTATAACAAATATTTATTCATAAATAATCACCTCGTTTGGATGCTTGACTTATTCAAGCATCCAAACGAGGTGATTATTCGGAGGGTCGAAATAAATTATTGCACCGGTGATTATGTGATTCTGTGTTACTTTACTTTATTTTATTTGTGCTCTGTTTATTACATTGAGCTCTCATACTCGGATTTCCTTCTGGAATGTATTTCACTATAACAAACTATATATATATATATATATATATATATATATATATATATATATATATATATATATATATATATATACTAGCGGGACCCGTGTAAATTACACGAAATGATGTTTTTAATACTAATTATCTTGTTCCTAACCTATACATGTTTGAATAAAATATAAGATTTGGACTTGTATATATTTTTTTTAAATGAACAATACATGAAACAATTTACAAAACTTCTTTATATCCAATATTTCTAGTGAAGGTAATATTTCGACGACTGAACCTTACTTTGTAAATGTTTTCGATCAAATTAAATTTAGCTCCAATTCATGAATATTTATTTACTCCTCTCCAGGATTTAGGCACAAGGCCAGTTTTATCTTACTCCCACAAGTAAAATGTGACCCAAGGTCGGGTCGGGAAAGTGGGGTTTGAAAAACCAGCGCTTGAGGTGAGCACTCTGGCCATTAAAAATTTCCTGGGCAGCCCCGTTGGCATTCCCCGGTAGGGGCGCCCCAGGCAGTAAGCAATAAATTTACTCCTCCCCAAAGAGGGGAGGCGAAGCCTGGGAAGGTGGACCTCCTATAACTGCACAGGACAGACCCATAGACCGGCGTAAATCAAGCCTCGAAGGCCAAGACAATACCAGTCTATGGAGTGCAGTATCCATCGGAACAGATACTACACTTTGATCTTAGCCAAAACGCCAAGCCAATTCATGAATATTGATTCACTCCTCTCCAGGAGTTAGGCACAAGGCAAGTTTTTATCTTACTCCCACAAGTAAGATGTGACCCAAGGTCGGGTCGGGAAAGTGGGGTTTAAAAATTGCCTGGGCAGCCCCGTCGGCATTCCCCGGTAGGGGCGCATCAGACAGTAAGCAATAAACTTACTCCTCCCCAAAGAGGGGAGGCGACGCCTGGGACGGTGAACCTCCTAGAACTGCACAGGACAGACACATAGACCGGCGTAAATCAAGCCCGGAGGCCAAGACAATACCAGTCGATGGGGTGCAGTATCCATCAGAACAGATACTACACTTTGATCTTAGCCAAAAGGCCAAGCCAATTCATGAGTAGCATACAAAGATTTGGAAGGTCGTTGCTTTTGATGTAAGCATGACACACAAAATCACACACGCTATTGTATTAATATGTGTCTTCCCGGTCGTCCCCTCCCTACCTCTCTTCCCCTTCCCCTCGAAATGTAGAAAAAAATCTTAGAGGTTGGTTGGGATCGAACTATAAACCAGTCGGGCCGAAGTCAAAAATACTACGTCGCTAACCGTTGCGCCAAATGGAAATACTTGAAAACGCTTCGAAAATTAGGCGAGTTGAATATTTTTCAAAATCGAGGTGCGGCACGCATGCGCAGAGCTTTTGCCGGAAGCGTGACACACGAACACACACGTTGTCGTATTAATATATATATATATATATATATATATATATATAATTTTATAATAATCAGAGAAAACTGCAAGTCAGTTCTTTTTTTAATTTTTAAACTCCGTCCAGCATTCTTTGGGACAATTAAGGGTTTTTCTTTTATTGGTGAGTAATACATTTCAGACAACTTTCGTACTGAAAAAATGTTAAACTAAAAAATTGGTTGATATCCTTTGTTGTTTAAAAACGCTCACATTTAAAAAATAATTACATGTGTTTATATTATAAATATACGGATCTCAAACTTTTTTTTTATTTTTGTCATGGAGGTGTTTGTTGGTACCTTGGGTGAAAGAGGGTCCTAATCCATCTATGGACAACATCGGGTGTTCCGATACTATTGTATCTGAAATTCAAGGTGAAATTGTGAGAAAATATATATGGCTTAGACAACATGTATGTATGTATGTATGTATGTATGTATGTATGTATGTATGTATGTATGTATGTATGTATGGACGGATGGATGGATAGATGGATGGATGGATGGATGTGTGTGTGTGTGTATGTATGGATTTATGTATGTACTGATGGATGGATGGATGGATGGATGGGTTATACAAAACAGTTCAGTTTTTGTATTAATACAAGAATTGTTAAAGAATATATTTACCGATTGCTTCTTCAATTTCTTGCTTGGTACGCACTCTTCGATGACTCCATTAACGCCCCCCCGCCATTTATGTACAGCACTTAATGTATCTATTACTTTGCGTGTCACACATATGTATGACCTGCCGACGATGACAATTAAAAAATTAGAAAGAAATAAAAACCAACCAAGCCTTTATATTAAGCCTTTATATTATTGTATTTCATTTCTCCATTCACCCTGTCAGCATAACAAACGAAATAAAAAACCTTGAATCACGGGAAAAAAGGTTCATAAATGTAGAACGCGCAATCTAAAATGGCGGACGGCATTGAATCGAGTTGAACAAATCTACTTCCGCTTTTGTTTATATTCTATTTTTCTTTTCTCGGAACAAAAACCCAATGACATTAATAGAGATAAGTGTTTTCTGAGCGATATCTACTGATTATATTTGCAAATGCGTGCATCAGTAACACAATAGAAGGCGTTCCCAATACATCGTATTTATACAATAAATATTATATGGACTCTTCGACAAGAATATAATCGTGTTAATTGATTGACTCAACTGAACGATCTTAAAGAATGTACTTATTAAATGATTCTAAACTATATATGAATTTAGAAACTTTACAAGACTACTTACAGGTATTCCTAGTTTATTCATTACAATATGTTTTTTTTACGATCTCAATTTCTATAGAGTTAAGTATGCGTATATCTCTCTATATATAAATGTAGGTATGTGTATATATTTCTATATTTCTATGTACATGATAATCTCCTAAACTAACAAATGGATGATTATGAAGTTATAAATATATTTTCTAGGCAACATGATGAGTGACATAGTCACATTATTTTTAGTAAAGTTTAAGTTTTATGGGTGCATGTATATATATATATATATATATATATATATATATATATATATATATATATATAACTGTATACACACACACACACATATATATATATATATATATATATATATATACCGTTGTACAGGATAAACTCCTAAACTAATGTACCGATAATTATTAATTTTGGGACATATATTCGCGGCAACACGGTGAGTCATATGGACACATATTCTTTTGGTAATTTCTAACATTTATGGGATGAAGTTAAAGTTACGTATGTATATATTTTATACTTTTGTATGTACAATATTCACTCCTAAACTAATGGACCGACCATCATGAATTTGGGAACACGTCTGCTAAGCGTAAGGGTAAATAACGTGGGATAGATTTAAGTTAATTTTGTTTCACGCAAAATGCGTAAAAATGCGACTGGAAGCCTTTCATGAAAATACAGATATTTCCGATTTTCATGAAATTTTAAAGTTATAAGACATAACTTAATGAATATTCCCCAAATTTCAGTTTCTTCGAAGTATATTAAATCTTTTTAGGGGGCATAATATTGGCATAACCTCCTATTTGAAAATGTTTATATTTCAGATTTGCATAAAATGTTATCCATGGTCTAATGACTATGGATACCAATTATCTCTGGTCTAATGACCATGGACACAAATTATCCATGGTTTAATGTCTATGGACACAAATTATCCATGGTCTAATGACCACGATCACCAATTATCCATAGTTTAATGACCATGGACGCTGATTATCCATGGTCTAATGACCATGGATACCAATTATCCATGGTCTAATGATCATAGAACCAATTATCCAAGGTCTTATGACCATGGATAATTGATATCCATGGATACAAACTATCCGTGGTTTAATGACCATGGACACCAATTACCCATGGTCTAATGACAATGATCACCAATTATCCATGGTTTAATGACCATGGATACCAATTATCCATGGTCTAATGACCATGGCCACTAATTATCAATGGTTTAATGACCATGGATACCAATTATCCATAGTTTAATGACCATGGACACCAATTAAGCAAGTTTCTCTGAATGTACATTTCGTCTTAAATTTGGGACGTTTCAGAGAACAATCTCATGTTATAAACGTAGCATTATTTTTTATTTTAATCTTCGTAACGAGTAATTTAGTCTTCGTAAGGTGACATAAAAGTGGTGCAAACTCTTCTGTTTGGAGAATTCATTTTACCCGTTCTGGGGTGGATATTCTTCCTGTTTTTTATATATTATGGTCAGTATTTTTAGAATGGTTATTAACATTTATAATACAGCTACATATTTTACGACAGGTTTCATATATAGAGAGTTACACATATACATATACGTAAATATATGCACACCCACACCTAACTATACATATATACAAATATACTCACACTACGAAATGTAAATAAGACACAAGACAATCACAGACAATACTATAGAATAATAACATTCAGTATGTATAGACAATGTTATCATTTTTATATATTATATTTTTATAGTTATTTCAATTTCTTAGATAGCGCCCGATTCAAACCTTGAAGGCCTAGAGTGATATTACTTCAACTTGATTGCAGTCCGTTAACGACGATGTAGTCACCAACTTGCGTTCTCAAAACGCAAGTACGTTCCACGCTTTGAAAAAGGTTGGTCAAGGATAATGTATTCGTTCCAAGGCGATCCATAATACAGGCCTAGCAAACATGCGACTGAGGTCCACGACTAGGGGCGGACATGTGAAGACCAAAATTACTACTAAATAATAATTACTTAGAAAAGTTTTAGTAAGAAATTTCTTAGTAATGTCCAGTAATCAGCACTTATACATATTATTAGGCAGCAGCTTACGATAATCGATTTGAGGTATGTTTTTTATCGATTTTTTATCCATTAAATATAAACATTGTAAACAAGAGAGGATGCGCATATCATAAACATATTACAATATGAATGATTATATGGAAAAATAGAGTTAAATAAGTATTTCCTTCTGAAAAGTTATGAGCGAAAAGAAAAGATATATATATATATATATATATATATATATATATATATATAATATAAAATGAAATAATGAAATAATGCGTCAATCAAATTGATTGACACCTTATTTTATTATTTCATTTTATATTATAATATTAATGCTCTATCCAGTATATTGAGCTTCAGTTTTTATCCAGATGTTTTCACTAATTATAAAATATTAGTTGACGTTATATCTTTTGTTGATATATATATATATATATATATATATATATATACATATATATATATAACCTTATGTAAACTTGATTCTGAGAACAAAATTCTATATTTCCTTGAACAAAACTTTCATTTACAAACAATTGTTTCTACATATCTCAAGAACATATACTTCCATTATATACAAAGTATCACCGATTCTTTTGAGGAGGCTTCATCGGTGTATAAAAACTACCCAGTCAGGATAAAAAAGTTAAATGCATCTCATATTTATTTGACTTATCGATTTTTTCTTTTCACTCACCATTTATATATATATATATATATATATATATATATATATATATATATATATATATCATACGTACGTATGTGTATATTATTCTGGTTATTATATAGTGAAACGCAAGTAAAGCAGTTGCCACGTATAGCCATACTAAAGAGCTGTGATACGTGCAGCAGCTGTGTATAGATGACTATAAACATGTATATTTTCCATTTTACTTTAGTTTTAAGTCTCAGAAATTTCCTGGGATTAGCACTTGATCTCTATATGAGCTACATAGATATCCGAGTGTGTAACTAAAGTTCTCCTTTACCGCTCAAACGTTGAGTTAGTAAAGAAGTGAAGAACATTAATTTTACACTCCCAAATTGACCAGTTTACTATGTTGTAGTATATCTTTCTTGCGGTTTTTTGGTTTTACCTGATTCCAGGACAAGAATTCGTCTAGTCTGGTGGAGAATCCAGCTAAGTGCTGTTACCAGTTAAATATGTTATTGTATATCTTTCTGTTGATGTCTTGTTCTTACCGGATTCAAGGATAAGAATTGCTTACGTCTGGTGGAGTATCCAGCTAACATAACTAGAAGATGCACCATTCCACGTATGAGCCAGTGCATAGCCTTGTCGATAGAGTCTTATTTGTGCCTCGAATACTATGTTATTTTTTATATTTGGTCAGGGATTACTTGTAGGGGGAGTATCCTCGTGTCATGTTGTCCTGGCAAACCCTTGTACAGAGAGAAACCGAAGACACTCGAGGATCAGGTATAGTAGGTAATTCAAACGTAGATATATATATATATATATATATATATATATATATATATATATATATATATATATATATATATCATGATTTTGGGGGGAATACAAAATATTATTATCGCAAGCATGAAGGGAGGACGAATTCTATCGTTCATTATCAAAAGTTAATCAAGAAAAAAAAACAAAAAAAACATAACGCTATTTTATTTTCTGTACTCTCTCTTTTCACCCCGTTTTTTTTTAATTCCATCGTTTTTTTTACCCCTCAATACAGCCTTTGTTAAGAGAGGGCGAAACCGGTCGGCTAGCATTTTTTTTTCTTGATTAACTTTTAATCATAAACGATAGAATTCGTCTTCCCTTCATGCTTGCGATAATATATATATATATATAGTCTAAAGAAGCTTTGAGTTATTTTAAACAAAAAGACAAACAAAAAAAAAGAAGGAAAATGCAGTTTAAATTCCCACAGAAACTAACTAAATCCAAAATAGTGCAGACTTAACATTCGTTGGAAAATTCATAAATAAATAAAATATATAATAGTAAGTAAATAAAATAAAAAAGGGGATTAAGTATCTAACAGTGAAACAAAAACAGGAGACCTTAACGTAAGCATCTAATATTAACACGAGGATCATCAGCTGTTTACCATGTAACTGTTTCGGAGATTTAAAAACATATATATATATATATATATATATATATATATATATATGTGTGTGTGTGTGTGTGTGCGCGCTACTAAACACACCGGTGCCGTCCAGAAATCCTGTACCCCTGTACTTCTGCTCTTTATTCCATGTAAGCATTTTAATTCTTTCTTTTCATTTTTGCTAGTTTTTAATTTTAGGCATAGGGTCTGAAGGCACGCCCAGAATGCATTGGATAGGAGGGGGTTGTAAATACAGTCCATCTTTAAATAACCTACTTTAACACTTAGACATAAGAAGCTGACACTTTGTAAAAAATAATATCCTAGCTATGGGGTGTGACCTTAGAGGAGTTCAAGATTCAAGGAGCTGCCTCTTCGGGGGTCAATACAGTAATCGTCGGACCCCTGTTGCTGCGAAGTGTAAACGTTGGTAAAAATGACATCCTAGTCAAGCATTGGTTACGAGCGTCCTTAGACTGTCCAAAATTTAAAGTTACAGAAAATGGCCTAAAAATATTTACAGTACAAACAGACAAACACACAAACAGGTACGCAATTGTTTTTGGTTTTATAGTATTTTTCACCAAACTCTTTCATTCCAGTTTATAAAAGTAGTTGTTGATGTGTAAAAGTCTAAAGAACATAGTATCAATGCCAGTGTATATCAAGGATATATTTTGGTCTCAACTCTCTTTAATGTTCTTCCATATTTTTGAGATACTTTGCTGACATCAATGCAGATGACAGCTACTGGCTATGGCAGCACTTTGAAGAGCATTAGTAATCAAGATTTTACTCATTCTTTCTCTTCTGATCTGGAGCACGTGGTGCAACGAGGAAAAAGTGGCTTGTTACATTTAACATCTCTAAAGCCAAACATCTCTCCTTTCACCACCAACACTCAGATCCTTGTCTTGCTCGAGTTGAAATGAAATTAACACCTCTAATTAGGCTTTATCTTCTAAACTGCAATCGCTGCTTCCTCCTTGTAAGACATTCACAGCAAGAACTCGTTTCTAATGCAACTGCAAAGAAATTTCCTTTATTGCTCCATGTCATTAACATCAAACGGAATTTCTATGAACAGACTTTCTTTCTAAGGTGGCTCATTAGGATCATTCGGATCATTCGGATCATTCGGATCATGCTACCCCTCTGGAAAGTACCTGGCTCTAGATACAATCTTCGACTTATATGAGAGTCAGATACGTCCTAAGATGGAGTACTGTTGCCACATCTGGGGAGGCGCAGATCGAAGTATTGTTTCCTACCTTGACAAAATACAAAATCGACCCCGAAACATAGTGAGCGGTGATCTCTTCTCTTCTTTTTTCTTCTCTACAGCCCTTTTTTTCGCAAGCGACGTTTCTAGCCTATCTCTCGATTCTATTTCTTTTTTCATGGAAGTTGCTCGACTGAGCTCCAAACTCTGATTCCTCCTTATAAAACATTCACCGAAAAAACTTGTCTCTTTGCCACAACGGAAAAAATATGTTCCTTTCTTCCTCTATGTGTCTCGCGTCAGGCTGAATTTTCATGGACAGAGTTTGTGAAACACATTGCCGCGAAACTGATGCCCTGCAGGTTACAACACGGTCCAATGTCAAGAAATAAACTGTCTCATGATTAATCCAACTTAGTCTATTGCATTAATCAATTTTAGTACTCTCATAGTGTTCTTCATCTTTCAGCTAAAAATCAATTCAAATCAGCCAAATCAAATTTAGTGTAAAACAGCAAAGTGCAACAAGCCATGTGAAAGATGTGCACGTCTATATGCTGTCTCATTGTTTGTCCAGGGCGACTTTAAACCTGGATATGGTAAGCATCGTCACTACCTCCTCTGTTCGGCTGTGAATGCCAATTTTTTTCTATTGAGACGAAAACGCATATAGTACATATAGTATATGGAGACAAGGACTTAGCGCTGGGTTAAAAACACTGAAGTTACCCATTCGTTATCATTACTCCCATGTTCACTCTAACACGGAGTAGCAGTATCTGTCCGGGTTCAATCTATCTAAGAGGACATAAAACTGTGGTCAAACTCTTCTGTTAAGAGAATCAATTTTACGCGTTCTGAAACGGGTATTTTTATAATATATATATATATATATATATATATATATATATATATATATATATATATATATATATATATATTACTGTAAACTCCAGCTCAATTAACCAACATCTACGAAAACATAACTGCCCTCCCTCTGATTAAAGACAAATTCTAGTTAATAACACTAAAATTATACATTCCGAAACCAATTTTCAAAAAAAAGTAAAATACTCGAAGCTATCTACATAAAAACACAACAACCTAAAATTAACAACATCACATATGAAACCAGTGGTAACATTTTCAAATCCTTAATGTAATGCGATTTTGTTGTGTAATGCCATCGTCAACAACTCCCTGGAACAATGCGGAAAACGTTCTATGCGCGTTTCTCCACTGTCTTTTAAAAATTCTCCTCTTTCTCCAGCTTTTTTATTAATTTGCTTTTGACACCTGTGGATAATTCGACGAAAATCGAAAATCGAAAATCGAAAAAAAAAAAAAAAAATAATAATAATAATAATAATAATAATAATAATAATAATAATAATAATAATAATAATAATAATAATAATAATAATAATAATAATAATAACAATAACAATAACAATAACAATAACAATAACAATAACAATAACAATAACATAATAATAATAATAATAATAATAATAATAATAATAATAATAATAATAATAATAATAATAATAATAATAATTATAATAATAATAATAATAATAATAATAATAATAATAATAATAATAACAATAACAATAACAATAACAATAACAATAACAATAACAATAACAATAATAATAATAATAATAATAATAATAATAATAATAATAATAATAATAATAATTTATATATATATATATTTATATATATATATATATATATATATTATAATACAGTTGTTACAATAGATTGATTGACTTACAAGCAAATAGATTTTCCAACAAAGAACTTGGAACTAAGTGTTTTTGTTATTTCTATATAGTTGTAAAGGTTGAATAAACTTCCAAGACATTGGTCCTCGTTGTTGATCATTCAAAAATGTAGGAGATCAGTTTTAATCAACAACGAGGACCAATGGATTAAAACGAATATGACAAACTCCTTGGGTGCCCTTGACTCTGCAGAGGCATCTGATCTTGTGGGGTTATTCATTTTATATACACTCACAAATATATTCGATAATACGGATATCGGCCTTTATAGAGATGATGGATTAGCGATAATAAGAGACTCCAGCAAAGTCAAGGGAGAAAACTTCAAGAAAATTATACATATGGAAATGAAAAAACTAGGCCTAAAAGTAGAAGTAATGGCTAACATAAAAACAACGAACTTTCTAGACGTCACATTAAACTTAAGTAAAATACTTACGAACCATACATAAAAGATAACGCCAACCCAATATACGTACACCCAAAGTCTAATCACCCCCATCAATCATAAAACATATCCCGAATTCGATCGAAAGTAGGCTTATCAACAATTCTAGCAACGAATGCGTTTTTAAAAAATCAATCAACATTTACAATACAGCTCTAAAAAATAGTTGTTACCATAATACCGAAATTAAATATTAAAAACAGGACACCAATAATTACAACAAAATTAAAAATAAAAACAAAAGAAAAAGAAATATAATCTACTATACCCCTCCCCATATTACCAGATGCTAAAAACTAAACTAGGCAAAAAATTCCTAAATCTGATTGAAAAACACTTCCCGTAACCAACCCTCTACATAAAATATTCAATAAAAATAATCTAAAACTATCCTACAGCTGCTGTGAAAACCTAGAAATGATAATTAAGGCACACAACAACAAAATACTAAAAGACAACAACAGAGAAGAAAAAAATAAATAAATTGGAAAATATAACAAAAATAACACTACGAAGAACAAAAATATAAACAATACTAATAGAAATAAACAAAACACTAATAATAACCACCCGAATAGAAGCGAAAAAGTTAGCAATGAAGGGAAAAGCGTAAACTTTGCCCACTACAAAATAAATGCTTAACTAAAAGTGTTGTATGCCAAGCAACGATATTTGCCAACGAAAGACCAAATAACAAGAAATACTACGTGGGTATGACATCCCTAGACTTTAAGACCAGATACTATGACCACAAAAGCACATTTAAAAACAAAGAACGTCGAACTAAAACAATACTAGCTAACCATTATTGGGAGCTCAAAGAAAATAGACACTCGCCAATAATTGAATGGAAAATAGTAAGACAGGCCAGTACATGTAGAAACTTAGACGACCCGTGTAGATTATGCCTGAATGAAAAATATGAAATCCTAAATTTTACAATCTAGAAGTGAAATAGGAAACAGCTGTTTACACAAAAATAAATTTACTTTAGGATGATATATAATAAATAAATAAATAAAATAATAAAAATAAAAATAAATAAATAAATAATAAAATAAATAAATATATAAATAAATAAAAAACTGAACAAGTTAAAATTTAAAACTTAAAATAGAAATACAAAAAAAACACTTGTTAAAATAAATTCGCCCACTGTATTGACAAAACAAAGGAAACAGGATATAGGAAAATCCATTATTAACAAAAAATAGGATAGGCATAGGAGCGTCACCAACAAAGCCTTTGTTCGCGGGAAGCCCAACGATTGGCTGAGGGAACAACAAAGAATCTGATTGGTTAACTAGCAAGCCATGTATATAATAACACCTGACAAAAATAACTCCATGCATTTAGCCTGACGATTCCCCCGGGGATGAAACACGGGAGCCTATGTGTAGCTTGATTGCCATATATATTTTCATTGCTTACTACCTAGCTCTACTTACGTATAGAGTACTGTTGTAGTAAATACTGAAAACTGACACATAAAAAATTATATCTTCTTATAATATTTTATGTGGATACATGAAGTACTAATATATATATATATATATATATATATATATATATATATATATATATATATATATATATATATTATTGCACCGGTGATTATGTGATTCCGTGTTACTTTACTTTATGTTATTCTTGCTCTGTTTATTACATTGAGCTCTCATACTAGGATTTCTTTCTGCAATTTATTTTACTCTAACACACTATATATATATATATATATATATATATATATATATATATATATATATATATAGAGAGAGAGAGAGAGAGAGAGAGAGAGAGAGAGAGAGAGAGAGAGAAAGAGAGAGAGGGGAGATATTAATAAATAAAAGAATGCACCAAATCTAATATAAATATAGGCATACAATTAAAGTAGGGTAGTGATATGGGCATTGTTGCTCACTATATTTCCCCCACAACACGAGTTAAGTATAAATCGTAATCACAATTAACTTTAGGTATAAATGCTCTTAAAAGTACTTATGAATCCCTATAATACTTTATAATAAGGTAATTAACATAATTTAATAACAAATAAATACTTAAATAGCTTCTTTTGAGGTTTCGATTCATGTAAAGGTATCTCCCGTGAGACTTGCAGGAGAGTGCTGGTGAACGATATCAGGGCTTACCCATACAGAATACAGACCCTTACAGCCTCAGACAAGAAGCATAGGAGCGCTATGGCAGTCAAGATGCTCGATAAGATCGAGGAGACACCAGGTTTCCTTAACCTCCTTTGGACCTCAGATGAAGCCAACTTCCATCTTGGCGGAAAGGCGAACTCCAAGACAAATGTCTTCTGGGGGTCCTCCAGACCCAATGAAGTAGCCACCAAGCCCCTGCACTCTCCTAAGTGCACGGTGTGGGCTGCAATCTCGGTCAGAGGCATCATCGGACCAATCTTCATCGAAGAATCTTGCGCAGCAGTGACAGTCACCAAGTAGCGGTATGTGGAGGTCCTCAAAACCTTCAAGAGTGAGCTCCAGACCCTCTACCCGTCGCTCATGAGCAAGTTCTTGTTCCAGCAAGATGGAGTAAGTTCTCACACTTCAAACCTGTCCCGAGATTGGCTGAAAGAGAACTTCGGAGGCCGAGTGATCAGTCTTAAGACTAATTTTGAGTGGCCACCCCATAGCCCGGACCTAAGCCCCCCAGATTTTTTCCTTTGGGGCAATCTTAAGGACAGAGTGTACGCAGGGAAACCAAGAACCATCACGGAACTCAAGGAAGCCATCAGGGAGGAGATGAGAGCCATTCCCAATTCAGTCATGAACAACTTCGTTCTGCGCCTCAAGAAATGCACGGAGCTAAATGGAGGCCATCTAGAACACATGCTGTAGAACGGAGAAAAAAGGCCAAAGACCCTAGTGTTTTGATGTGATGTTTTGAATATAATAAACTAGTTATGACCAAAAATTCATTTCATTCGGACGAAACACTAAGAAACGGGGCCTATTTAGAGTTGGGCCCGTTTTTTTTTGGGGGGGGGGGGTCACCCTATATATATATATCAAGCGCCGACCGTCAGCTCGACGGTCGAGTTTCAATCCCGGCTTGAGGCACTAACTGGTCTAGCCGCACTGATGAGCTGTGAAACAGCGAAACAGTCTGTATGTGGATGACTATATAAAAAGCTCCCTCCCGGGGTAGAACTTAATTTGTAAGGATATCGTCAACTGCCATTAGCTTTAAGGCATAGTTCATTAGGTAAACTGGTAATACCAGATCAGGCTGCCCTGTGGCTCCCTGAGACGAAATTCACCTACATTGACGTTTTTTTTTTTTTTTTTTTTTTTTGTAAAACTTAATTATGTTCTACAAAAACAAAAAAAAAACAACAGCCCCTCTCCCTTTCTCCCTCCCCTTTTTTATTTTATTTTTCCTACCCTACTCCCGGTCCTGGATATGACCTTAAACTACATCCGATGGTGAGATCCGGCTTACGGACTTTGGGGAATGTGGAGCCTCCTCTTAATTACCATTGCTCCCAGGTCCACCCTGACCCGGAGTGGTAGTACCTGTTAGGGTCCCAACTATGGGTTAAATAGAAACAGATATAACTACCAAACCAAAAACCATAATTAAACATTTGAAGATATAAAGAACTTGAAACATAAAAACTTTCACTATAATGACCAGATTCGGCATTAAATAACCCAAAAAGGGTTGATATGCCGTAAAACAAAACTACCAAACCAAAAACCATGATTAAACATTTGAAGATATAAAGAACTTGAAGCATAAAAACTTTTACTATAATGACCAGATTCGGCATTAAATAACTCAAAAAGGGTTGATATGCCGTAAAACAAAACTACCAAACCAAAAACCATGATTAAACATTTGAAGATATAAAGAACTTGAAGCATAAAAACTTTCACTATAATGACCAGATTCGGCATTAAATAACCCAAAAAGGGTTGATATGCCGTAAAACAAAACTACCACTCATTAGGTAAAACTAATTTCGAGCCACGGCAATTGCAATGTTTACATTGAGATATATCTTACATTCAGTCAGTGTCGCATGATAGCGTAGGGGTTAGAAGCGTCGACCGTCAGCTCGACGATCGAGTTTCAATCCCGGCTTGAGGCACTAACCGGTCTAGCCGCACTGATGAGCTGTGAAACAGCGGAACAATCTGTATGGTGATGACTATATATACGTATAGTAAAGAATGGTAGTTTGCTTGAAGCATTGCTGGGTATAGTAGTAGTAAGTTTTTGAAAGGCTGTGGGCAATGCAAATTCCGGGTTAGATGCAAAGGAATGTAAGGAACAAAAACAATAAATCGATCGAATACGAAATATGACTTACTATTTGTTTTTCCTAAAATCTTACATAACAGCAAGAGTGTTTTTAGCTGTTTGTGTGATGTCCGGGTGATTAAAAATCATTATTTAATATTTCGGGATCAGAGACTTCCCTTTGTCAAAAATAATTAAACCAGAAGAAAAATTTCTCCGACTGTGCAGAGAATCTTACAAAACAAAATGGCTGCCAGATGTAGAACCACAGCGAAAACAGTCTCGCAGAGAATGTAAATTAAATTTTATTTTAAGCTTATGTTACATATATGATTTGGTGTTCAAAAATATTTGTGTAATGTTGGTTAAGTGTATGGTGCTCGATAAACTGTTAGTTTTAATAATATATATTTTTTTTATTAAGTTTATATTTGATTATTTACTTTTATTTCAGTGTGTTTTATCTTCATATTTTTATTTTTTATCTTTCTTTCGTATTTTAAGAATTTTAATATAAAATAAAGTAATGAATCTCTCATGTTAAATATTCTAGATTTATTAAATTTATTGATTATCATATATTTAAGAAGTGTTATTAATTGTGAGTTTCGTCAAATTAGTTTATCGAATTAACTTGATATATTTACTATAAGATAAAGGGAAATAACTCTGTTATGCGAATTAATTTATTTTATGGATTCTTCAGGTGGAAATCTGTATAACAATAATAGTATATATATATAACATATATACACATACAGGCATATATACATATATATATATATATATATATATATGTAAACACACATATACACACATATATATATGTGCATATATGTATGTATTATTGTTTGTTTAATTTTTTATTTATATATTCTTCATTGTCATCTTGTTTACATATTTGTTATTATTTTTTTTTTATTATTAATATTTAATTTATTTATTTATTTATTCATTATTTATTTATTTACTTACTTATTCATTAATTATTATTTTTTATTTATTTATTTTTTATAATATTTATTTTATTATTTATTTATTTAATATTTGCATGTTATTTGTATAAATTTTATATGTGTTTGGATTAATTAGTTAACAATGCTAGGTTATGGGGTGACTTATTTTGGTGGGTTAGAGGAGTATATATATATATATATATATATATATATATTAGTCTTTCTATATCTGTCTATTTTAATTATTCATTTTTCACTGTATATATCAGTTTGATATCTATCTATTTTTCCCGTTTTCTTTTGTTTTATAAATCCTGTTCTCTATTTTAGGGCGCCTTTAATTGTGTTACTCATTCGCGGCCTATCGGCCACTTTGATTACCGTATGAGGACTATTTTACACAGAAAGGCCGTAAAAGCAACAAACTCCAGGCGGGAAGTACCGACAGCATCAAAGTCAATTACAGCTCATGAAAGAAAAAAATGTTAACAATTCTATATAACATTTGTTTTAGTCCCAGACGGAAAAGCTAATAGTGATGAGAAAAGCTAACACGGCTTCAAATATTGGAAAAATAAGAAAAAACAAAGAGAAAGTTTTTATGAAAATTTCTAATACATTAAGGAGCAACAAAAGTTTTTAGCTCTGGTTGTCACTCAGACTACAGGGACTACCACTGGTTTATGTTGGTGAGCAATCACTGACGATGATCTGTGTGAGAACTCCTAGTGAGTACAAATAATAATAATAATAATAATAATAATAATAATAATAATAATAATAATAATAATAATAATAATAATGATGATGATGATGATAATAATAATAATAATAATAATAATAATAATAATAATAATAATAATAATAATAATAATAATAATAATAATACTAATAATAATAATAATAATAATAATAATAATAATAATAATAATAATAATAATAATAATAATAATAATAATAATAATAATATAAAAAACACACTTAAGAACCATTCTGCAAAAAAAGGATTTAGGAATAAAAGATGCATAAAACTATATATATATATATATATATATATATATATATATATATATATATATATATATATATATATATATATGTGTGTGTGTGTGTGTGTGTGTACAGGGTGAGCCAAAAGTAGGGGGACAGTAAAAAAAACATTTATTTAGAGATAACTTATACGTACAATTACATGTAATAACACAATTATATTAATGAAAATTAAATGTAATTTATCAACGCAAGTGTTCAAACTGTTTTCTTTCTTGATTTACACAGCTTTGAAGTCTGCCTCTTACGCTTCGACAAACATTTTCGCTCTTTATATATGAGTGTTGTGGTAATCTCCTCTATACATAGTGTCTGGAAGGGTCCATTTAGTCACGAATAGCGTAAATCGCCATCACCCCATAACAATGAGAGGTAATAGGTGAGAGATAAGTCGAGGGAAAGATAGATAGACGGGGGCAGTTGGCGAAAGTCGTAGAGAGAGAAGGAGGATGGGGGGGGGTAAACAGAAATGTGTTATACAAATTATTTTTTTATATATTTTTTGGGTTATCTATGAGCCCGGGCAACGTCGTATATCCCTGCTAGTATTTTCTTTATATGAGGTTATTTCGTACCACCCTTTAATTATAAAAGTGTGATGTTCATAATTTATTCTTGTAAGGAGTAAAAAAAAATGTGGGAAAGAAATAAAAAGAGCGCAAGAGGGTGAGAGAGTGATAGACGGGGAGTTTGAGACGGGAGAGAGGGATAAAATGTGAAGAAAGAGGAAACGCAACATCAAAGCGTAAAGGATGTCAGAAAATGCAAGACAATAAAAATAAACGATGTTGGAAAATTGGTAAGAATTTGTCAACGGGATGACTTTTGAAACGGTTGAAAGAGAAACAGTGAGACGTCGGGGAGGAGAGTGGGATGAAAAAGGGGGGGAGAAGTGACAATCTTAAGGCATAAAACAAAGCCAACCATTTGACGCTAGTGGGGAGAAGATAAGAATGTATTATTTATTGGAAACATAAAATACGACCGAGGAGATCACATCTTCATTTTTTTTCTTCTTTTAGAAAATCTTGAAACCAAAAATTTCCCAGAGACATTTTTGTTGTTTGGTGTTTTGTTTGTGTTATTTTGTTTTTATTAATTTAAATGAATTTATGAATTTATGTACTGGGGGGGCAAAATAATAGCGTCTACTTCATTTAGAGGTTTGTTTCAGTGATAATATATGGAAGTTCGGTCACGATACGTTATGGACATGAACATATATATATATATATATATATATATATATATATATATATATATATATATATATATATATATATATATATATATATATAATTATTCATTACCTACATCGATGTTTCATGCTTACGCAATCTTCAGTGCAGAAAGTTAATTTCCGGCGGTCGGTGGGCTCGAACTCCGATCACAAATCGCCACTGATTCGTAGGCAACCACAAATTAGCATGGAGATTTGGAGGAATTTAACTTTGTAAATACCAAGTCGGCGGGCATTTACAATGAGCCGCGAATAGTGATCTACAACAACAAACTGAATGAAGCCAGTAATACTGCTTGTTATTAAACTCTCTCAAAGTGTCTGGCCTTAGTAAAGGGTATTTTAATAATATTTATAAATAAATATTAATTATTTATTACCTACAGACATCGATATTTTATGCTTACGTCATATATATATATATATATATATATATATATATATATATATATATATATATATATATATATGTATATATATATATATATGTATGTATGTGTGTATATATGTATATATATGTATGTATATATTTAAATATATATATGAAGTTGCAAGAAATAGCAAATTATAAGGAATATATGCCTAAATATATATCTCTAATAAGAACTTGCACACATATATGTGTGTATGCGTGCGCGTGTGTGTGCGTGTGTATTACAGAAAATTATAACAACATCGATACCGTCGGCGGCCGTATGAGTCACAAAAATAGAGTTATAAATAAAAACTTTAAAAGCTTTATTAAAATTGCTAAAAGTGACGAAACTGAAAATATCAGGAAATGTGTGCATGTAAGAATATTGAATAAAAATATAAAGCTACAACTTGATTCCGGCTCATATCTGTCAATAACAAAACTTTTAAATGTGAAAAAGTTTGGAAAACCAACTTTGAAAACGAGCAAGATAGCTAAAGCATCAATGCTGAACAAATAAAATTTGAAGACGAGCTAATCTCAAACGTTACATTAAAAGGAAAAACTTTGAAGTTACTGATGTACGTAATAAACCACTTAATCAATCTCTTTGGCACGGACTGGATAGCAAATTTTCAAACTCTTTCTGTCAAAATATTGGAACTTTGAATGCCGTAGCAGAGAGACTAAAAGGGAATTAAACGAAAACTTTTCGGAAGTTTTCTCTGGTAAACTGGGATGTAAAAATATTGCTGCCAAGTTTAAATTAAAACCAAATATTTAACCATTTTTTTAGAAAAGGAATGTTCCATTTGCTTCATTAAATCAAAATGACAAGGAATTAAATAGACTCGAAGAAATTGCAGCATTATCGAAAGTAGAACACAGCAAGTGGGCTACGTAATACAAAGTTGAGAAATCCGTGTTGGTGCAGAGTTTCCCACGGGATTGACCTATGTACTAAAGGATTACCACTGGATTGACCTATGTACTACAGGATTACCACGGGATTGACCTATGTACTAAAGGATTACCACTAGTCCGGAAGAGATTATCGCTAAACTCAGCGGAGAAAAAAGTGTTTCAAAGGTTTATTGAAGTGAATCTTATCTACAAATACTTGTGGACTACGTATAAATACTCATAGAGGTTTGTACAAATTCGAACGATTACCATTTGAGGTTGCGAGGTTCATTTGAATAAGCTATTAAAAAAAAAATATTGGTTCTGGACGACCAAATGCCAGGAGAAATTTGAAAAAATAAAAATATTCTCCCATGAAAATTATTTTCGACACACTACAATCCAGATCTCGAAATCATCGTGGCTACTGATGCTAGTTCGTACGGCATTGGAACCTGTATATTAAACAAAATGGAAGGCGGATAGCCGAACACCTATCGCCCACGCGTCTCGTACGTTACTACTTGCAAAAAAAGTACTCACTAATTGAGAAGGAAGCATTATGTGTTATTTTTACAGTCACCAAATTTCATCGATTTGTTCATGGAAGACATTTTGTCTTGTAAACCGACCATAGGCCACCGCTAACGATTTATAGGTAAAAATGGATTACCAACGGATACTGCAAACAGACTACAGAGATAAAGAGCATTCCTTTTCATTATAGTGTATCCAATAGTCAAAACTTAGTCATGCTGACAGATTATCTAGACTTATCCCAAAATATGCTGAGCCACTTGAAGACACAGCGATTGCCTCCCCACAAACTGAGGTAGAAGTAAAAAAAAAACAAAAAAACATTGTTAAACGTCACGGGGAAACCTCCGGCAACACTCGAATAAATAAAATAAAAGGCGGTAAACGACGATGTTTTTTAAATATAAAAAATAAAATTAACGAAAAATGCCGACAAATCTCGGAAGTGTATTCAATCTGTGATGAAGTAGTTATGCATGACGACTGAGTAGTTATTCCTGCAATATTACAGAACAGAATACTAAGTCAATTTTATGTCAGTCACTCGGCCATTTCGAGAATTAAAAGCCTCATGAGAATGTATGTGTATTTGGCAAATATTGACAAAGACAATTAAATGTGTGGAAACTATTCAAAGGTTGTGATTTGGGCAGCGAAGACACCTCCTATAAGGTTCAGACTCTGGCTGAAAACTGACCGACCGCGGTCTCGGATACACATAGATTTTACTGGCCTACTGGATGGTGTCTATTATCTAATAGTAGTGGGCAGTTTTTAGAAATGGCCTGAAATATTAAAATGTAAAAATCAACCACCTTAGTAACCATTACTTTATACATTAATTGTTCGCCCAGTTCGGGATCGTTGACAACGGAACGCAATTCACGTCTAATGAATCTAAACTATTCTGTCAAATACTTGTAGTAGAGTATATCACGATCGCTCCGTACCATGCGAGAAGTAATAGTGAGGCAGTGCGGCTTGTGGACCCGTTGAAAAGAGCGCTTAAGAAAACGAAGAGTACACCATCCGAAAATGGCCATCCGAGAACTTTTGCATGTATATATCATGATCCCAAATAGCAATGTTTCATCTTCCATGACGCAAGCAGAAGCAATATCTGCAAGGAAGATTGAAACAGTGTTTGGTAGATTATTGCCAACCCATACTAAACTAGGACGTGAATAATATGTTACGAAAGGACGCTTCAAAGTTGTAGAAAAAGTTTTCTTTCTGATGTTCAAAATCAAAAAATCCTACTGTGAAACAGGGATAGTGGATAAACGGAGTGGGAACGTCATTTACATGATAAAGGAACCCGAGTTTATCCACAAAAGACACATAGACAGATAAGGAAACGATATTCGGATGATGTCCAGAATAATCCTCCAAAGGAAGAACTAATGGATATTGTGTTCGATACATTTGAAGATCAAAAAGAAAACGTAAGATTATGGACTTCGTTGTAATAAACATTAAAAGGAAAATATATTAAATTCGTACGCTGAAATGCTAAAAAGGCAGTTGTCTAGTGTGAGAGGGATCTACCCTATTTCGTGACTATATGGACTCTTCTATTCCTTATGTATAGAAGAGCATCCGACGAAGAATGAAGAATGGGCATTCTCTCCGCAACATTATTGAAGAGTAACGCCAGAATGGTAAATAGCAGTTGAGAGGGTGTTCTCGACAATCAGTTCGGCGGGAACTGCGTCATTTTGGTAACTTTTTATCTGTCGGGCTGAGGTATTATTCCGTGGTAGTCCTATGAGGTCTCTCCCCTCACAGGCCTTGCCTTCTCTCTATGCAGAGGAGTTAGTTTATTGATAACTGACTGAGACGCCCTAACCGGGGAATGCTGACGGGGTTGCCCTAGTAATTTTCAATAAACCAGAGTGCCCCTCCTTTAGATGCGCTTTGCTTACACCCGGCCTTGTGTCACATCCTATTCATAGGGGAAGTATATAAGTACTCAGTTATTCTGTTACATACTATTCCGTACTTTTGTAAATACACACGCTTTTAGATATACCACCGTATTGTCTTATTTATTATCGGTCCTTCAAAGCCACAACACATATATTATTGGCTACATATTTTCATACATGTTTCAGCTGTGACTTTATTCAAAGTCCAGCAATATCAGGCCGTATTAAATAGGCTGGAGATGCTGAACTTGGAATAAAGTCGCAGCTAAAAATGTAATCAATTTAAATATTGAATATAAGATAGCTATGGTTCTACACTATTGGTCTATTATAATTACTTTATGTTATAAAATTTATATTCGAATATGTATAAAAAAATTCTAAATATAAATAAAATACATATATATATATATATATGTGTGTATGTGTGTGTGTGTGTGTGTTAGTTGAAAAAATCATGAAAGTACTCCATCGTAAGATATACAAGAGCTAATATTTATTATTTTACTGAAATATTATACATTATTGTGTTTACTAGAGGTACCTAGATTTCGTCCGTCTGGTCATCCAGAAATTAGGAATTTGCTCCGAATATGCTCCAACGAACTTACTGCACTCCCCCCCCCGCCCCACCTCAACGTAAATACCCGAGGCCAACCCGACTAGCAGCAAAATACCACTTCTGCACTTTAGAGGTCCCTAGATGCCAAAAAGATTTCTACTCTAATAGCTTATTTTCTTTGACTGCTTGCCTTTGACATTCCCTATCTGCTCCCTGTTTCCCCGACCGTACCAACATGTAAAAGTTTAAATTTAATGTGAACAAAGATCTTACTTAGGATGCTTTATATAAATCATGGTCGTAATACCAGTAGCTACTTACGTCTTGTTTGGGGTGAATAAAAGTTTTAAAAATCTCAACCAAATGTTTCAAGCATCTCATCTACTACAAAAGAAATTCCTTATTGCTGCACACACATATTTCAAAAATGTGTGTGTATCGATGGGGATTGTATAAATGTGTGTAGCATGTTTGGTAGAGATTATTTATCCGCTTTCAGAATTGTTTGATTAATTCGTTTTATCATTGTCCATTGTCTGATGATTGACCGCATAGATAATTGTGTTTCACAATTTCTAGAACTCACTGCGTTTCAAATAATCTTTCGATTTTTTATTATTTTTATCATTCAAAGCAGCCAAGCGTTAATAATGACACATGTTTCGGATTGATATGTGGTCACAAGTTGAATCGATCAAAACCTGACAGCATTACAGGATGATTAATTCTATCGTGACATTTAAGCAGTTACTTTTCAGAGTTTCTTCCTTGAAGCTGTCAAAACGGTTAAGCTTTTGAACTCCATATATTGAAGGAGCTGACATCGCCTTCGCCTGGCATCCGTTATGACATTTTCACAGTCGCCTATCATCTTAATACAACGTTCAACAATGATATCCACCACTTTTATATTCTTAACTTATTCCAACGCTTTTATGTAGCCATTTCGCCTTAGCCCGAACACAGAGCCACTAAAATAGATGAAATGGCACAATAAAATAATATCAGTTTGTTTTTCAGAATACGGATTTCGAGTAATACTTTCAATGCTAAAATCATAATCCGAGAAAACAACATTAAGATAGACAATGGCTAAAAAAGAAAAACACACACGTCTACATAGTACATAATTTGTTGGTCTATATTGTGATATTTGATCCTACACAGAATGTTGGCATTTTTTTCTCATATGATGATTTTATCAACGATAAGTATTAATGTATGACTCGAAATCAGTATTCCGTTTTTGTCCAGCATTTTCTCTAACATTTTGGAAGCTCCTCTGTGAACACCACTGTTACTTGACGTGTTATTTTTTGCCATTATCTATTTTAATGCTGTTTTCTCAAATCATGATTTTAGCAACAATAAGTATGAGTGTATTACTTGAAATCAGTATTCTGAAAACAGATATCGTATTTATTGTGTGAGTGTGTCCATTTAAATTGCCCTGCGAAATAACCACAGAAAAGCTTTGGAATAAGTTCAGTGTACCTAAATGTTATCTTTGATTTTGCACGTTGACCATAATTGACAGGTCTAAGAGGTGACTTTCGTTTTAATGTTTAGTGTTTTCAGCGGGAAATGTGATTTTGCGTTAATGAGATCAGTTTGTCTTAGCTATGACTCTCTGGCATAAAGGCTTTCCTGCTGTGAAGCTGTCTGGTTTCTCAGTGGCATGCAACTGGGTAGCAATGTCGTGAATT
The DNA here is from genome assembly GCA_963556195.1 of Sepiola atlantica. Classification (NCBI taxonomy): domain Eukaryota; kingdom Metazoa; phylum Mollusca; class Cephalopoda; order Sepiida; family Sepiolidae; genus Sepiola; species Sepiola atlantica. The sequence goes on along the minus strand of OY744520.1, from coordinate 195,127,421 downwards.
AATGTGTTACTTACTCGACTGTCGAACATAGCAAATGACACGATTTTCTGTAGCCTTTTCGGTTTTCCATCTCATTAAATGTGTCAGTTTTCTTGCACTTCAGCATGTACTGAATGAGAGTGAATTCAAGCTTCGGCAACAGACTTTTTACATCATCTTTGTACGTGTTTAGCACAGTGTAAGAGAGATGTTATGTAACGAAATTATACCGGGGTGACCAAACAGGGCACGATAGTGAATAAGTATTATAATCTATGGTAACGTGATGTAGATCGGGTTATGAGTAAGCATCGCGTTTGGAATGCGACTGCGATTGTTTTTATAATTTCGTGTTGGAGACTAAAATGGACAAAACTGTTGCTTCAATATGTTAAACACAAACTCTCTCTGTAAGATGAAAGTATCACACAAACTTTCCGAATTTCAAAAACAGACTTATATCGTTTTAAATGCGACCTTGCATCAATTTTAGTTTCTCTGTATTTGGGCTAATGTGAAACCGACAGAATCCGAATTTTAAAGCTTTCGATCGGAGAAAGAAATGACTGATTCTCTTTTATCCCGCTTTTTCTGTGTCACCTTAGATGTAAACCCGTTCGTTATTTCGCTTGTATACTCTGTGATTTTACATTTGTATCCTATTTAAAAGTCAATACCATATTGGTGTTCTTACTTAGATTTCATGGATTAAAAAGAGACCCTTTTCTTCCAGTATTTTCTCTAGGAGTTCGGCAGTTACTAAATATCTTAAACATCTGTGAATACCATTGTTACTTAATATCTTAAACATATGTAAACACCACTGTTACTTAATATCTTAAACATCTGTGAATACCATTGTTACTTAACATCTTAAACATCTGTGAATACCACTGTTACTTAATATCTTAAACATCTGTGAATATCACTGTTACTTAATATCTTAAACATCTGTGAATACCACTGTTACTTAATATCTTAAACATCTGTGAATACCATTGTTACTTAACATCTTAAACATCTGTGAATACCACTGTTACTTAATATCTTAAACATCTGTGAATACCATTGTTACTTAATATCTTAAACATTTGTGAATACGACTGTTACTTAATGTCCTTGTCTATACCGGCGATCGCCTCCACAGTAGCAACCTTCAGAGAGTCGCCTGTGTTGTATGCGTGCTTGTTGGTCTTGGCCTCGATCACACCCAGAAGAAATAGTCAAAGAGGTTGCAGTCGCGCGAGGAGAGCGGCCATAAGTCTGGCGATCAGTGGTGATGAATATTGTTGAGCAGATACGCTTGTGTGCAGGAAGGGAGTCCTGCTTGAATACGTAGTGGCGTTCTGCGGCGATCTCGTCCATATTAAGCTGCACCACGCCCCTCAGCACCTCCTAGTATTTTGTTTACGTTTTGTCAAGTGTCGGATTTTGCTGCAACGTCCTGTACTATTTTATTTCATATCTAATTTATTTCTCTATCTTGTTTCGATAAAACGTTAAAGTACCAACTTAATGGATCCTGAAGTCTGGCTGAGTACAAGATAGCAACTATAAAAATGCAAATATAAAGTCCCACGACGGCTGGATGTGACACAAAGTCGGATTTATTGTGGTGTTTAGCAATTGCTGAACGCCACCTGGCTCTTCATGGCCGGTATCAAACCTTTTAAGAATTCCTTCAGAGGCTTCGGTATGCCCTCACAGGTGAAAGGTTTTCCTCGCTCAAATGAGGGTGCCTCGTGTAGTCTGAATACCAATGTCTACTTTAACAGTTAAATAGTTTTACCAGCAGGAGTACCCGTTATTAATGCTGAGACAATCTTGTGCACTTACATAACCGGAAGAAAGCCGGACTCGATAATTCTTCAAAACACACTGCTATAATTTCGCATACAGTCTCTTGTGAAAAATTATTAAAGACGGTCTCAAGATTCCTTGAAAAAATGAAAATTTCCGACCGGTTCACGAACTACTAATGGGTCATCTGCTTATCAAAACTACAAATCCACTCAAGGGTAAAGGTTAATAAGATGGAAGGGTTGGGAAATCGGGTAGGCAAAGAAAAAAGATAGAAATTAACCTGCCTCTACCATTGGTGTAAACAAACAATACTATAGAATAGATAATATGACTAAACTGATCAAATGAAAGGTGACTGTGGTAAAGTGGATGCCAACGTAGATTGACGGTTTGGGGTTAGGGTTAGGGTTAGAATGTTGGCAACCTACCAGAGGCGGTCGTGACGATGACTACCATATCCAGGTGTAAAGCAGCATTGGACAAGCGTTCAGACGATATGTGGATGTAAATAACTTCTACCTGTTTCTTTACATGGCTTGCTTCACTTCTCTACTTTTGCCAAATAAATTTCATTTGATTTAATTGCAACCTTCACGTGGTCCCTGGTGTGAGTACCTGATTCTAGAAAGAACTGGGGAAACCGATGTTGATTCGGACGGATTGACTTTTACATTTATAGATCAAATTCTTCTTAATATTTCATTAGAGAAACCAAAAAACGTCCCCGTAAATTCATTTTTTACCATAATTTCTAGGAGGTGACGGTGGCTAGGTGGTTAACGGCACAGACTTACAACCTGGAGGTGCCATGTTCGAATACAGTTCGTTCAATAGAAACACTTTCACTTTGGATGTTGGTAATCTTCCCGTGGCCCCTCCTGTAAGAACTCGATGTCTTTCTAGAAAGAATTCTAACTAGAAAGATATCGAAAAAAAAACAAAACAATGCCAACATTAGAATAATCTGATTCACACGAAATGAATGAATAAATGAATAAATTAATGAATGAACTATTATTTCTGAATTCATCCAGTTCATTCTTAAAAGAATATACATTAACGCCATTTTAAACCTGATTAGGTAATTTGTCCTAAAAAAACTAATTGAGTGGTAGATTTTTTAAATATTTATTGCCGATAAATTACCAGTGTTAGGAAATATATTCAAAAGGCGTGTTCCTTATTTGGAAATCCAATTAATTAGTTTGAGTGTGTCAATTATGTCACCTTTCATTATTCGACTGGTATTATCTTACCCCATCCCGAATTCCTCAATCAACCGGTTAATGAGAGACTGAACGGGCTGGAGTTAAACAACCAAAGGTGGGTAACACCTTTCGAGGATTCGTTCTCAACAGTCGGTCCAACAGGGACTGGACCATTTCGGTGGCCTTTTATCTGAGGAGTTGAGTCCCGGGTACTCCTAGGATGTGCACCTCTTTGAAGTGGGGTAAGTTTATTACTTACTGCCTGAGGTGCTTTGACCGGGGCTGCCCAGACTATTCTTGCTATGCCTTTCGGGGCGCTGGCTTGACTCTTCCCCACCTTCCGACCTAGTGTCACATATTGCTACGGTGGGAAGCAATTAAATACATCCCCGAATTCCATAGAAAGATTCTAAAGTTCTAAAATATGCACCTAAAGAAGGTCGGAGGTTACATCGGCCAAAACGTAATGAAAATAACAACGAATATAATAAGAAAGGTGATACAAATTATTAATCCCCATCTAACAAATCTTGAGACAAAAAATACAAATATATATATATATATATATATATATATATATTGATAATACGCTACGGACTTCTTTATCATCTTTGATTAGTAATTAATCTGATGTCGCTAAGGTGAACAATTCCGACTTTACCCATTTTAAAATGAATTGTTCCAAAATCAAATTATGCCGTACGGTCAACTAAAACATTACAATTTTAAATAAATACATTTCAAAAAGTGACATTCGTTTCTTTTATTTGAAGAATATTTTGCTGACAATTATTTTTACGGTAAGAAGACAGAATTAAATTTATTGCCTTAAAAAGAATTAAATTTATTGCCTTAAAAAGAATTAAATTGCTAAAGAAAGAAAGAAAGAAAGAAAGAAAGAAAGAAAGAAGAGGCATATTCGTTTTATTTACTGCAAGAATATTTAACTGACAATGGCAATTAGTTTTTACGGAAGAAGAAAGAGTCAATTTTCTAAAAATTAAATCCAAATTAGCGACTCCGCTTCAATTTGCAGTCTCCCTTCCTCCACAAAAAAAAACAAAAACAAAACGCACTGGAACCCTACCAGTAACCCTAAGCTAACCATAACACTTAGATAACACTAACCTAAAGTCCAGCTGGCAACAGACCCGTTAAAAAAGCAAAAATAATTATAAATCCAAAAAATTAAAATAATTTTTTTTATCCTTCTTTGTTCTACATTTGTGTTCTTCCTTCCACCCACACAACAAAACTGTAAAAAAAATAAAAATAAAATAAAAACATTGCCCTATTTTGGGAAATCACGTAAAAAAAAGAGAAAGTTGTTTCTCCTCACCGAGCGTTCTGGTGGCTACGTACGTCACGACTCGGAAATCTCCGTAAGTAATGAAATTCTTTGACGACTCTTCTACAATCTTTTACTTATTGTACTGGTAGATATTTATTATTTCAAAAAGAATCTTATACAGATTGACGCAGTAAACAACGTGGAATTTCCACGGATCCGTTAGTTATAATAAATAAAATAAGAAAATATAAGTAAAAATATGTTTTATTATTTAAATGAGCGCATAGTAAGGTCCGGGGAAATATGTAAAGTTATTTTTAAGAAAGTGACACCAAATCGTCCGTTGGTGCGAATCGGTCATGTTTCGTCAGTTCAAGAGTGAATGTGGCACTTCACCCACTTAAAATTTGTCAAGAGTCAAGCATTTCCAAAATACTTGGAATATATCGAGATAATAAGTAAAAGATTGTAGAAGAGTCGTCAAAGAATTTCATTACTTACGGAGATTTCCGAGTCGTGACGTACGTAGCCACCAGAACGCTCGGTGAGGAGAAACAACTTTCTTTTTTTTTTACGTGATTTCCCAAAATAGGGCAATGTTGTTATTTTATTTTTATTTTTTTTTACAGTTTTGTTGTGTGGGTGGAAGGAAGAACACAAATGTAGAACAGAGAAGGATAAAAAAAAATATTTTAATTTTTTGGATTTATAATTATTTTTGCTTTTTTAACGGGTCTGTTGCCAGCTGGACTTTAGGTTAGTGTTATCTAAGTGTTATGGCTAGCTTAGGGTTACTGGTAGGGTTCCAGTGCGTTTTGTTTTTGTTTTTTTGTGGAGGAAGGAAGGAAGACTGCAAATTGAAGCAGAGCCGCTAATTTGGATTTAATTTTTTTTTTTTAGTTAACCCCAAACTAGGCAAGTTGTCACTGTAGACATAAGGGGCTACTGAAAAGAAGGGTGACAGTTTAGGGGGTCATCCTAAGTTGGTAGCTGAGCAGCGAGATGTTTGTTCACATTAGTTTTTAATTTATGCATGTGGGTACAGTCGGGGAAACCGGGAGCAGAGAGGGAGTTCCAAAGGCTGGCAGCTCGAGGAAACAAGCTATTGGAGTAGAAGGCTCTCTGGCATCCGGGGGCCTCTACAGTGAATGGATGGGATCTAGCTGATTGTCGGGTTGGTCGAGTGTATTCACGTCGAGGGCTTATATTTACGAAATATTAGAAAAAGAAGAAGAAGAAGAAGAAGAAGAAGAAGAAGAAGAAGAAGAAGAAGAAGAAGAAGAACCGTCCCAAATATGATCTGAAGTAGAGATCGGATTCTAATTCTTCCTGATGAGATCTCAGTTATTAACAGTTGTAGATCGATAACATCGACATGCCAATGTCGCAGGTTTTGTACAGTCCTGTATGAATAAAATTAATCATATATATATATATATATATATATATATATATATATATATATATATATATATATATATATATGGTGACTGTTGACTTTCGAGTCTGACCGATTTTGCGTGTCACTGTGACACTAGTATAAAACCTCCCGATGAGAGGCACGGATATGATGTTTTAGGTCCGCTAGACTTTTAGAGACAATATCACAGATGTCGCAGAAGTTGTGATGATCTGATTTGATGCCATAATTGAAGCAACTTCTTGCCTGTGTTTGATTTTGCTGCACATGCACTCCTTGGTGATTCACAACGTCGACACGATACATGGTTACCAAATTGCAAGCATAGCATGTTAGCTGTAGTTACAACACCCCACCCCAGCAGGTCTAAAAAGGTTTATGATGCAGTTGATATCCACATAAAGATCACATAACCAAAAGGTACCAGCACGGCCAAACATTCACAGGTAACATTAATTCGAACAAATACATAGAAGACATTGCCAAGGGTGCTGAAAAGAAAGTGGGCTCCCTATACCGAGCTAGAAAACTTATCACACCTGACTGTATCCTATATCTCTACAAAGCCACCATCCGCCCAAGTATTATTGTCACATCTGGACTGGTGCACCATTTACTAGTCTCTCCCTCTTAGACAAGGTTCTAATAGGTCCCTCACTATCCACCAAGGTCCACCCATGTCCCATCGCCGTAATGATGCATCCTTGTGCTTGTTTTACAAGTACTTCAATAGAATGTGCACCGATGAACTTGCTGCTCTGGTGCCTTATGCACTCGAGTAACCCGACAATCAGCTAAATCCCATATATTTACTGTAGAGGTCCCCAGATGCTGGATAGCTTTCTAGTCCAATAGTTTCTTTCCTGGATCTGCCGGCCTTTGAAACTCCCTCCCTGCTCCCTGTTTTCCCGACATGCACACATTTAAAATTAATATGCAATTGAAAGGTATTATTTTAAACGTTTTCAAAAATGTATGTATTAAATTAAAAAAATCACGCTTTGCAAAATTTCTGATTGATCTAAAGGTTCAACCATTGAGCTGATATGAAAAACTGCAGTATTTAGAGTATCCAAATATAAATACTTTGACTAAACTTTAATAGCTATAAGCGGATAATTCTGTTGTACATTCATACTTAAGTCAATGAATTTTCACTTCTAATTTATATATATATATATATATATATATATATATAGAGAGAGAGAGAGAGAGAGAGAGAGAGAGAGAGAGAGAGAGAGAAAGAGAGAGAGGGGGGAAGACAGAGGGGAGTATAAGAAGGCTATCACAATGCAAGAAATGGAAATATGTCGGCGTGAGAAGTACGACAAAAACAAGTGATTTTAATTATATTTTTTTTTTTTTACTTTTTTAATAATTTTTTTTCCTATATAGCAAATCTTACTTGATTAGGCAATACTCTCCTCTCCTTCGATTGTTTATTTCTGTTCTTTCCAACTTCTCATCATTCCGGATTTCTGCATTGCCTACAGCCTTCTTAATACCTTTATTACAATTCTCAGCAATTCTTCAAGATAACTACCATTATCTCTTAAATATATGCATATTGTTTTCATTTTACTTCAGTAAGTTCTCAGAAATCAAGGAGACCCTTTCTGTGTCTCACACTTGATTTATACATGAGATACATAGATATCCGAGTGTTCAATCAAAATTGTCCTCTACCTGTCAGATGTTGAGTTAGTTAAGAAGTGAAGAACAATAATTTTCCTCTCCTCAAATGACCAGTTAACTATATTGTAATATATCTGTATTGTTGTCTCTTGGTCTTACTGAATTGCAGGACAAGAATTTATCTGGTCTCGTGGAGTATCCAGCGTAGAGAGGTGACATCACTTGGAGAAGGTGAACAATACATCGTAATAGCCAGTGTAATGTCGCCATACCGAGGGGATCTTATTTGGATTTCGAATATTATGTTATTTTAAATATTTGGTCAGGGTTTACTTATAGGGGGAATTATCCTCGTGCTAGGTTGTCCTGACAAACCCCTGTACAGAGAAACCGAAGACAATCGAGGATAGTGTCTTGTAGGCAATCAAATTCTCTATGCGTGTGTCTGTGTAGGCAGGGTAATCTTCCAAACTAATGAACGGATCATTATGCATTTTGGAATATATATTCTAAAAAATACGGCGAGTAACATTGGCACATTATTTTTATTTGTAAATGTTAAAAAAATTTGGGCTGGGGGCATATATATATAAAGTTTTTATTTGTTTTTTTTATGAACCGCTGATTATGAATTTTGCAATAAATATTCTCAGCGACTCGGTGAGTAACATGAGCATATCATTTTTTTTTTAGGTGGTGCGTCCACCCGAAATCAGAAAAAAATACATAACGATGCAACAAACAAAAAATCAGAAAAAAAAACCATGAAAGATATATATATATATATATATATATATATATATATATATATATATATATATATATATATATATATATATATTTATAAATATTTTAATACATACAGACATCGATGTTTCATACTAACGCAATCTTCAGTGTAGGAACTAATTCTCAACGGTCAGTGGGCGCGAACCCCGATAGCCAATTAGTTAGTAAATAGCGAGGAATTTAAATGTAAATAGCGAGTTGGCGGCTAGGTTTACCCAAACAGTTTTAGAGTGATCTACGAACGGCGTTCGGATCGTGCATGTGGCTATTTGCACTGCTTGTTATTAAAGTCACTCGAGAGTGCCCTGCCTTTGTTGGAGGGGGCTGATAAATGATAATATTTATAAATATTTTAATACCTACAGACATCGATGTTTCATGCTAACGCAATCTTCAGTGTAGTATATATATATATATATATATATATATATATATATATATATATATATATATATATATATATATATATATATATATATATATACAGGGTGGGCAAAAATAAGGGTCCTATTTTTAAAAATTCATAACTTTTTTATTTATTGATTTTTTTTTTTTTTTTTTTTAGAATAAGTAAAGGACCCCTTCCGAAGCAAGCATGAGCCGTATTAGCCCTAAGGAACGTACCCTCATTTAGAAAACATTATTTTTGCTTAAAAAACTCAAAACAGTGTAAAAAACAATACTTTAGTTTTTGTAAGTTTTAAGAAGTGTTTTTCGGCTAAAATTTGTTTTGTTTATTTCAAAAAATCTCGGAAGGGTCAGTCTACACACACATAAAGTTTGGTGAGTTTAACTTTTATTTTGTGGAAGTTATTCAAATTCAAGTTATTCAAATTTAAAGATAGGACCCTTATTTTGGCCCACCCTGTATATGTAATTGTTTTTATTGGTGATTGCAACTTGCAACGTTCGTTGTTTTTTTGCTCACTACTACTTCGATTGTCTAACTTCCTAAGTGATTAAGATGCAGAAAATTGCATTATTAGTCGACCTTAACTTTATAATGCGTATTTTTCGTTAATACATATATTTTTATTAATTTTATACGTACATAAAAGTAATCCATAGACGGCCGTCATCAGCATGGCTAAGTTAACCATGCTGATGACGGCTGTGAGCCAGAAACACATGTCGATGGATTACTTTTATGTACGTATAAAATTAATTACATATATATATATATATATATATATATATATATATATATATATATATGCAAACATTGTTTTAAAAATAAGAGAATTCGCCTGTTTAATTATACCTTTTTTATTTTTTCACTTTTTCTGATGGTATTTTTTGTATTAAAATCAAAAAAGTTAATAAATGTTCCATAGGTTTCACAGGTTTCACGAACATTTTCGATTTTTCGTCGAAATATCCTCAGGTGTCAAAAGCAAATGAACAAAAAAGCTGAAGAAAGAAGATAATTTTTAAAAGACGGCGGAGAAACACGCATCGAACGTTTTCCGATTGCTCCTGGAAGTCGTTGACGATATAATGTGTGTGTGTGTGTGTGTGTGTGTGTGTGTGTGTGTGTGTGTGTGTGTGTGTGTGTGTGTGTGTAGAATTTTACCTCAGATAGTGAAAGATATGTGTCCATCCATCGATTTTAATGTTTTCAAATCTGTCTGGGTCCACTTCATCCTTGCATAAATCTTCAAGCAAGAGCAGACTCTGACCGAGTCAGATTATGTCGCATAAAAATCGGATTTTTATCATCCATCCATTTCGTTTGGCTGTCACCCTTGATTATCAACGGCAGTTGAGACATCTCTATCAATTCGTTTTAAGCTGCATCTCGCATCAACTCCGGCTTGAATAGCGGGACAGAGACCTATTCCCTCCCACTGCAAACCCCACAGTACACGCATAAAACCCTTCGCTGGATGAAGTTGTTAATTCTCTTTAGGACAATTCTCGAACTTAATGCCCTTCATTGGCAATAAGTCACGGGTGTGTGGCCTTAATCCGATGCCAACCGGATTCAGCAAATTCCAGTTTATGTGGTTCCCAGCATTGACAGTCGCGGTTAACCGTCTCGTAATCCAGTGCATCGTTGCCTCTTAGGGGGAGACGTAAACAGGTTGGCTGGCTTATCGCTATAGCCGGCATGTATCATGCACTGCGCGTGTTGTGGCTTTTATAGACTCTTATGCGTTGTGTTTTCCTTTGCTGATTCCAATACACGCAACAGTTTTCTATATTTATTGTAAAACCTTATAAACCTTTCAAAACGGCTCTAACTCACATTTTGTAGATCCGTCCACGAAATATCGTGGAGTATGACGAAGCACAAGTAAAGCCGGGCCGTTCCCCTTATACATTACTACACTTTGTTTTGTACTGACACCCCTACATTATACAGTGAACTATTTCGAGGATCATATAAACAACGACGATGCTAGCCTCGAGGAATACGACAGTTGTACTAGTACAGCCGGGCCGTTCCCCTTATACATTACTACACTTTGCTTTGTACTGACACCCCTTCATTATACAGTGAACTATTTCGAGGATCATATCAACAACGACTAGTACGACAGGTGTACTAGTACAGCCGGGCCGTTCCCCGTATGCATTAGAAGTCAGTTATTTATCATGTAACTACTTATTACATTGTTCACTTACAATCAGAAACCATTTTATATTTATATGTTAGTTGTTTAGATTATTATTAAATACCTGAAGAAATAAAAAATTTAAAAAATAGGAAAGATGGTCTCTAGGTGAAACAATGTGCTCGCCGTAAGAACTTTGTGATGTGGTATACTATTCTCTGATGACACCGTATTAAATGCAACAACGTTTTTGCCACTAGATCTTTATCATGTAGTATACTTGTCTCTAAAAACATTGTTTTCAATACTATTATCAGAAAGAATGTGCTCGCCACTGGAATTTCGTTACGTGGTATACTTTCCTCCAACAACAGCGTTTTCAATTCTGATCATTATCGCTCAACGATCTTAGCCCTTTGAGCGCTAAAATGCTTTCTATCGATTTCTATTGAGCCCGTGTTCTATGGATTGCAAAGCACGCCAACCACGCGTAGTCAATACGTATGGATACGTATCGATACCCTCGTTCCAGCGTGTACTTACTCTTTCTCACGTCTAGGTTCTATACGCTAAGCAAGGACGGGCAATTATATGGCGGTGATAAGATAAATCAAGACTGTATCTACTACTCTATCTAGATTCTGGCTCATCACGTCTGTCACAATACCTCTGAGGTTACAAAACATTGTCTCAAAAGTTATTTTTGCGTCTTAAATTTTACTTACATGATGTGCATTTTATTTTACATTCCTGCTGTCAACCTGGGAACGTATGTAGATATACAAAACTAGTAAAACAATGCAGCTTCATGTTATTTCTTTTTTTCTTCTTTTTAAGAGGAAAGGCGACAAATACTGCTCCTCTGTGCTTTTAATCAATCACGTTGTTTTGTTTATCCCTAGAGTTGTGACTTAACCAATCACTGTGTCATAAAAGAAACCGGAATTTTTAAAAGACATAAAATAAAACAACCAGCCATAAATAGAAACGAAGAATCAAATTGTTCCCTCCAAAAATGCAGATGAGGTTGTCAGGCGCAAAGAATGTGTCATCTGGAACCAAAGAACAATAGAACTGAATGAAGTCAGCCTCGACAAAATTCAAAAACTTCTAGGGTCGGCGTGCTTTTCGGAATTGGCACGGCGAAACATCACGAAAACTACGAACAAAATGTACGATAAAACTATCTACTACCAACAACGCAAAAGAACTAAATAACCACTTGGCGTTTTTAACTTCAGTTGATGTTGAGATGGTTGTATGCTTCTCAGATGAGATGCGGCCATATAAAACTTTCTTCGTCGCATCCACTTACGTCCCTTCTACCTAATGAAAGTTCCGTGTATTTCAGTGCGTATTTTTTTAAAACTACACACCCGCTTTTTATTTTTATTTTTGAAGAATCAAATGGCAAGGGGAGATAATTCGAAGTGTTCTCCCAGGATTTATCTTCAAAGGGATTTCACTGTTATGCATTTTAATTAACTTCAAGTAATCACGACGCTTTATATTATTCGGCACCAATAAAAATTTAAAAGATTTATTGAAATAAATTAAGTGTCAGAGAAAGTAAAAAATTGAAAAATACGTAAATGAAAGGAAAATATATGAAATATGGGAACTATATGAAATATGAAAAATATATGAAATATGGGAAATAACAGTTTTTGAAATAAATGAAATCTCCGCACCTGAAATTAATCTGTGCGCTTGTAATAAGTCTATTATTTTGGCATAATCTCTGGTCAGGGAGGTGACGGTAGGTAAGTGGATATCGACGCACACTAAAGACCTGAGTGATCCAAGTTCGAATCCAGTACGTTCCACAGTATCACTTTCACTACGAGACGTTGGCAACCTTCCCGTAAGTATCAGATGTCTTTCCAGAAAAGTTTCTAACTAGAAAAATATCGAGGAAACTAATACAAACACCAGAATCATCTGATTCACACGAAAGAAGATCTCTGGTTAAATATAATATAGCTTACAAGTTCGGAGTGTTAAAATACCTTTTTAGATAAATCCTGGATTCTGGGGATAGGATTGAAGGTAAGTTTAGTCATTTTTCATTATCTCCCCTTTCATTTGACTCTTCAAAATGAGAGATTTGTTTTCGGCCCTGTAATACAGAAGTACCTAAAATGTAATAAGAACGGATAATGTTACGTTGTATTCATTCATTCTACGTGTTTTACGATGAAAATGCTATTTCAAACTTAAGCGTGACAGACAAACTAAAATGCTATTTCAAACTTAAGCGTTACAGACCAACTAAAATTCTATTTCAAACTTAAGCGTGACAGACCAACTAAAATGCTATTTCAAACTTAAGCGTGACAGACCAACTAAAATGCTATTTCAAACTTAAGCGTGACAGACCTACTAAAATGCTATTTCAAACTTAAGCGTCACAGACCAACTAAAATGCTATTTCAAACTTAAGCGTGAAAGACAAACTAAAATGCTATTTCAAACTTAAGCGTTACAGACCTACTAAAATGCTATTTCAAACTTAAGCGTGACAGACCTACTAAAATGCTATTTCAAACTTAAGCGTCACATACCAACTAAAATGCTATTTCAAACTTAAGCGTGACAGACCAACTAAAATGCAATTTCAAACTTAAGCGTGACAGACTAACTAAAATGCTATTTCAAACTTAAGCGTGACAGACTAACTAAAATGCTATTTCAAACTTAAGCGTGACAGACCAACTAAAATGCTATTTCAAACTTAGGCGTTACAGACCAACTAAAATGCTATTTTAAACTTAAGCGTGACACACCAACGAAAATACTATTTCAAACTTAAGCATGACAGACCAATAAAAATGCTATTTCAAACTTAAGTATGACAGACCAACTAAAATGCTATTTCACACTTAAGTGTGAAAGACCAACTAAAATGCTATTTCAAACTCAAGCGTGACAGACCAATTAAAATGCTATTTCAAACTTTAGCGTGACAGACCAACTAAAATACTATTTTAAACTAAATCGTCTCAGACCAACCAAAATGCTATTTCAAACTTAATCGTGACAGACCAATTAAAAGGCTACTTCAAACTTGAGCGTGACAGACCAACTATAATGCTATTTCAAACTTAGGAGTTACAGACCTACTAAAATGCTATTTCAAACTTAAGCGTCACAGACCAACTAAAATGCTATTTACAACTTAAGCATCACAAACCAACTAAAATGCTATTTAAAACTTAAGCGTGACACACCAACGAAAATACTATTTCAAACTTAAGCATGACAGACCAATAAAAATGCTATTTCAAACTTAAGTATGACAGACCAACAAAATGCTATTTCACACTTAAGTGTGAAAGACCAACTAAAATGCTATTTCAAACTTAAGCGTCACAGACCAACTAAAATGCTATTTAAAACTTTAGCGTGACAGACCAATTAAAAGGCTACTTCAAACTTGAGCGTGACAGACCAACTATAATGCTACTTCAAACTTAAGTGTCACATACCAACTAAAATGCTATTTCAAACTTAAGCGTGACAGACCCACTAAAATGATATTTCAAACTTAAGCGTGACAGACCAACTAAAATGCTATTTAAACTTAAGCGTGACAGACGAACTAAAATGCTATTTCAAACTTAAGCGTCACAGACCAACTAAAATGCTATTTCAAACTTAAGCGTGACAGACCAACTAAAATGCTATTGCAAACTTAAGCGTCACAGACCAACTAAAATGCTATTTCAAACTTAAGCGTGACATACCAACTAAAATGCTATTTCAAACTTAAGCGTGACAGACCAACTAAAATGGGCTTCTAAACTTAAGCATGACAGACCAATAAAAATGTTATTTCAAACTTAAGTATGACAGACCAACTTAAATGCTATTTAACACTTAAGTGTGACAGACGAACTAAAATGCTATTTCACACTTAAGCGTGACAGACCAACTAAAATGATATTTCAAACTTAAGTGTGACAGACTAACGCAAATGCTATTTCAAACTTAAGCGTGACAGACCAACTAAAATGCTATTTCCACCTTAAGCGTGACAGACCAACTAAAATGCTATTTCAAATTAAAGCGTGACAGACCAACTAAGTTGCTATTTCAAACTAAAGGATGACAAACCAGCTAAAATGCTATTTCAAATTAAGCGTCACAGACCAACTAAAATGCTATTTTAAACTTAAGCGTCACAGACTAACTAAAATTCTACGTCAAATATAAGCGTGACAGACCAACTAAAATGCTATTTCAAACTTAAGCATGACAGACCAATAAAAAAGCTATTTCTAAACTTAAGAATGACAGACAAACTAAATGCTATTTTAAACTTAAGCCTCTCAGACCAACTAAAATGATATTTCAAATTGAAGCGTGGCAGACCAACTAAAATGATATTTAAAACTTAAGCGTGACACACCAACTGAAATAGTATTTCAAACTTAAGCATGACAGACCAATAAAAAGCTATTTCAAACTTAAGTATGACAGACCAACTAAAATGCTATTTCACACTTAAGTGTTACAGACCAACTAAAATGCTATTTCAAACTTTAGCGTGACAGACCAACAAAAATGATATTTCAAACTTTAGCGTGACAGACCAACTAAAATTCTATTTTAAACTAAATCGTCTCAGACCAACTAAAATACTATTTCAAACTTAAGCATTACAGACGAACTAAAATGCTATTTAAACCTTAAACGTGACAGACCAACTAAAATGCTATTTCAAACTTAAGCGTCACAGACCAACTAAAATGCTATTTCAAACTTGAGCATGACACACCAACTAAAATGGGGTTTCATACTTAAGTTGGACAGACCAACTCAAATGCTATTTCAAACTTAAGTGTGACAGACCAACTGAAATGCTATTTCCAACATAAGCATCACAGACCAACTAAAATGCTATTTCAAACTTGAGCATGACACACCAACTAAAATGGGGTTTCATACTTAAGTTGGACAGACCAACTCAAATGCTATTTCAAACTTAAGTGTGACAGACCAACTGAAATGCTATTTCCAACATAAGCATCACAGACCAACTAAAATGCTATTTCAAACTTAAGAGTGACAGAACAACTAAATGCTATTCTGAACTTAAGCGTGACAGACCAACTAAAATGCTATTTCAAACTTAAGTGTGACAGATCAACTAAAATTCTATTAAAAACTTAAGCTTTACAGACCAACTAAAATGCTATTTCAAACTTAAGCGTGGCAGACCAACTAAAATGCTGTTGCTAACTTAAGCATGACTGACCAATAAAAATGCTATTTCAAACTCAAGCATCACAGACCAATAAAAATGTTATTTCAAACTTAAGCATGACAGACCAATAAAAATGCTATTTTAAACTTAAGCAGGACAGACCAACTAAAATGCTATTTCAAACTTAAGCGTCACAGACCAACTAAAATGCTATTTAAAACTTAAGTTTGACAGACTAACTAAAATGCTATTTCAAACTTAAGCGTGACAGACCAATAAAAATGCTATTTCAAACATAAATATAACAGACCAACTAAAAGGCTATTTCACACTTAAGTGTGACAGACCAACTAAAATGCTATTTAAAACTTAAGCGTGATAGACCAACCAAAAGTGTATTTCAAACTTTAGCGTGACAGACCAACTAAAATTCTATTTTAAACTAAAGCGTCACAGAGAAACTAAAATACTATTTCAAACTAAAGCGTGACAGACCAACTAAAATGCTATTTCAAACTTAAGCGTGACAGACCAACTAAAATGCTATTTCAAACTTAAGCGTGACAGACCAACTAAAATGCTATTTCAAACTTAAGTGTTACAGACCAACTAAAATTCTATTTCAAACTTAAGCGTCACAGACCAATAAAAATGCTATTTCAAACTTAAGCGTCACAGACCAACTAAAATGCTAGTTCAAACTTAAGCGTGACAGACCAACTAAAATGCTATTTCCAACTTAAGCTTTACAGACCTACTAAAATTCTATTTCAGACTTAAGCGTCACAGACCTACTAAAATGCTATTTCAAACTTAAGCGTGACAGACCAACTAAATTACCATTTCAACCTTAAGCATGACAGACCAATTAAATGCTATTTCATACTTACGTGTGACAGACTAACTAAAATGCTATTTCAAACTTCAGCGTGACAGACCAACTAAAAGTCTATTTCAAACTAAAGCGTCACAGAGCAACTAAAATACTATTTCAAACTTAAGCGTCACAGACAATAAAAATGCTATTTCAAACTTAAGCGTCCCAGATCAACTAAAATGCTATTTCAAACTTAAGCATGACAGACCAACTAAAATGCTATTTCAAACTTAAGCATCACAGACCAACTAAAATGCTATTTCAAACTTAAGCGTCACAGACTTACTAAAATACTATTTCAAACTTAAGCGTGACAGACTAACTAAAATTCTATTTCAAACTTAAGCGTGACAGACCAACTAAAATACTATTTCAAACTTAAGCGTGACAGACCAATTTAAATGCTATTTTAAACTTAAGCGCAACAGACTAACTAAAATGCTATTTCAAACTTAAGCGTGACAGACCAACTAAAATACTATTTCAAACTTAAGCGTGACAGACCAACTAAAATGCTATTTCAAACTTAAGCGTCACAGACCAACTAAAATACTATTTCAAACTTAAGCGTCACAGACCAATAAAAATGCTATTTCAAACTTAAGCGTCACAGACCAACTAAAATGCTAGTTCAAACTTAAGCATGACAGACCAACTAAAATGCTATTTCCAACTTAAGCTTTACAGACCTACTAAAATTCTATTTCAGACTTAAGCATCACAGACCTACTAAAATGCTATTTCAAACTTAAGCGTGACAGACCAACTAAATTACCATTTCAACCTTAAGCATGACAGACCAATTAAATGCTATTTCATACTTACGTGTGACAGACTAACTAAAATTCTATTTCAAACTTAAGCGTGACAGACCAACTAAAAGTCTATTTCAAACTTAAGTGTCACAGACCAACTAAAATGCTATTTCAAACTTAAGCGTCACAGACAATAAAAATGCTATTTCAAACTTAAGCGTCACAGATCAACTAAAATGCTATTTTAAACTTAAGCGCAACAGACTAACTAAAATGCTATTTCAAACTTAAGCGTGACAGACCAACTAAAATACTATTTCAAACTTAAGCGTCACAGACCAACTAAAATGCTATTTCCAACTTAAGCTTTACAGACCTACTAAAATTCTATTTCAGACTTAAGCGTCACAGACCTACTAAAATGCTATTTCAAACTTAAGCGTGACAGACCAACTAAATTACCATTTCAACCTTAAGCATGACAGACCAATTAAATGCTATTTCATACTTACGTGTGACAGACTAACTAAAATGCTATTTCAAACTTAAGCGTGACAGACCAACTAAAAGTCTATTTCAAACTTAAGTGTCACAGACCAACTAAAATGCTATTTCAAACTTAAGCGTCACAGACAATAAAAATGCTATTTCAAACTTAAGCGTCACAGATCAACTAAAATGCTATTTCAAACTTAAGCATGACAGACCAACTAAAATGCTATTTCAAACTTAAGCATCACAGACCAACTAAAATGCTATTTCAAACTTAAGCGTCACAGACTTTCTAAAATACTATTTCAAACTTAAGCGTGACAGACTAACTAAAATTCTATTTCAAACTTAAGCGTGACAGACCAACTAAAATACTATTTCAAACTTAAGCGTGACAGACCAATTAAAATGCTATTTTAAACTTAAGCGCAACAGACTAACTAAAATGCTATTTCAAACTTAAGCGTGACAGATCAACTAAAATGTTATTTCAAACTTAAGCGTGACAGACCGACTGACTAGACGGGCAAAGTCTCTCATAGAATAAATCGTAAGACTATAAAATAGATGCATTTATTCAATCTCTGCGTTTAGCGATGAAAATGCTATCTGAGACGTAAACGTGACTGACCAACGGACCGACTGATAATATTGGAATACAGCCTATGCGTGGTGCATCTTAAGCTCTATTCTACACTTAACAAACGTGACAAACCGACAAAAATGCTACGCCACACTTAAGCGTGACAGACTGACTGGCCGACTGACGACCGTAGCAGATTATAGAGATGGATGGGCGCTTCTAAAATAAGATGCGTCCATTTAATAATGCTTTTAGACATGAAGATCATCTATTAATGAGGCTCTATCACAAGATTCGGAGAATACATACTTGATAGTTGTATTCTAATGACCACAAGAAAAATCAATCCAAAATCATGATTTTCATATTCACTACAACTTTCTTTATTTTCATATTTCGGCGAATACCTGTATTTCTTCTTAATTCTTCTAACAAACAAAACTCTCTTCATTTTTTTTATTTTTCATTTTTTATTCTTCATTTTATTTTTTTCAAAATTAAAACATTTACTTACGCACTTTTCACAGCAAAGTCATGGGAAAATATATAGATTTTAGTCCAACTTTGCTGATCATCAGAGAAAGGAGTTTATTTACAAGTAATATGAAAATATATTAGTTCAAAAACAAAACGCCAAATGGAAACAATCCAAGAAGAATACTTGACCAAAAAAATGCGGCAAGCCGAAATACATGAGAAAAACTCACATGAATAATGGTGGCAAAATCCAAGGACCCTCTCCCCTCAAAATAAGAAACAACACCCGAGATTTGAAACGGCCACTCAAACGGTAACTTGTAACTTAATCCCAAACTGAGCTCGCCTGAACTTGCCCGAATTGCTTAGCCGAACTACTAGTGAAGAATTCCCCCCAAAAAATAACTTTAAAACTAATTGCGAAATTATTATTAATCTTGAAAGTAAAAAAATACCTATTAAAAAATGTAAGTTCCATGAACATATAATACGAAAATACGGATGTTATTATTATGCTATCTGCTTTAAAATTTAGATCAGCAGCAACATAAGACAATCATTAGGTGCAAACCTGAATGTCGTAAATTCCAGAAAGGTTAATGAAATCAACATGTATATTATTTGTTAACGAAAATAAAATTAAAATTATAGTTGATCAAATTTAATATTGAAGTATTTATTTTACTTTTCCAATTAAATTCAAGAAAAATAAGTTCTTGGCCTTTTGGCTAAGATCAAAGTATAGTATCTGTTCCGATGGATACTGCACCCCATACTGGTATTGTCTTGGCCTTGGGGCTTGACTTACGCCGGTCAATGGGTCTGTCCTGTGCAGTTCTAGGAGGTCCACCCTCCCAGGCTTTGCCTCCCCTCTTTGGGGAGGAGTAAGTTTATTGCTTACTGTCTGAGGCGGCGCCCTATCGGGGAATGCCGACGGGGCTGCCCAGGCAATTTTTAAATGGCCAGAGGGCTCACCTCTCGGGCGCTGGCTTTTCAAACCCCACTTTCCCGACCCGACCTTGGATCACATCTTATCGCCCCCACAAGAAAAATCTTTTACACTAAAAATTCCTAATAGTGGAATTTCCAACCAAAACTGTAAATTATTCACATCAACAATTAACAGTCACATAATATAAATTCATCCTTTATATACCTATATATATACAGGAATTTTAGTCCTAATTTTATAATTTCATAATTTCAACATGTAGATACATATTCCTCCGGCTTAATTTCATTATGAAATACCTTACTAAGATTTAATGAAAAAATATTTCGATAATTCTCTCCAATTTATATCAATTCTAATAGAAGATTTCTCTTTAATCATTTACTGGATAGTAACATACCTGTAGCGTGTACTACTAAAATACTCCCCCAAAAACATATTTTATACTTAAAGTGAATCACAAGCTAAATTGCTATCTGAACTAAAAAGACTTATTTAGTTTATAATTCCACGATTTAGTTTCTTGTCAATATAACGCCACCTCGCTCTATCCTCTATCAAACCTGGTAGGTCTTCATAGGTGCATTGTGAGTCTTCTGTTAGTTTGTTAATTGTTTTATGTAGGTTGTGTGTGGTCTACCCACTGAGCCACATCCCTGTTTTGGCATCCACAGAAGAACATCGCTGATGAGTTCACTCTTAGCCTCCCCCCCCCCCAGCAAGGTCCAGGAAATCTGGTTTTTCTCTCTCTGATCAGGGCTGAAATCTTAGGGAAGTTTGCATAGAGTTGCTCTTTCGTGGAGTGCTGTCTCCAAGAGATGTTAAGAGCAGCTCTTAGCATTCTGGTGTATACACCATCAATTTTCTTCTCCAATCTTTTGGTATGGTAGTTTGGTAGTTTTGTTTTACGGCACATCAACCCCTTTTGGGTTATTTAATGCCGAATCTGGTCATTATAGTGAAAGTTTTTATGCTTCAAGTTCTTTATATCTTCAAATGTTTAATCATGGTTTTTGGTTTGGTAGTTTTGTTTTACGGCATATCAACCCTTTTTGGGTTATTTAATGCCGAATCTGGTCTTGTTTTCTTCTCTTTTTTGTTTCTTTCCCCTTTTAATATCTGTTTCTATTTAACCCATAGTTGGGACCCTAACAGGTACTACCACTCCGGGTCAGGGTGGACCTGGGAGCAATGGTAATTAAGAGGAGGCTCCACATTCCCCAAAGTCCGTAAGCCGGATCTCACCATCGGATGTAGTTTAAGGTCATATCCAGGACCGGGAGTAGGGTAGGAAAAATAAAAATAAAAAAGGGGAGGGAGAAAGGGAGAAAGGGAGAGGGGCTGTTGTTTTTGTTTTTGGTTTTGTAGAACATAATTAAGTTTTACAAAAAAAAAAAAAAAAACGTCAATGTAGGTGAATTTCATCTCAGGGAGCCACAGGGCAGCCTGATCTGGTATCACCAGCCAATCTTTTGGTGAAAGTCCAAGTGCTACTCTTATATACAAGTACCGATACAACAATGGTTTCTAAGATGTCACGTTTCATCTTGATAGGAAGACTTGACTTCCAGAGCGCTTTCATCTTGTTTACTCCCGCCCAGGCCTTGCTGATTCGAACTTTTAGTTCATACTCTGTGGAATTTTTATTGGCATCTTTACTACCAAGATAGGTAAACTCGTCGACATCATTTAGACCATTCCCATTTAGGTAAGAGATATTTCTATGTTGGTTCAAGAGAATGTGCTCTGTTTTGCTTGTGTTGACAAAAAGCCCAATGCAAGTTGCCGTTTCTTCAAGACAGTGTAGAAGGGTTTCTGCCTGTCTAGTTGTGTCAGCAAAAATTACAATCTCACCAGCAAAGCCTGCGTCTGTGATTTTCTCTGCTGGATACCTTTCGCTTCTTGCAGATAACCCAATTAATTTAGTAGGTCCACCATGAAATTTCCATATCACCAATTTTTTATACATCCTCTAATTTCATTATTGATTATGAAGTAGATGATCGTTAATACTTATTAATTAGTTAATTAGGGAGGTGAAATACTGTAATACCGCTTGTCAAAAACGTCTATCTCACCCGCATAAAAACTCAAAACTAACATTATCTGGGTATAAAGAGCTATCATTACCCACATATATATATATATATATATATATATATATATATATATATATATATATATATATATATATATATATATATAAACATATACACATACCTAACTTCATGCAAATACATTCTCTAAATGCTAAAATTTATAACAAAAAATAATGTGCCCATGCTACTCACTGTCTTGCCTAAAGTATATATTTAAACATTCATAATGATCAGTTAGGTAGATTAGCAGATTATCCTTTATATATATATATATATATATATATATATATATATATGTGTGTGTGTGTGTGTGTGTGTGTGTGTGTGTGTGTGTGTGTGTGTGTGTGTGTTTGAAAAAAGAGACAAACGGAAAACATGTTAGAATGCAGGAGGAAAACAAAAACAAGAAATTTGACCGGTTTCGTTCGTATTATCGAAAAAAGTGAAGATTTGGAAACAATTTTATTTTGAAGGCACACACGGGGGAGAAGGAGATGATCCGATTGGCCCATATGAGAAGATCATCTTCTTCTTCTCCCATGTGTGTGCCTTCAAAAAATAATAGTTTCCAAATCTTCACTTTTTTCTGAAGACGTTCAGTAATACGAACGAAACCGGTCAAATCTCTTGTTTTTGTTTTTTCTCCTGCATTCTAACCTGTTTTCCGTTTGTTTCTTTTTTCACACATATTGTCTACCACGGCATTTCATTTTCATGACTTATCGTGTACCTTACCCTATATATATATATATATATATATATATATATATATATATATATATATATATATATATATATATATATATATATATTACCGAGTTGTTGACAACGACCAGGTGGGCTAAGACGTTGGATTTTGAGTTGGAAATATAACTCATGTTCGGCGACCGGTGTTAATAATTCTTCTCTAGATGAAAAGAATATTTATAATTATTTATCGCCCCCACATATAGGCTGGGCTCTGTAGTGAGTAGAACACAGCCGACGTAAATTCACTAGACTACCGGCTTCAATACAATGTTCCTTTTAGTAGTCGAACACTTTGACGACAGCTGCCTTTAAATAGGATTAATCTCTCGCTGATTTACCGAGCTGTTGACAACGACTGTGTGGTCTAAGACATTGGAATTTAAGTTTGAAATATAACTCGTGTTCTGGGATCTGATTCCGGCGACCGGTGTGAATAATTCTTTTTTTACACTGACGATTCCCGTAAAGGTGAAACGTATATGAAAACAAATATATATATATATAGAGAGAGAGAGAGAGTCATCCACATACAGACAGTCGGCGATAAAGTAAATTGCGATAAATAAAATTAGCATATTATTTATACTAGTTCGACGAATTCAAACACAACAAATAATTGGCGTACGATCGTTTCTGAGACACTTTGGAATAATTTATGTTTTATTATACTTTAGATTATTCCAAGAGGTCTTATTCACCGCCCCTCATAACATCACAAATAGAAGTCAAGCAAGAAAAACATCAAATTCCAGTATTATTTTTAAAATATGTAAATATATCCAGTTGTTACAGGAAATAGAACCTCTCATTACATAACTTTATACCACCCTATTTATAACATTAATAATAATAATAATAATAATAATAATAATAATAATAATAATAATAATAATAATAATAATGATAATTTTTTTTTTAACATAGTTCACCCCAAACAAGACAAGACGCCACTGTAGACGCAAGGGGCTACTGAGAAAAAAGAAGAGGGGAGAAGGTAGGGGGCAGTCAACCTAGATTGGGATCTCCGCAGCGAGATGACTGTTTACATTAGTTTTAAACTTCTGCATGTCTGTACTGTCGGGGAAACAGGGGGCAGGGAAGGAGTTCCAGAAGCCAGCAACACGAGGAAATAAGCTATTTGAGTAGAAGGCTCTCCGACATCTGGGGACCTCCACAGTGAATGAATGAGATTTAGTTGATTGTCGAGTTAGTCTAGTGAATTTACGTCGAGTAATTTAAATACAGAATATATAAGGTAGAATAAACAATAAAAAAAA
>OY744520.1:195085767-195098267 GCA_963556195.1 Sepiola atlantica | reverse complement strand
CTTTTAAAGTATCTAACTTTACATATGTTTAGTTTCACTTTCACTAAACTATAATAATGTCATATCCCGAATATTGAGCATATTTTTATCGTATTAAGAATTGCTATAAAATAATTATTTCATAATATATATATATATATATATATATATATATATATTAGATTTAATCTGATATATTATATAATTATTTTCTACAATCAGACAACACCGCAGCCCACACAAACAGGAAAACCACAGACAGATTGTGCTTTTCATGTTTGCACATGCTGCGGCATTGGCTAATTGAGTTCTATTCGAATGTCTTGATATTTACATTCGCCGCTCTCAGCCTAAATATAACTTTATTTCTCTGTGATCACGTGACAACCGCCCATGGCCAAGGGGATACGACGCCCGCTTACAGATTCAAGATGTCTCTGTGGACTGGGTTCTTGCCCCGTGACCGTCTGAGATTGTCATTTTCCCTACACTGAGGAGTGCCGAAAGCACGTAACGACGTCGTATGGAGGTAAAATATTAAAATTATATATATATATATATATACATATATATATATATATATATATATATATATATATAACCAACCCTCTACATAAAATATTCAATAAAAATAATCTAAAACTATCCTACAGCTGCTGTGAAAACCTAGAAATGATAATTAAGGCACACAACAACAAAATACTAAAAGACAACAATAGAGAAGAAAAAAATAAACAAAGTGGAAAATATAACAAAAATAACACTACGAAGAACAAAAATATAAACAATACTAATAGAAATAAACAAAACACTAATAATAACCACCCGAATAGAAACGAAAAAGTTAGCAATGAAGAGAAAAGATGTAACTGCATAAATCGTAAACTTTGTCCACTACAAAATAAATGCCTAACTAAAAGTGTTGTATACCAAGCAACGATATTTGCCAACGAAAGACCAAATAACAAGAAATACTACGTGGGTATGACATCCCTAGACTTTAAGACCAGATACTATGACCATAAAAGCACATTTAAAAACAAAGAACGTCGAACTAAAACAGAACTAGCTAACCATTATTGGGAGCTCAAAGAAAAGTGACACTCACCAATAATTGAATGGAAAATAGTAAGACAGGCCAGTACATGTAGAAACTTAGACGACCCGTGTAGATTATGCCTGAAGGAAAAATACGAATTTTAAAGATCCCCGAAACCTATTAAACTCTAGAAGTGAAATAGCAAACAGCTGTTTACACAGAAATAAATTTACCTTAGGATGATATATAAAAAAATATAAAAAAATAAATAAATAAATAAAAAACTGAATTAGTTAAAATTTAAAACCTAAAATAGAAATACAAGAAACCACGTGTTAAAATAAATTCGCCCACTGTATTGACAAAACAAAGGAAACAGGATATAGGAAAATCCATTGTTAACAAAAATAGGAGCGTCACCAACAATGCCTTTGTTCGAAGAAAGCCCAACGATTGGCTGAGGGAACAACAAAGAATCTGATTGGTTCACTAGCAAGCCATGTATATAAAAACAACTGACAAAAATAACTCCATGCATTTAGCCTGACGATTCTCCCCGGGGATGAAACACGGGAGCCTCTGTTTAGCTTGATTGCCATATATATTTTCATTACTTACTATATATATATATATATATATATATATATATATATATATATATAAATATATATATAAATATATATATATATATATATATATATATATTTTCATTGCTTACTATATATATATATATATATATATATATATATATATATATATATATATATATATATATATAAGAAATACTAACCTAACGGGTCCCAGGTTGTCTAGTTTACAATTAAAAGCATAAAGATACGATGACGAATTTTAAAATATCGTATTTTAATTGCATTTCATGTAATTATTTTTATTGGTGATAGTAGCATTCGTTGTTATTTTGCTTACTATTATTTCGATTGTCTCACTTTCCTAAGTGATTAAGATGCAGAAAATTGCATTATTAGTCGCCCTTAACTTCATAGGACGTATTTTTTCCGTTAATATATATTTTTATTTATTTTATACGTACATAAAAGTAATCCATGGACACGTGTTTCTGGCTCACAATTGCGTAATATATCGTTATATGTTTGTGACGAGATTTTGTTAACAGACGCATAAACGATGCGATTTTAATACACTCTTTTCGACCTGATTGATAACATTAACCGATTATTGGCTAAGATCAAAGTGTGGTATCTGTTCTGAAGTTACACTTAGTCTATTCTGTCCTTGAGCAGTGAATACGTCTTTTCTAGATTGAGACAATTTTTATTTTTGTTCTAATCCAGAGTGCCCCTTTTTGGGGAGCTAGATTTTACTCACATTAAAAACTGACCATGTGTTTATCTTTCTCCTCGGGGGAGAGGCAACCAAATATGAAGAATAACCGATTATTTACGATTATAATCTGTTGGCTCCAATGTCGGTAAAAACATTGCATGACTTGTACATGTACCTTTAGGCTCTAACTACAGCCACATTTTTTTTTATCGATATTCATATTGTAAGATGAAACCAAATCCGGTGCATGGCGAATGTAGGTGAATATGTTTATGCATTTTATTATTATTATTATTATTATTATTATTATTATTATTATTATTATTATTATTATTATTATTATTTATTTATTTATTTATTTATTTTTGTTAGGTTCACTAAGTACAGCTGAGAGTTCGGGCCTTTGTGCGCGCCAATCCAACGCTGTTGCCGCCATTTTTTTGTCTGTTTCGCTCTCTTTGTTTCTTTCCCCTACTTAATATAATGAAGGTTGTTTTCTCTTTGCTCGCGAACGCGCCAACTCAAAAACAAGTGCACCTCTACGTGCAGTCGTGCAGTCGTGCAGTCGTGCAGTCGTGCAACGATGCATTGGCGTATCATCACCGTCAAGGCGTCTCCTTCTTTTCTCTCCCCCTTTCTCTTATTTCTACAAATACTCTTACCTCTACTCATCTTTTCTTTATGCTCCTCCCTCTCCTTTCCCCCTCCTCCTTCTATGTCCTCTTCTTTTTCAGGCTACCCTCTTCCAGTTTTCTTTGCTCTCTTTCTTAATCTCTACTTCTTATTCTTATCCTTTGCCTTTTTTTTCTTCTCCTCCCCCTCTTGTCCCCCTCTTTCTTTCCCACCTTCTAAACCTTCTTCTTTTCTTTTATTTTCTCTAGCATCACCCCCTCTTTCCCCTTTTGTTGATTTTCCGAAAGAGTAGTGTAACCAATATCTATTCAAACAAACTTGTGAACTTATTTTGGAAAAGGCATAAACCTCTGGATCCCTGCAGATTTGGTAAAATATAATACCGTGTATCATAAATATTATGTTTTATATAATATTATAACCATTACCATCGAGTGTCTTTTGGCCTTGATAAGTGGTCACTCATTAGTAAAAAAAAATAT
Organism: Sepiola atlantica; assembly: GCA_963556195.1. NCBI lineage: Eukaryota > Metazoa > Mollusca > Cephalopoda > Sepiida > Sepiolidae > Sepiola > Sepiola atlantica. The sequence goes on along the minus strand of OY744520.1, from coordinate 195,094,829 downwards.
TATTCTGCACTCTGCTTCCCTGCAGACTACACCATGGTCATCTTCAAATTCAATGTCAAAAAATACGTGTCATAAACTGTCCTCATAAGTAATCAAACTTTGTTCATTTCATTTATAATTTTCAAGCCTCTCATAATATTCTTCATCATTCAACTGACAATTTATCCATCTCATTAACCTTTATCCTCGAGTGGCTTTTGATCTTGATAAGGTATGACTTAGTAAAATAAATATAATGTTGCGTATCGTCTAGATATGAGGTTGTATAACCTCTTTAAATCATATTACGTATAATCTTTATATGATCTTATGTATTTATTTACTCCTCTCCAGGAGTTAGGCACAAGGCCAGTTTTTTTTATCTTAGTCCCACAAGTAAGATGTGACCCAAAGTCGGGTCGGGAAAGTGGGGTTTGAAAAGCCGGCGCCCGAGAGGTGAGCATTCTGGCCATTTAAAAATTGCCTGGGCAGCCCCGTCGGCATTCCCCGGTAGGGGCGCCTCAGACAGTAAGCAATAAACTTACTCCTCCCCCAAAGAGGAGAGGCAAAGCCTGAGAGGGTGGACCTCCTAGAACTGCACAGGACCGACCCATTGACCGGCGTAAGTCAAGCCCCGAAGGACAAGACAATACCAGTATGGGGTGCAGTATCCATCGGAACAGATACTACACTTTGATCTTAGCGAAAAGGCCAAAAAAGAGTTAAGAGAGTGAAAAGGACAACCCAAGACTTCTTTTCCCTCTTTTTCTTTAGCAATATTAGAACTTCTGCCTTGGAAGTTAAAAACTATTTGTCCTTCCTTTATTTAGGACTAATAAAAGTCATCTTGAGAGAGTCTTGAAATAAAGAGGAAACGTTGATGAACATATAAACAATTTTCGGTTTTTTCTTTTTTTTCTTAGTATGTCGGGCAAGACGATGAAAAGCATGCAAAGACACTGCTTTTCCTTTTCTTCTCCCAAGGTTTGTAAAATCTTCATCTGTAGATAAAGATGAAGGTTGTCCGAGGGAATTCACCTGCCTAAATAACTCCTCGTATTGAATCATTCTTTTCTGTCTTTTTCTCTTCTTTTGCTTCTTTCACTTTCTTTTCCCTTCTTAAAGCTACGCGTGCATAAAAGTGGAAAGGGGAACCACATAAAACCATTGTTCACCACGACGTGCTCAAAACCAGGTCGCATTACCAATTGACAATGAAAAAGTAAGCTAGGGTTCAGTAACCAATCAGAACGCTTCCCGCGCGATTTATCAAGTCTTAGAGCCTGTCGTCTTAGATTAAAAAAAAAAAATTAAAAAAGCTAACTAAAAGATTCTAGTTCCAGGTAGTTGAGAGCAAACAACGCAAAAATTATAAATCCGCATTAACCAACGAGATAAGGTCTTATTGCAATAATAAAAACACACACACAACGCAAAGACACACACCAAAGTCAACCCCGCAACTTTACAGCTTCGGAACTCACGCAGCAACTAACAGTAAACAAATATGAGGCCAAAAATGGATAATTATATTTAATGTTACTAAGACAAAGCTCTACAATAAACCTTTCAAACCACCAATTGTCATGGCCGATAGCACCCTTCCCGAGAGTAAAATGTTCAAATTCCTCAGACTGATTATCTTAAATAGAGTAAACCCATAGAAGATGCAGCCAAGTCTGCTGCAAAGAATGTATCCTCCTTCTATCTGGATAGAAAACCTCTCATGTCTACGAGTGTTCTATATCTCTACAAAGCAACCATTCGCTCGTGCATGGAGTATTTATTTACTCCTCTCCAGGAGTTAGGCATAAGGCCAGTTTTATCTTACTCCCACAAGTAAGATGTGATCCAAGGTCGGGTCGGGAAAGTGGGGTTTGAAAAGCCAGCGCCCGAGAGGTGAGCACTCTGGCCATTAAAAATTGCCTGGGCAGCCCCGTCGGCATTCCCCGGTAGGGCCGCCTCAGACAGTAAGCAATAAACTTACTCCTCCCCAAAGAGGGGAGGCGAAGCCTGGGAGGGTGGACCTCCTAGAACTGCACAGGACCGACCCATAGACCGGCGTAAATCAAGCCCGAAGGCCAAGACAATACCAGTTTATGGGGTGTATTATCCATCGGAACAGATACTACACTTTGATCTTAGCGAAAAGGCCAAGAACAATGGAGTACTGCTACCACATTTGGGCTGATGCCTCAACAACTAGCCTCTCTCTCTCTCTCTCTCTCTCTCTCTCTCTCTCTTGAATCGAGTGCAAAAACAAAATTTACACCTAATAGGTCTCGCACCTTCTGCCAAACTACAATCTCTGTCGCATCGCTGCAGTGTTTCACCCATATGCTTATTTTAAACGTACCCCGATTAACTTACTGCACGTGTACCCCCTTAAACAAAATTACCCCTGACTCACCCGAATATTTGCTAAATCCACCCCTTCATTGTAGAGGTCGCTAGACGTTGGCAGATTTTAAACTCTCATAGCTTCTTTCCTACGACCGCTTACCTTTGGAATTCATTCCTGCTCCCTGTTTTCTACCAACATGCAGATATTTTCATGTAATATGAACAAACCTTTTACTGCACAACTTACCACTCAGGTTTACCTATATAAATCTCGTACCCACCGCAGTAGCCCATTTACGCTTAAGTAACTATATGCCTTGTTTGGATGAATAAAAGTATATATATATATATATATATATATATATATATATATATATATATATATATATATATATATATATGTATGTATGTGTGTGTGTGTGTATTCCACATTATCTCTTTGTTCGCACCCTCCCAATAACAGCTGCACTCCGAGCAGTGTGTGGCCTGTCAAAACGCTTGTCACTTTCCGCTGATGTGCGGCCATTTTTGAATCGGTTGAACCACTCCTAAATTTGTGTTACACATAGCATCTTCTCCAAAAACCTGCTTAATCTAACGTGACGGCGGAGATGAACACCATTCCTAAAGAAGAATTCCATAGGTGTTTCCGGCAGTGGCTGGATCGGTGTGCAAGCACAAGGGGCCTACTTTAGAAGGGGATTAGGGTCCCAACCCCGTCATGTATTTAAAATATTTTTTTTGGCCTAAGGTCGGATATATATATATATATATATATATATATATGGTGGCTGTCTATTCGATTTCGAATATGACCACCTTTGGCGTATCGATGTGACATTAGTGAGAATGTTTCCAGTGAGAGACGTGGGTGTGGCTCTTCAAGCCTGCCATACTTTACAACCATACCACAGATGGGGCAGGAGATTCTGAATCAAAATATTAGAGGATGAAGAACGATTAAAATATTAACAGTGAACAATATTAGATACTATATATGTTATAACTAGTTCCATTAGAAAAAAAGGACTTCATAATGAATACTGACTGTAATTTTTCGACTTTATTTGCCTCTGTCCTTCATTGTTTTTTTTTATATAGAATTAGCACTGAATATATCCACATACATATATATTGGTGTTTTCTGAAACAATTGTAAGCTAAATAAGAAAATACATTCGGTGAAATATGGGAATCTGTCTTTCAAAACATTGGATATGATATAAAACGAATAATACATATTTTATACATATTTTATATAACATAGCTCTGGCCTTACACTATTCAGCTATAACAATTCTTTATGTATCGAGCACTGTTGAAGTAAATACTGAAAATTGATACATAAAAAATTATATCTCCTTATGAAATTTTATGTGGATACATGAAATAATAATATATATATATATATATATATATATATAAGTTATGAGGTTTAAAAAGACTAAATATACATTCGGATTGTACACATTATAAGTTATTTCGCCCTTAACTAGGTCTCCTCTGATGTGTTTCCAACCACAATTCCGAATTGTGGTTGGAAACACATCCGAGGAGACCTAGTTAAGGTCGAAATAACTTATAATGTGTACAATCCGAATGTATATTTAGTCTTTTTAAACCTCATAACTTATTCATGCTCTGTTTGAACGGACATAGAGCTCTCTGATTCGAAATCCTATCGAAAATAATCGAACCTGAAAACTATATATATATATATGTATATATATATAGAGATAGATAGATAGATAGATAGATAGATAGATAGATAGATAGATAGATAGACAAAACATGTGTAAAATAATAAAATTAAAATAAATAAATCTAAATTCTATTTTGTTCCTACTTATGTTATGCATCGCTTTTCATACATATAGCATCATGTAGTGATTCTGCGTAGATGCGTAATGTGATGTTGTGTAACGTCTTGAAGCGTATTTGCGTAGCTTTAGTAAACAAAGTTGCCTAGTGCTTTGAGATGTTGTTGCGTAGCCTGTTTAGAGACCGGTGCATTGTTTTTAGAAATGGTGTTTCGAGTTGCACAATCTGAAATTATGCTGCGTAGTCTTTTGGTATTCTGTTGTGTATACCCCTGACATGATTTTACACACCTCTATAAAATACTATTGAAAAGCGTCGTGCACACTGAATTACGTCAAAAAAGAGCGAATGAAGTTAATAAAGAGTGATGAATAGAAGTCGTGGGAAGAAAGCAAATGACGTAAATAATTAAAAAGGAAATGAGAAAGAAGAACATACAGAGAGAAAGGGGAGTAGGAGAAAAGAAAGGGAAGAGATAGGAGAAAAATAGAGGAAAAGAAGGGGAAAGAAAAAAAGGGAATAAAGAATATGGCAAAAATTGATCATGGTACTGTTTCGTAATCGTCAACCATAGATTTTACAATATTATGTTACATTCCAATGACCAAGATTTTATTCACCTTACTAATCATTTTTTTCAAAACCAAAAACGCTGGTACAATTACGGAACCATTTGGTTCACAGAATATATATATATATATATATATATATATATATATATATATATATATATATATATATATAGAGAGAGAGAGAGAGAGAGAGAGAGAGAGAGTGAGACACACACACACATATATATATATATATATATATATATAGAGAGAGAGAGAGAGAGAGAGAGAGAGAGAGACACGCATATATATATATATGTGTGTGTACATATATATATATATATATATATATATATATATATATATATATATATATATGATGGACTCTCCCGTCGATTTCGACGTATGAGTGCCCCGCCAGGGGCTGCCCGCGCGTGAATTTGTAATTGCAAGGATTGCGCAATCCCCAACAACCGCTCTCCTGAGTCGGCATTTCTTGATTCCAATGGCAAGTAGTAATACAAGACGACTGGAAACAATGCCGAGATAAGCAGAGAGCACATACAGCACCTGGTATTCCCAAATGGTCACACATTTTAGTACTGGCCAGGCTCGACGCCGCTTAACTTCGGTGATCTAACGGGAACCGGTGTGTCAACGTGATTTTTATAGGTGATTGCAGCGTTAGATGTTATTAGCTTACTTATTATTTCAATTGTTTCACTTCCTAAGTGATTAAGATGCAGAAAAATGCACTACTAGTCGCCCTCAACTTATAGGACGTATTTTTTACGTTAATATATATAATTTTATTTAATACGCACATAAAAGTAATCCATGGACACGTGTTTCTGGCTCACAGCTGTTATCAGCATGGCTAACTTATACAGAGATCGAACCCTCGACGTTGATGTATATAGTCAAGCGTTCTACCACTGTACCAAGACGCATATATATATATTAATCCAACGTAATGAAAAATGAAAAAAGAAAAAAAAGAAAATTGTTTATATGTTCAGCAACGTTTCCTCTTTATTTCAAGACTTTCTCAAGATGAATTTTATTAGTCCTTAATAAAGGAAGGAAAATAGTTTTTAAAAGAGGGAAAGGAAGTCTTGTTTTGTTCTTTTCACGCTCTTAATCTCCTTTGACTGGCAGAGTTAAAGAAAGAGAAAGTAAATAGAGAGAGGGAAGGGAGATAGAAAAAAATGTCCTTGTGTCTCTCTTTTTCTCCTTTCTTTTGTTGCATTCGGTTGGCCGAATGAGAAGGGAAGAAAAGAAAAGTTTATCGATTTACTGACGTCATAATTTTGTATACGTTGCCCTGGGTCAATCGTTTAGCTCTTTGTACTTAGAGACGGAGTTTGTGAACCTCACCATTATGTCCCAAACTTTCAAATTACAATATTAAGCAGATTGTTTAGTTCTACTTTTTTCTTCAGCGTAATTTACCGATATTAGGATCCTGTGTGACGCCAGGTAGCCTTGCTAGTTGTTTAATGAAGAAGTACAACACATTGTTATTTTCAATTGATTTTATTGATTTTTATATTTAATTTTGATCAATATTTTTTATATGTCATATATACAAGAGGCTGCTTTTAAGAACATTTAATAAGCACATTTTTAACGATAAACTGATATTTCAAGCGTTTTCATTGGCTATTGATAGAAGTGTAAAGAGGGAAAAATAATGGCCGACTTTTTTACTAAATCGGTAAGTTTGTAAAGAGAGAGAGATAGGGTAAAAAATAGCCGCGTGTTATGATGTACGTACTTAATAACATGGCTATTTCTTTAATTACTTTGATGTCTTAATTGGTTAGCTCTTTGTACTTAGAAGCAGAGCAGCCATAATTATTGTTATTTTGTCTCTAAATGAATTAAATACTTTAAATTAATGTATTTAGCAGATTATTTAATTTTCCTTTAGTTTTTTTCTAGAATCTATGTAATTTACGGAAATTTGGACCCTGGAGGAGGCCGATGGTCGCATCTAGATTAGTATGGATTTTTATTGATACAAAAATGTCTGGCTACATAAATACAAAATATTATTTTTTAAATGCTGTAGATAAACTAACAAGAAAAGAACATTTTTTAATAATAAAAATTGATTTACTTAAACAGCCGAAATTTCGGTAGTTGGATATTACCCACATTAAAAATAGACCTTATGGCTACTTTAACTCTCGTGGGGAAGAGCTAGTCAATAGGGACAATAGATAATTTCTGAAATGCATGAATCAGCGATGGTTCGATACACTTGATTTTGTCTTGCTGGCATCCATTTCCCTCCATATAACCAGTTACTCAGGTATCAGACCATGTGATGATCCCTATTTAATTGCCTCCTCACGAAAGCAGAGTTAGACACAAGATCGGTTTTTCATATAGGGAAAATTCAGCTCCCCAAAAAGGGAAACTCTGGATTGGGACAAAAATAAAAGTTGCCTAAGTCTAAAAGGATTTCTCCTTCATTGACGTAGGACAGAAAAGATGGAGTGTATTAGTAGAACAGATACTACAGTTTGCTCCTAGCCGAAAAGAGAACATTTAAAATAAAAACTGTTCTGTGAAACCGACAGGACTCTAACATGGAATATCGAGTCGTTAGTCGGCTCTGGTATCCATATAAACTTGCACATTGTCCGTTGACTGACATCATAAAATATTCTAACACAATTGCGTTTTACTAATTCTTTACCAAAATGAATCGCCTTTTTATTTCATAATTTCAAGTCTTTTCTACTTCGTCCTCATATTGTTACAATAACGATCGCTAAAACCTATGTAATCGTTTTGTTGTTTGTTTGTTTATTTGTTTGTTTGTTTGTTTTGCGGTGAATGTAAATTGTGTTACAAATTAGTTATTCGTAATATCTATGTAAAAAACGATGAAACAAACGAATTGCATCTCCCCCCGGAGAGCTTCGCCACATGATTGAGTACAGAACTTTCAGCTCAAGTGATTGTTCGGTTGTGTAAACGTACGTGTTGATACGCAGGTTATACTGAAGTACATGCTAAAAGCATCTTCAGAGAAGCATTTTCTTATTTTTACAGGGGGGGTTTAGCTGTCCTCCCACATACAGCGGCTATATACGCAAATGGTCACCCATTCGGTACTGGCCAGACTCAAAGTCACTTAACTGCTGTATTATCTACGTAAACCATCATTAGTCCAATTTTCATCGGAGATTATCTCACCGATAGTTTCCTACGTGTTATTTTCTAACCGGCGGTTTTTCTGCTACCGTTGCGATACTTATCTTTATTGCGTTCAGAACAATTTATTTCAAAATATTGTTTTCATTTTTCACAGCTATTTTGGTTCATCAATTCAAGAAAAGAGGTAACAGATTGATAAATACCGTGCTAACCAATAATATTAGCAGAATGATAAGACAAATTATTATTATTATTATATTTATTATTAGTAGTTATAGTAGTAGTAGTATAAATATTTTTATCATTATTATTATTTAATACTTACTAGAAGTTCTTACACGAGTAATTGTCAGTCATCTTTCACTGAAAGAATCTGGTAAGAAAGAAAACGTACATCTCTAGTTCCCGGTGGAAGTAAACTGAGAAAACTGGACATCCCTGATATCTGATATAAAGTATATACATTCGGGAAGCTAGCTGTAAGTCAGAGAACGCCAACATAGTCCGACAGAGATTAAACAACGGAGTCGGCCTTAGCTAAGAATTTAGTTCAGATGTAGATACTAGCGACAAGACTCTAAAGACACACATACAAACACACACACCCGTGTTGAACAAGTCCCTAGTATACCATGTCTGTCTCTGTTTGTTGTTTTTATTATGAATGTACATTGTGGACTATGACTGTGCGCCCAAGCTACAAACTACACTAGAATTCCGATACGTTTGGCTAAGATCAAAGTGTAGTATCTGTTCCCATGGATACTACACCCTATAGACCGGTACCGTCTTGGCTTTCGGGGCTTGATTTCGCCGGCTGTGGGTTTGTCCTGTGCAGTTCTAGAATATCCACCGTCCCAGGCTTTGCCTTCTCACTCTTTGAGAAGTGGTTAGTTTATGTCTAATCGCCCGATACGCCCCTATCGGGGAATGCCGACGGGGCTGCCCAGGCATTTTTTGTAGGCCAGAGTGCTCTCCCTTCTCGAGAACGCTGGTTTTTCAAATATCACTTTCCCGACCTTGTGTCACATCTTACCGCTGTGGGAGGAAGATAAATAACACGTCCCATAATAATAATAATAATAATAATAATAATAATAATAATAATAATAATAATAATAATAATAATAATAATAATAATAATAATAACTACTACTACAACTACTACTACTGCTACTTATATTTCTAATACCGTTC
>OY744520.1:195063267-195080767 GCA_963556195.1 Sepiola atlantica | reverse complement strand
TATATTTCTTGTGGTCTCTTGATCTTACCGGATTCCAGGACAAGAATTCAACTAGTCTGGTGGAGTATCCAGCTTAGTGTTGTTACTTAAGGTAACATTACTTGGAGAAGGTGCACCATTCCTCGTGTGAGCTAGTGTGTAATCGTTTCGAGGGGATCGAATTTGGCTTTCGAGTACTATGTTATTTTAAATATTTGGTCAGAATTTACTTGTCCTCATGCCAGGTTATCCTGACAAACCCTTGTACAGAAAAGCCGAAGACACCCGAGGATGGTGTCTAGTAGGTCATTTAAACTCTCTTATGTGTGTGTGTGTTACAGAAAGTCAAATTCAAAGATATATATTTTTCTTATGTTTCTGTTTTTGCTGGAGATGGGACATCCTACCGGATGCCAGACATTCACCGGCTATTTCAGACACTCCAACCTAGAGATCTTTTTAAGATGCTAACCGTCTCTTTAAGTGCAGTTGTTTGTATTTCTCTTGCACTCGGTTCACCGGGTATACTCGCCAGATAGCTTTTTAAATTATTTTTCATTAGTCCTTTTGCTCCTATGATTACTGGTGTGATGGATATTTTCCTAAGATTCCAGTTTCTTTTCATGTTGTACATAAGACCTTGGTATTTCGTAATCTTTTCCCTTTCTGCTCTGTTTAATCCTGCATCATTAGGGACACTGACTTTAACTAGGGTTGCTACTTTCTCCCTTTTGTCCCATATTACGATGTCAGGTTTAACAGCTCCGTTTTCTAGATATGTAGCTGTAGGGATTGCATAGTCATAGTGGATGGTGTATAAATTATTTCCAACTGTTCTTTCTGGTATATGCTCCCAGGACTTGCTGCTACACTGGAAATTCAACTTTTTACGAATAGTCCAGTGAAGATATTTACATACTCCGTTGTGTCGCATTGTATAATAGCCATCCCCCAGGAGAACCTTACAGCTGGATGTCAGGTGGCTCACACTCTCTACTTCTGTGTGGCAGAACCAGCACTTGTTATTGTTGTTGAGACCACTCATGTGTGTATAGGTGTGTGTTAAGGAAAGTCAAGCTCAAAGATTATAACTGTAGTTGTACCATAAGGAGACAAACGTATATCGATTCAATGTTATATAAATGGAGAGTGTGTCCATCTGTCCGCCTGTCAGTCACAATTTTTTTATCAACGTAATAAATGCATTGCGAAATTTGTCTCATTTCCAAATATCAGAGATCTTAACCACTTTTAGCAATGGAAAATACATCGATTGAATAGTAAATAATAAATTCCCAACAAATACTGCTATCTTCAATCTGATTTTTTTAACTTTCTTATAAATAGAGCTTAAAACATCACCATAACAAAATAATTATAGCTCTGGCGTGATGTCATAGATTTATGATTTACGTCATGTTTCAAAACATGAATTGAAACATAAGCGATAATAAAAAATAAATGAATGAGTAAACATTATCAATAGCGTTGGAAATTATTTTATTAGTTAAAAACTATGGATTTCGCTTTAACTACGTTTTGGGATTTAAAACCATTTAATATTAAATATATACTATAAATATATATAGTAATTGAAAAAGGAAAACCGTAAAATATTATTCATGTATTCGTCAATGTTTTTCTTTATTATGAGACTTCCTCAGGATGATATTTCTGAAGAAAACATCACACAAGTACAAAGTGTATTGGCAGACGGCTCGGAACCTGCGGCCGTTTTGAGTCAAAAAATCAAAACGGCCGCAGGTTCCGAGCCGGCTGGCAAAACATTTTGTACTTGTATAATGTTTTCTTCAGAAATATTATCCTGAGGAAATCTTATAAAAAAGACGAAACATCGATGAATACATAAATAATATTTTTTCGTTTTCTTTTTTCAATTTCTATAACGTTGGAACCCTTTCTTCTTTTCTTTATCATATATATATATATATATATATATATATATATATATATATATATATATATATATAGCAATAGTGAAAGTGAAAGAATAAAATAAGGTGCAAATCAAATTTTATTACAATTCAATGTTCAGGCAAAGTTCTTTACAGTCCTTAACTCATGATTGAATTGTAATAAAATTTCATTCGCACCTTATTTTATTCTTTCACTTCATCTATTGCTATTAATGCTCTATCCAGTATATTGAGCTTTATTTTTATCCGGGTGTTCACTAATTAAAGATATTAGTTGCCTCTTATATCTTTTGTTGTATTCAGGGTGGGCAAAAATAAGGGTCCTATTTTTAAAAATTCATAACTTTTTTATTTATTGATTTTTTTATTTTTTTATTTTTTAGAATAAGTAAAGGACCCCTTCCGAAGCAAGCATGAGCCGTATTAGCCCTAAGGAACGTATCCTCATTTAGAAAACATTATTTTTGCTTAAAAAACTCAAAACAGTGTAAAAAACAATACTTTAGTTTTTGTAAGTTTTAAGAAGTGTTTTTCGGCTAAAATTTGTTTTGTTTATTTCAAAAAATCTCGGAAGGGTCAGTCTACACACACATAAAGTTTGGTGAGTTTAACTTTTAGTTTGTGGAAGTTATTCAAATTCAAGTTATTCAAATTTAAAGATAGGACCCTTATTTTGGCCCACCCTGTATATATATATATATATATAACTTCTTTGTAACATAGCAGGAAAAATCCCAGCAGAGTGCTCGATTAATTGAGAATTAAAGTTAAAAATTAAAAATTAAGAGCGTAATATTTATTTATTTTGGTACAGAAAAATTAGTACACCATTCGTACCGTCGGTTTCAAGCACAGAAGGACTTAGCCATCACCGGGTGACTTCACATTTCCGAAACAGATGACAGCAGAAGCTGAAGAGAGCTGGATGGCTAAGTCCTTCTGTGCTTGAAACTGACGGTACGAATGTTGTACTAATTTTTCTGTACCAAACTAAATAAATATATATATATGTGTGTGTGTGTGTTTTAGTTTTTGTTTAAATTATGATTTTCCCTCATGAATCAAGCATATTCTGTTGTACACTGTTCATACAATGTCTTACGAAAACATCCGCTTTCCTCTTCACCTCGCAAAAAAACATCCATGAAATCACTCCGCCATTAAAAAGAGACCCTCGCTTCCACCATCTTTTTCAATGTTCCCAACAAACCCACATAAAGTTTTGGCTCAGATTTGAAAACCTTAAAGCCTATCTGTCTTATATATATATATATATATATATATATATATATATATATATATATATATATATATATATATATTTATTTTAAAATGATGATGATGGATGATGCTGTGACGCGCGGAGAAATACTGCCTGGGCGTTACATTCTTGTCGTATCATTTTTGCATTAACAAAATGTGAAACTATAAACTGCTCCAATTGTGAATATGTGTGATACATTAAACCCACAATTTACGACCCATTCAGGCGTGGGAAACCCGAAATTTGCCGGGCGTCCGTTGGAATCACATAGCTAATATTCCAATAGGTCAAGTCACCAACTCCAGTCTTAAATATAACCGTAAGTAAATAACATTATTCGCTTTTCTCCTCTCTGAGAATAAAATAAAAATGTCCCAAGGAATTTTCTGAATTGTTATCAGCGAAGATCGGACGTCGGGAAACTCATGAACAATAAACCTTGAAGTCTTGAATAGCTTTACAGTGTCAAAAATGTAAAACTTAAAATCTGTCTAATACAAGCAATAATATTTTATTTTTGTATTTTTTGTATTATTCGTATTACTGTGCTCACAACGTTTCGACTGATGTAACCTCCGACCTTCTTCAGGTACGTCTCATTGGACTCGGGAATTTGTACGGAATTTCCAACGAAACTCTTTATTTAATCCATGGTGGTAGCTTGTTCTAGTTCTGTCAGCTATGAAGAAGGTCGGATGTTACATCGGCCGAAACGTTGTGAGAATAACAGTCCGAATAATATAAAGTATCAATCTTCATCTTAAAAATTGCGAAACATAAAACAGTATATGTTTAACTGTATTATCGACGTTCTTTTAGGATGATAGTCTGGGAATAATTTTTTTGTCTTATTCCTAGACCGGACTATCATTCAACACTATGTTATTTGGTAACGTTAGTAGAAGTTTGTTTTTATAGAACGTTGCCGGGAAAAGTATAGTAAGCCAAGAAAATTCTGGCGCCGACATTCAACTATTGAATTATGGCTTATGGTGTATAATCGCAGACAGCACGATATAAATTTAAAACAGCAAACAGAAAAGTAGAAATAAACTTTATGTGTCTACCTGGTCGTTGTTTGTGTGTTTTTATTGATGCTTAGTTTACCTGGATCGTAACCCCCAGAATTAAGTTTACGGAATATTTCTACACGGTGTCGCAGACAGGATTAGATTCTAAATAGCTAAAAAAAACAAAAAAAGTAACCTTACATCAAGACCAATAATTTCATATATGAATCCCAGTTTTGCCGCGTGATTTTGTCACGTGATTTTGTCACGTGATTGCGCGTTTTCTAACGCTTAGGCCGTCCATCTTTTAACCTGTCATTTTCAATTGAAAATTGAACATTTACTGGTGTGAAGAAAATGCATAATAAACAAAACTTCTTGTCAAGCAAAACTGATCGAGTTTTAAGAAGTAAATATAACCTTTTCAGAGATAAAAAGAGTAAAAAAAACAGAAGATAGATAACAGATATCTGGAACATATGATGCTAATGTTAATGCCAAAAATGATCATGTTGCAAAAAGAAATTGTTTTTGCCTACAGACGTTTCAACCTTATAATTCTCGTCAGTGCAAGGGTGATGAACAATTGACACTCAACTATTCTCCCGCTATCAAATCACAATGATGTCGTTTGCCCAGCGTTTCGCCTTAAACTCCATTTTGGACTCAGCAAACCACCATCTCCCTAAATTCCCATTGCGGACTGAAGCCACACTAGAAAACCTGGTTATCACCCCATCTCAGGTCAGGGTCATCATAAAAAAACATCGACACCTCCAAAGCATGTAGGCCTGATCTTATACCGGTAATAGTAATAAAGAAATGCACTGCAGAACTGGTCCCTGTCCTCTACAAACTCTACAACAAATGCCTTGCCGAATCTTGCTTCCCTGATAGTTGGAAAATTGCCTCTGTGGTACAAGTCTTAAAGAATTCTGGAGATAGAAAAAATCCTCAGAACTATCGCCCAATCTTCCGATCTTTGCAAAAATCTTTGAATCCTTAATCAATCTAGCAATAGTCCGGCACCTAATTAATGCTAAACTTCTTTCTGATCGTCAGTACGGATTTATACAAGCACGATCTACTGCGGATATCTTACCGGTTATCTCTGAACAATATATCATATACTGGACAAGGCAGGTGAAGCTAGAGCAGTAGTGATTGATATATCCAAAGCCTTTGACAAGGTATGGCATAAGGGGGTCCTCCTAAAAATGCACGCATATTATATTATTGGACGAAGATTTAATATAATTTGATCCTTCCTAACCAAAAGTAAGATTCAGGTTATCATCGATGGCCGTTCATCAAAGCTACATGACATAAATGCAGGTGTACCCCAGGGTTCATCCTCGCGCCTTTATTGTTCTTGATTTTCATAAGTAACCTCCCTGATGACATCGAGTCTGAGATTGGTCTATTTGCTGACGACATCACGCTCTACTCTCGTCATGTGGGCAAAACGGACGCGTATATATCCGAGGCAATGGCTGAATGCTTAGAAAGTGACCTCCAGGTTGTAGTTGATTGGGGTCATAAATGGTTGGTAACTTTTAATGCCGCAGAGACAAAGCTCCTTTTCTTCAATAACTACAAGAAACCTCTTCAACCATTGATTGTCATGGCAAATAACACTCTACCTGAGAGTTCAACATTCAAACTACTCGGCCTAACATTCATAGGTAACATGAATTGGGACGAATACATTGAAGACATTGCCAAGGCTGCTGCAAAGAAGGTAGGCTCCCTCTACCATGCTAGTAAACTCCTCACACCTGACATTTTCCTATATCTCTACAAAGCCACTATCCGCTCATGTATGGAGTATTGTTGTCACATCTGGGCTCGTGCATCATCTACTAGTCTCTCCTTCTTAGACAAGGTCCAAAAAAGAATCTCCAACTTAATAGGTCCCTCACTATCCATCAAGCTCCAGCTCCTGTCCCATCGTCACAATGTTACATCCTTGTGCTTGTTTTATAAATACTTCAATGGATTGTGCTCTGATGAACTAGCTGCTCTAGTGCCCCCCTCGACGTAAATACACTAGAACAACCCGACAATCAGCCAATTCCTATCCATTCACTGTGGAGGCCCCCAGGTTCCGGAGAGCCTTCTACTTCAGCAGCTTCTTTCCTTGTACTGCTGGCCTATGTAATTCCCTCACTGCTTCCTATTTCTCAGACTGTACTGGCATGCAGAGGTTTAAAACTAATGTAAACAGACATCTCGCTGCTCAGCTCCCAACTTAGGATGACACCCTAAACCTACTCCCTAATTCTTAGTAGCCCCTTACGTCTACAGTGGCGACCTGCCTTGTTTGGGGTGAAATATCTTTTTTTAAAGTAACAATTCCAGACGGTCGGTAGGCGCGAACCCGGTTCATGAAGTCAGCCTATTTAAGATATATATGTACCTAGAAGTAGATAGCATACAGAAGACTAGCCGAAAGCGTTCGACGAAAGTATTTATATCTGTTTGACAGTCTATTTTTAACATCCTTTATATATATATATATATATATATATATATATATATATATATATATATATATATATATATATATATATATGGGAAAATGAAAAAGGAAAACCAAAAAATGGATGTTTTTTTATGTGTACATCAACGTTTCGTCTTTATTTATAAGACTTCATCAGGATGATAAAATAGAGTCTTATAAATAAAGACGAAACGTTGATGTACACATCAAAAAACATCCATTTTTTGGTTTTCCTCTTTCATTTTCCCATCACGTCGGATTACTTTTATCCTTCTCTTCCCATATATATATATATATATATATATATATATATATATATAATTCCATGATAAATGGCAGTATACTGAAATCATATGCCCTTAATAGGGTTAAGATGAAAATTCATATACACTAAATGTACAAAAGCAAGGAAATTCCCAAATTGTTACACTAGAAAATGTCTAAAATGTAAGGCTTAAGCTTAAGGCGTCTTAAAAATAAATTTAAATTCAGATAATCTTGCTTAATTAATGTCTAATGATTATAGATCAAATTTAATGCAAATCTGAAATATTTGAATTAACAAATGGGAGGTTGTGCCGATATTATGACCCTTAAACCCCTTTTAAAATATCCCTAAGAAACTGAAATTTGGGGGATATTAGTTAATTGATGTCTGATACTTATTGTTAAAATTTCAAAAAAAATCTCCTTTTGCATAAAACTAAATTAAACTAAATATAGTCCACATTTGGAACCCTTACGCATAGCAGCTGTTTATGGGTGAATCTTATACATAGAAATATATGAAAATATACACATACCTGACCTTATAAATAAAGATAATGCATGGGATCTGTATTCTTGCTCTTTTAGCATAACTTCTTACGGGCGAATTTCTAAAGGGTCTTATTTTTAACAGTGGATTAAAAATATTCTAAAAAAAATTTGCATTTTAAAATTTTTCTTGCAATTACTATCGCTTAAGAACCATATATTCAGATACACAAAAAGATTTTAATAAAATTGTTTATTGCATATAATGAAGTTATCTTTGCTAGGTAAATTAATAGCCTGGTCGAAATAGTTTAATTTTTGCTGAAATCAATAAATAATTATTTAAATATTTGATACCGGTACAAGTGGAATTCTATTCAGAATAACATACTCAAATATATTTCGCTGGTTCCTTAAAAGAATGTCTTTGATATATGTTGTATTTTATTTATTTTATTATTTTATCGGGGTCGCTCGAGACAAGGCATCAAGCCACGTGATGTAAAGAGCTAAAAAGAACGAAAGATAATTAAGTTGCATAATAACAAAAAGGGAGAGGAAGGTAGAATAAACTAAAGCAGAAAAGTTATAAATAATAATATATTTAAAAATAAAATAAAATAAATTACATAAGATTTTTTATATAACATATCTTAATTATTTTTGGGCTTCACAAAAGCACACAAATAAATATATACTACCACATAGATGTATATTTTTATAGAAGTCGCTTGATGTAAGGAGCTAAAAAGAACGAAAGATGATTAAGTTGCATAATAACAAAAAGGGAGAAGAACGTAGAAACACTTCTAAACAACCGACGGTAATGAATTCAGGGGCAAAATAATCGAACCTAAAGCCGAAACATTAGGAAGTCAGTGACGGACCCTGTCATTAATGCGGAACCCTAACCATAACCCTAAGTTCTGTCCCTAACACTAACTCTAACCCTAACCCTGAGTTCGGTCCCTAATCCTAACCCTAACCCTGAGTTCGGTCCCTAACCCTAACCCTAACCCTAATCCTAACCCTAACCCTGAGTTCGGACCCTAACCCTAACCCCAACCCTGAGTTCAGCCCCTAACACTAACCCTAACCCTGAGTTCAGTCCCTAACACTAACTCTAACCCTAACCCCTGAGTTTGGTCCCTAACCCCAACCCCAACCCTAACCCTGAGTTCGGTCCCTAACCCTAACCCTAACCCTGAGTTCGATTCCTAACCCTAGCCCTTACCCTAACCCTAACCCTGACCCTGACTTCGGTCCCTAACCCTAACCCTAACCATAACCATAACCCTGAGTTCTGTCCCTAACCCTAATCCTAACCCCTGAGTTCGGTCCCTAACACTAACCCTAATCCTAACCCTAACCCTGAGTTCGGTCCCTAACCCTAACCTCAACTCTGAGTTCAGTCCCTAACACTAACTCTAACCCTAACCCCTGAGTTTGGTCCCTAACCCTAACCCCAACCCTAACCTTGAGTTCGGTCCCTAACCCAAACCCTAACCCTGAGTTCGATTCCGAACCCTAGCTCTTACCCTAACCCTTACCCCGACCCTGACTTCGGTTCCTAACCTTAACCCTAACCCTAACTCTAACCCTTAGCCTAACCCCTGAGTTTGGTCTCCTATACTATCACCCGGGAAAGTACCGACCAGAAAAGCACTATGACCTATGATACTTCCATTATTTATAAGTTATCAGACAAACGAAGCCTTAAAGAGATACCACCACCGGAGTACAACCACCTGGACTCCAACTAAAGGTAAGCCATCCAAGAGCCCAATAGAGTAAGAGGTTACAAGGCAGGTTAACAAAAAGCTCTACCCTTTTATGTTATTGTCTAACGACAATAAAAGACGAATGTGTAAAAATAATGTTGCGAACGGTAATTTTCCACTCGAGGCTAGAGTAAGCATACGGTGAAGTAGGGGACAATTCCATTAGGAGTTAACAGACTAGAGTCGTTATTACGTCACCTGATATTACATCATGGTCCTTATGAATTATGAATAGATCATTATGAATTTTGGAATACAGCTGCTAGGCGTAAATGCCTATTGTTAACATTTCATAAAAATCCAGGCATAGTTTGTATCGTCAGGGTAAAAATCCGGAGAATCTTTACTGTGTGCATATAATAGTGCTCAATCATAAATTGTATATATAATAAAAGTTTTAATTATACAAACATATCATGACTAGACATCCATTACATGTTTACATCGGGGGGGGGGCAGTATTTCTGTCTAGTAAACTATAACTTAGCCTATTAAAATCGCACATAAAGCATACAGATTTTTTGCACGTCGAATACGCATACATATAAGATTTACACAACAGGATACGCAATTTATAAGTCGGGAAGAATAAAAAAAACAATTAAGTAAGATAAAATCAGAATTATATATATATATATATATATATATATATATATATATATATATATATATATATATATATATATATATATATATTAGGGGAGGTCGATTTTGAAACTGTAAATTATCGCACTCGAAGAAAGTTGCCAAATAATGTCAAAAGTTACCACAAGAAATATTTTTCTTCAAAACTTTGTATTTATTTGAGCATTGCAACTTTAAGATCAAATAAATCGAGATTTTTTATCACTGCCGAGATTTCACCGGCAGATGTGTCGCCTTAAATTAAACCCGGGTTTTAACAAAAAAAGTAATACATTACTTAATAATAAATATTTTAAAGTTTATTATTATTTTTCTTAAGAAATTAAATGTACATATTCAAATTAAAAAAGAATAAAACACTATAATATTTAATGTTATATATAAATAATTATTTGTTTACATAGGCGTTTTATTTATTGGATATTTTTTATGGTATTCACCGGTTGAAAATTCATCGGGCGAATTTGAGTTCCCGTGTTGATTCTGTGTTTTGTAAACACTGTTTACACATTTAATTATCACAAATATATATTGAATTGTCGAGCGCTGGCTTATCTAATCCCACTTTCCCGACGTTTTGTCACACCTTACCTTGTGGGAGTTAGATAAATAAAAACTAGTTCAGCCAGGGGGTTTTACCCCACCAAATAAACCGATATCGTCCGGGCCTTTGGGTCTGGATTCACGCCCGTCTATTGGGGCTTGTCCGTCCTGTGCAGTTCTAGGAGGTGCACCTCCCAGGTTTTGCCTTCCCTCTTTGGGGAGGAGTAAGTTTATTGCTTACTGTCTGAGGCGGCCCTACCGGGGAATGCCGACGAAGCTGCCCAAGCAATTTTTAAATGGCCAGAGTGCTCACCTCTCGAGCACTGGCTTTCTCATCCCACTTTCCTGACCTTGTGTCAATCTTACCTTGTTGGGGGTAGATAAATAAAATCTAGTTCAGCCAGGGGTTTTTACTCCACCAAATAAACCGGTATCGTCCGGGCCTTTGGGTCTGGATTTACGCCCGTCTATTTGGGGCTTGTCCGTCCTGCGCAATTCTAGGAGGTGCACCCTCCCAGGCTTTGCATTCCCTCTTTAGGGAGGAGTAAGTTTATTGCTAACTCTCTGAGGCGCCCCTACAGGGGAATGCCGACGGGGCTGCCCAGTCAATTTTTTAATGGCCAGAGTGCTTACCTCTATAGCGCAGGCTTATCTAATCTCACTTTCCTGACCTTGTGTCACATCTTACCTTGTTGGAGGTAGATAAATAAAACTATTTCAGCCAGGGGTTTTTACTCCACCTAAAATATATGTATTGGAGTTGATGGGAGAATGGATAAGGACACATTGATGTATAAGGAAATTGTGGATGAAAATAGACAGAGAATTATGAAAAAAACTAAGGGACCAGAACACCATTTAACTTTTACAAAAGAAACACCATGTGAAAGTAAATATCTGACACATAGAGTTCTTCCTAATAGTGGTGCAACAGGTGCTGTTCATGCAGATCAAGTGGTGGATGTTTTGCATGAATTCCACAGTGAGAACAGTATCAAGGCTATACTTGTTGACAACACTAATACCAACACAGGTTGCGAAGGTGGAATGGTTGCAATTTTAGAAAAAAAACTTTTTAAAAATCTTCACACAATTGGTTGCTCTTTGCATCATAATGAACTACCTTTCAGAGCCCTTTTTAAAAACATAGATGGTTGCGCAAAGGGCCCTACAACATTCAGTAGCCCTCTGGGGAAATTATGCTCAAATGATTGCCATGATTTACCCCAAATATCATTTTCCACTATTAGCAATCCTCTAGAGTCAATTTTTAAAATTGATGAAATACATGATCTTAGTTCTGACCAAAGACTCCTTTATGAATACACAGTAGGTATTTTTAGAGGTAAGGTTGACTCTAGATATGCCTCCTGGAAAATTGGTCCTTTAAACCAAGCAAGATGGTTAACTTTGGCCATCAGGCTCATGTGTTTATGGACTCGTGGTGCATACCCACAAAGGCACACAACAAAACTACACTATGTAGTAAATTTTATTGTAAATGTGTATGCCACTTCTTGGTTTGAAATTAAAAGAAATAGTAAATTCCACAATCAGTAAGTGCACATTTTTAATATGATCCAGAGGATTAAGGAGCAGCCTCAGGAAATCCAAGATATCACATTTAGAAATATACAAGGTAATACATTTTGTTTACTGCCTGAAAACTTTCTATATTCCATGGTTAAATCTGAGGAGATTGAAGTAAGAGAAGAAGCTTTAAAAAGAATTTTGGCCATTAGGTAAGTAATATTTATTCATATATCGCTGACTCAATTATTTATTCCAATTTATAGAATGATTTTTAAAGATTTTATCTAATTTCACCATAATTATTAAAGCAGTACAGATTGGAATTTTTTAATAATTCAATTAATTAATTTGTTCTTTCAGGAGTGAGGAGTCAACCAGAAAAAGATTAAAAAGAATACTACCTATTAATTTTAATGCCACACATTGGACACAATTAATAGATTTAAAATTATGCGGCATTTTTGAACCACCAATGACGGAAGATTTTACTGAATCTGAACTTCGAGAATCGTTGATGAATGGAACCAAGCTTGACTTGCCAGATTTGCCCTCACATTCTCAGGGTGTGGAACGGGCAGTTAAGTTAATAACAGAAGCTTCACAAACTGTATATGGTTTTGAAGCAAGGCATCAACACATTACAGCTAAAGTTTTGAGTCAGAAATTGAGACCAGCATTTTTGTCTAAGGGGTCTTATATGGAGCAATTTGACTCTCTATATTAAGCTCCATTAAAATAGTGTTAGGTTTTTCCTTATTTCTTTGCTTGTTATATTTTTACTTATAACAGAAAAAAATCATTTTTTTAGGTATTCAAATATTACTGTTTAATTCATAACGTTAAAAGGTAGTTTACAAAAGCAGATACTGAAAATGAGGGGGGGGGGCAAATTTTCAATTTGAAGATTTCTTTAATTCATATCATTTTTATAAAATAAAAGGACATTTCCTGATTTTAAATGCTAAAATTATTTGGTTTTCACACCAATATTCAAGCAAATCTTGCAAAAACGAGGAATTTTCAGTATATTCTTGTCTACGATCTTTGATACCAAACGCTCAAAAACCCGCTGAAGTTTTTGATCTAATTTTTTGCATGAGTATTTAATAGGTCTATATACAACTTTCGGTACGTGCCTTTTTTTAATATTTAAAAAAAAGTGTAAAATCGACCTACCCTAATATATATATATATATATATATATATATATATATATATATATATATATATATATATATATATATATATATATATACTAGCAGGTCTATCCGGCGTTGCCCGGGGCCATAAAAACAAAAAAGAAGAAATTAAATAGTGTCTGTAATATCTTTATATTAAATTTTCTATTGTTATCTCCCCCCCCTCTCTCTCTCTCTCTCTCTCTATATATATATATATATATATATATATATATATATATATAGAGAGAGAGAGAGAGAGAGAGAGAGAGAGAGAGAGAGAGATAGAAGAAAAAAGAGTGATAAATATGCGACGATTGTCCAAATTTATTTCAAATTTCAATTGTTCAATGCAAGGTTGTCAGTAATAAACTAGTGTTTATTTTTCTTTCCTTAAGCCAAGGCTTTTCAAAGATCGAAATCTTATCATCAGAGGAGAAATACAGATGGATAAGTTGGCTTTCGAAAAAACCAAAGTTCAAATATTTGAAAAATATGAGAATTATTTTTAAAAATTATTAAAATAATTTTTGTCAAAATATATATATATAATCCAGGTAAAACAGCGACAGGGTAGTAATCCAAAGAATTTAAACCGGGTTTATAAAAAGTGCTCAATATCAAATAGAGCTTTTATATATGATTATTTTTATTTACACAGACATGTACAAAATCTGCGACACTGGCATATTTGGAAAGTATGATCTAAGATTAAGTTCGGATTCTAACTCTGCCTGATGAGATCTCAGTTTATAATAAGTGTTGATCGATAACATCGACATGCTAGTGTCGCAGATTTTGTACATGTCTGTGTAAATAAAAATAATCATATATATATATATATATATATATATATATATATGTGTGTGTGTGTGTGTGTGTGTGTGTGTGTGTGTGTGTGTGTGTGTGTGTGTGTGTGTGTGAAAAATGACAAACGGAAAACAGGTTAAAGTGCAGGAAAAAAACAAAAACAAGTGATTTGCCCGGTTTCGTTCGTGTTGGCGAACGTCTTCAGACACTAACGAAACCGGTCAAATCTCTTGTTTTTGTTTTTCTCCTGCACTTTAACCTGTTTTCCGTTTGTCATTGTTCACACATTTTGTCCACCACGGCATTTCATTTTCATGTATTACCGTGAACCTTACCGCATATATATATATATATATATATATATATATATATATATATATATATATATATATATATATATATATATATTCTGCCGTCTATTTATCTGTCTCTCTTTTCCCGCCCTCTTATGTTCCTGTCCCTCTCCCCAACCTTCTCTTTCACATCCGCCACACCCATTTTCTCTCCTCTTGTATTGCGTTGAGAAAAAAAATGTAATTCATTTACCGGAGCTATTTCTTTTTAAATGTAAGTTATTAATCTTACATGAATTGTTTAAACACACTCTATCTATATTGAGCACTGTTATGAGCGCGTTGGGGTTACTACTTGCTTTACCCAGGATATTGAGAACTTTAGATTATGGCTCCTGGGCTATACAACATTATAGAAAAACACGTAGCAGTTCTTTATCGCGGACATCACTGCGTTTAAACACACTTGCTTTATCTACGATATTGAGCAGTGTCATGGGCACTTTTGTGGGCTTACCTGTATATCAAGGATATTCATATGAATGAATAAAATGAATGAAAACAATTTAATGAACAAAAATAATGTAAAATGAATGAAAAAAAATGAATGAAAAAAAGTCGATGAAAAAGTGAAAGCAAAATGAATGAAAAAATGAAATAAAAACATGAATAAAAACTGAAAGCAAAATAAATGAAAATGATCAATGAAAAAAATAAATGAGAAAAGTAAATGTAAAAACAAATGAAAATAAGTGAATCAAAAAATGAATGACAATATGAATGATAAAAAAAAAAGAATAGAAATAATTTTAGAAATTTAAGTTAAATTGAAGAAAAAATTTAAGGGAAAAAAATAAATTAAAAAATGAATCCCAAAAAGGAATGAAATAATAAATGAAAAACGCGAATATAAAAGTGAACGAATAAATAAATTAAAGAAAATAAATGAAAACAATGAGTGAAAACAAAATAATGAAAACAAACGAATGAAAATTAAAGAAAAGAAAATGTAGGAATGAAAAATGAATAAAAAGTAATGCAAGAAAATGCATAAGAAAATGAATGAAACCCCAAAAATGAAGAGATGAATAAAAAAAATCGAATGAAAAATGAACGAAAAAAAGAATGAAAATCGAATGAAAAATGTGAATGAATGAAAAATTAATGAAAAATAATTAATTAAAATTAATTAAAAAGTAAATGAAAAAAATGAATGAAAAATATTTAATAAAAAATTAATTACAAAATAAATGAAAAATGAATGAAAAATAATTAATAAAAAAAATAATTAAAAAATAAATGAAAAATGAGTGAAAATAATTAATAAAAAAATAATTTAAAAGTAAATGAAAAAATGAATGAAACATAATTAATAATAAATTAATTAAAAAATAAAGAAAAAAATAAAGGAAAAATAATTACTAAATAATTAATTAAAAAATAAATGAAAAAATGAATTAAAAATAATTAATACAAAATTAATTAAAAAATAAATGAAAAATGAATGAAAAATAATTAAGAAAAAATTAATTAAGAAATAAATGAAAAAAGAATGAAAAATTATTAATTAAAAAATTAATTAAAAAATAAATGAAAAAAAAATGAAAAATAATTAATAAAAAATGTAATAAAATTAAATGAAAAAATGAATGAAAAATAAATTTAAATGAATGAAAAGCTAAGGAAAAACTAAATAAAGATTGAAAAAAAATTGATGAAAAAAATGAATAAAAAAATGTCTGCTTCCTAAATATTCAAGTCTGACCCCTTTTCAATCCACCTTCCCAAATTTGCGACTCCTAAACTATTGACTCATGTGCAGAAGAGGGACGGCTGCAGATTGAGCAACGCTTGCTTCACAACGGACTCATTTTCAGAAGAGGTACGGCTTAAGTTTGATCAACCTCCGCTTTACTATAGACTCATGTTCAGAGGAGGTGCATCTTGATATTGAACAACCCTTGCTTCACTACAGACACATGTCCAGAAGAGGTTCAGCTGAGGGTTGAGTAACCCTTAATTCACTACAGACTCATGTTCAGAAGATGTGTGGGCACCGGTTTGCAATTTATGATGTCAGATAGGGCGGCCATAGGGAAGTGGATATCTTCTATTTTACCATTAGCCAAATTGATGAAAAAAATAAATGTTTGCGAAAAAAAATAGGTCTAAAATATAATGTAGGATTTTTCTTTTGATTAACACCGGTTTGCAATTTCTGATGTCAGATAGGACGGCCATGACCAAGTAGATATCTTCTATGTAAAATAGAAGATATCTACTTGCTCATTAGCCAAATTATTGAAAAGAAAGGATTATTTGCGGGAAAAAAATCCGACCTAAAATATAATGTAGGGTTTTCTTTTGATTAACACCGGTTTGCAATTTCTGATGTCAGATAAGGCGGCCATTAGCAAGTAGATATCTTCTATTTCACCATTGAACAAATTATTGAAAAAAAATTATTATTTGTGAAAATAAAGTCCGAATATCATTTACCTAAACAAGTTTTATTGAGAAAATTAATTCCCTAGAAATAAAGTGCACTCTTCACTAGGAATTGAAACCGTAACCTCTCCGTCTTCCCTCTTTTACTCTATCCACTGGCCCACTCTGCCAAGATTTACCTTAGCGAAGATTTTTGTGTATGTATTTACAATTGACAAAGAATTATTATTAAGTATTCTTGTAAGAACAACACGAAAGTTAACTTCCTTTGTACAGACATATAGAGAGAGACAAAGAGAGAGAGGGGGAGAGAGAGAAGAGAGAGAGAGAGAGAACGAAAGAGAACAAATGAATATCCTTGTTATGATTTGGCTATTATTGATTTAAATATCAAATAAAATATGTTAGCGTTTAAATATTTACAAGCGGAAAGATTTATTTAAAAGAAAATAATAAGGTACTAATTCTTACTAAAAGCATAATTAGTTTTTAGCAAAGATTTCTTTTTATTTTATTTTATTTTATTTTATTTTCGAATATCGATAAGATAAATTAGGAATATGTTTTTTTTTTATTAAATCGAAATGAATTAGCTAAAACCAGTACAACATTATGTGTAGTTTTATTTTTGACCGCGGGTAAACTGGAGTTTGAACAGAAAAGCATGGTTAAGTTTTTATCAAACATTTCCTTTTATTTTATTTCCGAATATCGATAAGATAAATTAGGAATATGATTTTTTAAAATTAAATTGAAATAAATTAGTTAAAACCAATACAACATTATCGATTGTTTTGTTTTTGTTTTGTTTATCGATTGA
>OY744520.1:195053267-195058267 GCA_963556195.1 Sepiola atlantica | reverse complement strand
AATGCGCAATTCTATTTCAGACTAACATACCATCTTCCAATGCTTAATTCAGAGTAGGTAGTGTAGTATCTGTTGCGTTGCTATGACACCATCCTCCCAAGCATTACCTTTATTGTTTAGAGGTAGTGTTGTATATGTTCGTTCGTCATTATACCATTTTCTCAGGCCATACTTCCTCCGGGGTAGCGGGTAGTGGTGTATATGTTTGTTTGTCATGATACCATCATCCCAGGGGTTACCTTATTCTTTTTATGGGGTGCTGTAGTGTCTCTTCTGTGGTCATAATATCATCATCCCAGGAATTACCCCCATCCTTTTGGGGTAGTGTAGTATCTGTTCTGTTGTCATTAAATAATCATCCCAGACATTACCACCTCCTCCTTTGTGTCTTTGTGGGGGTAGCGTACGTCAACAAGAAGTTATCACAATCAGCTGTTCATTAGCAAACCCAACACATACATTATATATATGTATATATAATGCAATCTTCTGCATTAATATGGACTACTTAAGAAGTGAACAAAATAGTATAGCAAAGCAAACAAACGCTACAATCACCAATAAAAGCAATTACATAACACACATATATATATATATATATATATATATATATATATATATTATGTAATTGTTTTTTATTGGTGATTGTAAACAAAACTATGCAACCAAAGGAAGCCTGGTGCTACCTGATCAGGCTATCTGAAAATATAAGCTTCCTGACCCAAATTGTACCTAACATCGATGTTTTATTGTTTTCTTTTTTCTGTTTGCAAAACCCAATCATGTTCTGCAAAGCCCATAACATAAAACAACAGTCCTCACCTCTCCCTCTCTCTTCCTCTTCCCCCTCCCCTTCCCTCACTCTCTCCTCCTTCCCCCCTTGCCTCCCTTCCCCCCTTTCACTCACTCAAGCCCCATGAATAAATACTTGAACATATAAAGAACCAAACTTGCCGGATTCGGCATTTAATAACTCGATAAGGGATTATATGCCGTAAGCCAAAACAACTAAAGCAAATACCATGAATAAATACTTGAAAATATAAAGAACTTGAAGCATAAAAACTTTTACCAAAATGACCTTATTTGGCATTGAGTAACCCGAAAAGGGTTGATATGCCGTAAAACAAACCAACCCAACCAAATGAAGCACATTACTGCTCGTAACAACATACAGACAGACAGACAAACATACAGACAGACAGACAATAGAAATGAAAATAAATAAATTATACTGCACTTCATCATTTCTGTCCTCGATCAGTGAAGGAGAAGTGCTTCTAGATTGAGGACATTTTTCATTACCCACCTTAAAAATGACCTTGTGTCTGACTCTGTGCCCGTGAGGAGGCAAGTATGTAGAGACTGCTAGTAGACAATTTAACCGACATTTGACATGTAGGCAGATAGACCCAACAGACACTCTAATATATAGTTTTAAATAAAATAATTCATATTAGCTCTTGTAGAACCTACGATCGATATATATATATATATATATATATATATATATATATATGTGTGTGTGGGGGGTGTATGTGTATTCATGCAGCATGTTTTCATTCAGGAAAATGTTATTAAATAACATGGGGTGCTTTTATGCCGAGTAGGCAACGATAATAAGCCGTCTTAACAGTGTTCAACAGGAAGAAACTGTATTTATAGCTATGATTTAACGACTGTATTAATACTTCTCACTAGAGAGCCCGGCCGAAACGAGTGCTACAAATGTGTGTGTGTGTACGTGTGTGTACGTGTGTGTACGTGTGTGTGCGTGCGTGTGTGTGCGTGCGTGTGTGTGTGTGCGTTTAAGCAGCATGTTCTCATTCAGACAAATGTTATTAAATAATAATAATTGTTTGATGAGACTTTATTTATTTTTTTCAATTCTTCAAATAGTCGATTTAGTATTTCGGGCAAATTGCAGTATATGAGTCTCGTGATATATGAGTTCTTTTCTCGCGAGTACTTTCGATTTGATTCAGCAAATCATAATCAGGTGATTAATATCGTATGCAAACGTGATGACGTGCAATACGCGTCCAAAATTCAAAAGTATGTTGTTTAACTTTGTGACAAATTTCGTAATTAATATTATTAATTGTAAGGTGTCTATTTTTTAGAGCTGTGTTGTAAATGTTGCTTGACTTCTTAAACACATTTTTGTTGCTAGAGTTATTGCTAAGACTACGTTCGACAGAACTCGGTATATATTTTATGATTGATGGCGGTGATGGGACTCTAGGTTCAGGTATATTAGATTGACGTTATCCTTTAAATATAGCTCATATGTTTTTTATCTGAGTTAAAAGTGATATGTAAAAGGTGAGTTACTTTTATGTTAGCTAATAAGTCAACTCTTATGCCTATTTTTTACATTTTCATATGTATAATTTTCTTAAATGTTCACCCTTGACATTATTGGAATCTCTTATTATAGCCAATACATCACGTCTATATAGACCAATATCTGTATAATCAAATATATTTATAGGAATATATAGAATATATAACTCCACGAGATCCGATGCCTCTGCAGAGTCCAGAGTACCCATGGCCATATCAAATTTTAGTTTTTATCTATTGGGCATTATTATTGATTAAAAGTGAACTTGTACATTTCTAATAATGAGAATTTGATCATTGGATATGTCGGTATATATCTCAGCGAACTCTAGCACGATGTTGAAGAGTTCTTCAGATATAACTGGATAGAAATCTACAGTATAAAATTGTAGGAAAGTTACGTTTATTTTTATCTTTGATATTCTCAAACCAAGTGATATACGGCATAATCACGTTGAAACACCGGTTCCCGTTAGATCACCGAAGTTAAGCCACGTTGAGCCTAATCAGTACTAAATGGGTGACCACTTGTGAATACAGGGTGCTGTGTGTGGTCTGGAGAGGGCATAGGTTCCATTATGCCAACAGAAAAGTTAGGACGGATAGAGTATCTACCTGACTCTCCGACGACATCCCTAGACGTTATTCGATATGGATGGATGGAAGTGATTGCTTCGGCAATTGCTTTAATTCGGGATCTTTTTTTATTTGCTTGTTAATTCTAGAAATGATTGCTTTACTTATCCTATCTATTTCGGACTTGGTCGAATTAATTAAGCGTGTGTTGGGGTAATTGTTAAAACCAATTTTGGTGTCTTTTAATATTATATAAGCTACCTTAGGTTTTATTTTACTAACTTTGTCGCTAATTTCTAGTCTATCGAGAATTTGTTTACTTTCAGTATTTATTATATCTATGTAGCTGTATTTGTTTATATATGTTTGTATTTGCTGGTATATGTTGCATATGCTGGTATAAGGAACAACGACGTTTATGACTTTTCATATGGTATTTTGTATGTACACACTGTACTATAAATGTAGATTTTGTTTATGCATCCTTGGAATTAGACTGTGGCATTGTATATAATACATTTGGTTTAGTATTTACTTTGAGCGGGAAGACGGTCATCATAATACAATTGCAGAATAGATTCGTAGTATTGCGTACATCACCACATAATGTTGTTTTGTTTCGTTTGATGAAATATTCAGCTTGCAACAATAACTAAGTTTTATAGTGTTTCTATTAAAACATAACGATAAGAATCACCAAATAAAAACATGAGGAATTAAAAGCTCATACCTATTGCACGAGGCCAGAACATTGGCCATCAACCTCAAAAATAACAACACAATAATGTCCAACACAATCAATAACGTCACGAAATCTATCAAAAGATTCAATGCACAACATACAACGAAACTAAACAACATACTCACCAAACTAATCCTAGACAGCAAATGGAAAACTTCAGGACGCCCGGAACTTATAAAAAACCTCACCACCTACAAACTTTCTGACATAGAAACTGAAGCTCTCAGTGTCTTAATTTTCGCTACGGGAATACACTCTAACACCACCAACAACACAGTTCTAAACAATTACAGACATACTGACACAGACTTCAGTAAAGGCTTCATTCAAGAAATAATCTTAACCACAACCACTCTTCCTAATGACCCCGTTTTACCCAAAAGATACACAGACACTCTTCAACACCTAGCTAACAATAATAACATAATCATATCACCATCTAATAAAGGGGGGTGCATAGTAATCATGGAAAAATACTCATATATGCAAAAAATATCTACTCTATTATCCGACGAAAACACATACACTAAAACTGACCAAAAAACTATAAACAAAAATATAGAACATTTCAACAAATCTTTCAAACACCTAATCATATATATATATATATATATATATATATATATATATATATATATATATATATATATATATATATATATATATTATTTCTCAAGTTCAAAGAAATACAGAGTAAACAAGATACTTGAATAAAAGTGAGCATCAAATAAAGAAAACAAAATGTTAAAGAAAAGAAAACGCTCAACGAATGCAGCGGGCAGAAGTTGCTCGGGCCGACCGGCAGAGAGGGTCCAAATGGCGGCGGCCATTAAATAATAAGTAGCAGCTATATATATATATATATATATATATATATATATATATATACGACGGGCTGACGGTAATAAACATTAAAAGGTAAAACAGCATGTCCTTCCGCTTAAAACGTATTAACATTGTTTAAAATATCTAATTAACAAATAAACTCGAAACTTCAACACCAGTTACCCAAGCACAGTTTACATGAAAGATCACGAATTCAGTAAAGTAACCCAACATCCATAATTCAAAATAATTAATTAAATACTAGAACATTTATTAAACTGGTGATACCAGATCAGGCTGCCCTGTGGCTCCCTGAGACGAAATTCACCTACATTGACGTTTTTTTTTTTTTTTTTTTTTTTTGTAAAACTTAATTATGTTCTACAAAACCAAAAACAAAAACAACAGCCCCTCTCCCTTTCTCCCTCCCCTTTTTTATTTTTCCTACCCTACTCCCGGTCCTGGATATGACCTTAAACTACATCCGATGGTGAGATCCGGCTTACGGACT
>OY744520.1:195045767-195048267 GCA_963556195.1 Sepiola atlantica | reverse complement strand
CTTCACATAAATTACGCTAAAATGGTTTAATGATTTCGCTCTGTCAAGGTTGCCTATGGTAGAAACAGCATCTACTTGTTTATACATCTCTCTCTCTCCTTATATATATATATATATATATATATATATATATATATATATATATATATATATATATTATATATATATGAAAAAATTCAAAACAGCGTATTAGTGTGGTTCCCCCACATGTGAGTTTGCTCTTCTGTATAGAGTAGGTTTAATCCAAAAATTTTTTACTTTCTGTGATTTTTTCTGATGATTTTGTAATGTTGCAGAGACGATATTGACATAAAAATGTTGTGTGGCACAAGACAAATGAAACGGACCGTAAAAAATATATCTCACAGAAATGTTATGTTTTTGGAAATGTGAAAAAATAAATATAATAAAATAAAAACATGATTATTGGAATATAATATGAACCTGACTATATATATATATATATATATATATATATATATATATATATATATATATATATATATATATATATATATATATATATATATATATATGTATTAGCGAAGTTGTCCGTATGTGTGTATGTGTGTCGCAGCATCACAGTTAAACAGTTGATCCAAGAGTCAAACTAATCAAAAACGTGGAATCAGCAGCTTGAATCCGATGTCCTTATCGATGTCAGAAATTCTTGAACCTGTTTTGAAAACTCATTATTAAAAATTAAAAGTACATAAAAATAACATTAAAAACAAATGTTCCGACATTATTTTTCAGAATTTTTTTGATGAAGATTGATAATTTGGATTATTTTGATTATTCGAACTACTGTTGTCGTCTTGGATGTTATTCTCACGACATTTTGGGTGACGTAACCTTCCGTTCGAAATTCCGTACAGATTCCCGAGTTCGACAAACATTCCCGGGTTCAACAAGATGGAAATGAAGAAGGTCGAGAGTTGCATCAACTGAGACGTTGTGAGAATAATAATATCAGAATCGGAAAACTTGAGCCTAATTTCCGATTCAAAAACCATACTTTTAAAATATAAATGTGAAACTTAATTTTCCATTGCTGGTACTAATAGTCAAATGATAACTATTCATTGATTTTAAGCTACCAATAAAATTAAAATCCATAGATACCCCCCCCCCACAAGTGTATTTTTTACCTTTACGAAAATATATGTACATATTACATTGGTTTTAATATAATCCGAAAAAGAAAACAAAAAAATAACGACTCTATAGCTAAATATTTAGAGATTTGAAAATAATCGGAATCGGTAATTGTATCGGAATCAGGAATTTAGAACAAAATCAGTAATTGTATCGGAATCGGGAAAAATATTGGAATCGTCCCATCACTAATATCAACCATTATACATGATGATCCTAAAAAAGTGTGATCGTTTACAGAATCCACAATCCTTTCAGCAATCTAACCATGTGTGATGCAAATAAACTCAGTTTCTGTCTGACTTGTCCACCAAGTTTCGGTCATGAATGTCCAGCAGTCTTTTTTATCGCAGTTCAATGATATGCGGGGACACTTTGGTGGTCGTCTCATCAGTAAACGATGTGATCCTGAATGGGTTTTACACTCACCGGATTTATAATCCCCCCTCCGATTTTTATGCAGTTCAATGATAAGCATATTTGGACACGACGTATAAATTGGCAATAATTCTGACACACTCCTTTTCGACACTGTCCCGATTTAGGCAGTGGTGGCCCGATTTGGGCAGTGGTGGCCCTCTTCAGTACAGGAATAATCTGAGGAGTATTTTATAGCTATTACCTTTGAGATAAACCACAAAAATCTGAGGGAGTTCAGGTCCGATTAGTGTGAATCCCATTTGGGATCACACCTTATACTTATGAGAATATCACCAAAATGACCCGCATATTATTAAATGGCTATGACACAAAACCGATAGTACATTCATATTGAACAAGTCAGACATAGACTAAAGTTTATTGGTATCAAATATGGTTATATTGCAGAAAGGATTCTGAATTCTATTAACTATTTAATGGGTGGTATTTGTTTTGGGGGTCACTCTGTATTATGCATTGTTTTGAGCGTAACATTATTCTTCTGTATATTTCTCTATGTCTCTCTATGTCTCTCTCTGACCCCTCCCCCATCTCTCCCCCCTCTCTCTCTCTCTCTCTCTCTCTCTCTTTCTCTCTTTCTCTCTCTCTCTCTTTCTCTCTCTCTCTGTATATATAAAATAACTTTGAAATTGGTTTCACATGCGGTACTCAAAAAGCAGACAGGCAGTAAACGAAAGCGATTACTTCTTTTGGCAATATCTATATTACGACCTGCATATTAATAAAATTATGTTATTATATTTATTAAAAATAAATAATAATGAATATATTAAAATTTGTTATAAACCTTTTGAAGTCGATGTAATTTTCTGACACTTGACACCGCTGAATAAAAATAATGTCGTTTCCAGAATGAAACAGCGATCAGACTAAATATAGAAATCGATAAATTTGATTGGAA
>OY744520.1:195035767-195040767 GCA_963556195.1 Sepiola atlantica | reverse complement strand
TTTTGCAGCAGACTTGGTAGCACCTTCTATGTATTTATTCCATTTAATGTTGCCTGAGAATTTCAGGCTTGGAATTTGAACGTTGGACTCTTGACAAAGGTGTTATCGGCCATGACAGTCGCTGGTTAAAAAGGTTTCTTATAGTTGTTTAAAGAAAGGAGCTGTGTCTTTATAGTATTAAATGCTACCATCCACTTTTTGCTCCATTCTACTACAGACTGGAGGGGTGTCGTTTTCTAAGGAGCCAACCATTAACGTGTATGTTTGGTCATTCGATTTTCCTTCATGCCATAAATAGAGCATGTTGTCATCAGCAAATACACCTATTGCATCAGCGATGCATCGTTTATGAAGATCAGAAATATAATATAGCCCAAGTATCGACCCCTGGGGAACGCCCACGTTGATGTGATGTTTTTTAGGTGTGTGGTCATCAAAAGATACCTGGATATTTATTTTAATTAAGAAAGATCTGATCGTCTTCTCTATAAAGTAGACTGTTTTACGCCTCTAACATTGAGGACACTCGATAAATAATCAGCTACATCACAGACTAAATTGATCCGAGCGCCAAACTACCCAGTCCCCCCTGTGTGTTCCTACACAATATAAAGTTACTACAAGTCTATCCTCTCATTATTACATTTAATCCGGGAAAACATACACAAAAATAATTTACAAAGAGGAGATAGCTCGACTTTTTACCCGCTCTATTTTTTCTACTAACCCTTCCACCCACAACACCTACGTGTGATTTCTTTACATAAGTAAAACTTTCACAAATCACCGGTCAATTAAAGAATAACAGAATAGTAGTATTTCATTCTTACTCCATTACATTACTAAATTACAATACAAAGAAATAGTTTTAAAACGCACACATAGACAAGCACACTCTTTTCTGAAAAGATGGCGACAATAAATAAATACATCCTAAGTTATTTTCACGTTTTTCAATTTAGACTAATGATTATTTACTCCGCTCAAATACTTATTCTAATGGTTTCTTCTTTTATTACATCAAATACTAAACAGAAGACTTTCTTTTTTTCCAATCATCTTTTAATGATTTTAAAACATTTGTGTCACTTAGAGTAAGACTCTGTAAAATAAGCAATAAATCTTTTACTACTCAAACCTTTATTTAGACAATTTTAACATTCTTGTCTAATTATTTTCGATTTCTTCAGATTTCGGCGAATTGATTTTCGTAAAACTAGATATTATACTTATATAGGCGATTATGTGTGAGCATTCAAAATATTTCGGAAGATTGAAATATCATTTATTGAAATACATTTACAGTAAATCTTTAAAATCACCCCGTCATAGTTTACCCCAAATAAAAATTTGACACTACTGCATTTTAGCAATTCCTTTTGTTAAATCCTATTTCAGTCACGTATATTATTTAGAGTGGAGTACATTTCGGCTTTATTTTCCAAACATTTCTTATTCGACAAAACTGTCATCGGCATTTCCTGTGTGTTCACTTCTATTTATATGTTGCAGCAGTAGAAAGAGCATTTTCTCTTGCTTGTAAGCTCTAAGTTTCAAATAGGATTTTTGTTTGTCTGTTACATTTAAGTTCGAAATAAATTTTTTATTGATCTGTCACGCTTAAATTCTACATTTAAGTTTCACATGGCATTTTCGTCGGTTTGTCACATTTGAGTTCGAAATTTTAATTCGTCTGTCACAATTCAATTTGAAAAAGAAATTCTTTGTCTGTAACCCTGAAATTTAAATGTAATTGTGTCCGTCACATTTAAGTTTCAAACACCATTTTTGCTGATCTGTTACGCTTAAATTTGCAATAGTTTTTTCGTTAGTTTGTAACGCTAATGTTTGAAATAGCATTTTTATTGGTCTGTCTACCTAATTCTTGGCCTTTTGGCTAAGATCAAAGTGTAGTATCTGTTCCGATGGATACTGCACCCCATAGACTGGTATTGTCTTGGCCTTCGGGGCTTGATTTACGCCGGTCTATGGGTCTGCCCTGTGTAGTTCTAGGAGGTGCACCCTCCCAGGCTTTGCCTCCCCTCTTTGGGGAGGAGTAAGTTTATTGCTTACTGCCTGAGGCGCCCCTACCGGGGAATGCCGACGGGGCTGCCCAGGCAATTTTTAATGGCCAGAGTGCTCAACTCTCGAGCGCTGGCTTATCTAATCCCACTTTCCCGACCTTGTGTCACATCTTACCTTGTGGGAGGTAGATAAATAAAACTAATTCTTGGTCTTTTGGCTAAGATCAAAGTGTAGTATCTGTTCCGATGGATACTGCACCCCATAGACTGGTATTGTCTTGGCCTTCGGGGCTTGATTCACGCCGGTCTATGGGTCTGTCCTGTGCAGTTCTTGGAGGTCCACCCTCCCAGGCTTCGCCTCCCCTCTTTGGGGAGGAGTAAGTGTATTGCTTACTGCCTGAGGCGCCCTACCGGGGAATGCCGACGGGGCTGCCCAGGCAATTTTTAAATCCCACTTTCCCGACCCGACCTTGGGTCACATCTTACTTGTGGGAGTAAGATAAAAACTGGCCTTGTGCCTAACTCTTGGAGAGGAGTAAATCAATACCTAACATAAGTTCGTAAACGTAAGTTCGAAATATTTCTTTCGTTGGTCTGTAACGCTTAAGTTTTAAATAGCACTGTCATTGACGTTTGAAATGGCCTTTTTGTTGGTCTGTCACATTTCAGCTTGAAAAAAGCAATTTTTATTCGTCCGTAACGCCGAAATATTAAATAACTTTTTCGTAGCTTAAGTTTTAAATAGCATTTTTATTTAAGTTTGAGATGGCATTTTTGTCTGATCTGTCACATTTAAGTTTGTAAATAGCATTTTGTTGGTATGTAACGCAATTCGAAATAATTATCTTCGTTGGTCTGTAACGCTGAAATATGAATTAGCTTTTTTTAGGTTTGAAATAGCATTTTCAGCACTAAACGCGCAGATTGAGTGGACGCATCTCAAGAATGACTGATGTTGTTATTCTCATGCATTTATTCCTTCTTGTTTTATTCATTGTCACCGGATCGTTTCTCGCAATGCTAACTCGTCTCGTAAAATGTCTTGCTAATTGTGATGGAAAACATTTCAAACTTAAATTGACTTAGCTTTATTCTCCGAGTAAGCGCGAAAAAGGGGGAGGGGGGTCGATGTTTATCGGGTCTAATTAGTCTGCTCTCCTGTTGTGTCCCGAAAAATAAAATGGATCCTGAAAGACAGAGGCCGAGTCAAGTGTTTGATATGAGCTATAAACAACGATACAAAGAACCCGATTTGAACAGCGAACGAGACAAGAGACAACTAGAAAACAAACTTTTTACCTTTGAGAATTACAAGCAAAATACAAGCGTAAAATGTTTGTGAGTTACTGATAGATAGATAGATAGATAGATAGATAGATAGATAGATAGATAGATAGATAGATATGAAAAGATTGGGATATATATATATATATATATATATATATATATATATATATATATATATATATATATGATTTGTTTACAGACATGTAAAAAAATCTGCGACACTGGCATGTCGATGTTATCGATCAACAGCTATTACAAACTATTTGATATTGAGCACTTTTTATAAACCCGGTTAAAATTCTTTGGATTACTATCCTGTGGATGTTTTAGCTGGATTATTATTATTATTATTATTATTATTATTATTATTATTATTATTATTATTATTATATATATATATATATATATATATATATATATATATATATATATAGAGAGAGAGAGAGAGAGAGAGAGAGAGAGAGAGAGAGAGAGAGAGAGAGAGAGAGATAGATAGATAGATAGATAGATAGATAGATAGATAGATAGATAGATATAAAAAGACTGGGATATATATATATATATATATATATATATATATATATATATATATATATATATATATATATATATATATATATATATTGTGGAAATTTCGGTATATTTTCTAGTAAGTCATGGGTTGCTTCCCTTTGTTTGAGACCGTTTGAGGGTGAAGGCTTTCAGTTTTTGCTTACGTGCCAGGTTGAAGGTCACATGGATTATTTTGCGTAGGAGTTGGGTTAGGTTGAAGCCATTTTGTGTCACGTGGTTTCTATTTTTAGAAATGATGCATTAGTTCTGTCTCGATTTGATATTGGCGCGAAGTTTAACCAGAACAGACTTGGGCGCCGGAGTCGACACCTTTTAAAACTGTTTCTCCGTCCATAGTTGGGACGTTAAATTTTGAGAAGAATTTCTACTTGAAGAAATTTAAGAAATAGAGTATCTCTTGGCAAGAATTGCCTTTTATGTATGAAATATTCTTCCTTTGGTCAACGAATATTTCCCTTTGAAGATGTTTCAAGTCAGAGACTTGCAATGAAGAATTATGGAGAATTTGAACGAGATAAAAATATCTCCGGGCACGAAATTGCCTATGTTGAAGAACTTAACTCTCGGGAACTGGAATACTTTGCTGTTGAGAAGATTCTGAATCAGAGATTAAGAATCGTAAAGTGTGATCATCCTTGCAACACAGATCGATTTGAAAGAGATAACTTTAAAAATTGGATCCTCACAT
The DNA here is from genome assembly GCA_963556195.1 of Sepiola atlantica. NCBI lineage: Eukaryota > Metazoa > Mollusca > Cephalopoda > Sepiida > Sepiolidae > Sepiola > Sepiola atlantica. The sequence goes on along the minus strand of OY744520.1, from coordinate 195,036,195 downwards.
GATCGCGTGTGATGCTATTTGGGACAAACTGTGAAAAAATCAAGTATTATGTTTATTTGAAATTTGGACTGTTCTGGTGACGTATTTCTTACGTTGGGTTTGTTATAAGAAAATTATAGAAGAAAAGGAAAGAAAAAGGAAAAAAGGAACTTTGTGACAGACGTTCGATAAAATGAAAAAAAAGGTTATTTTACCATGGAAATTATGTCGGCATTCAGCACGGTTTGTCAATTTTATTACTTTTGATTGTAACTTTAGTGTAAAGAAAAAAAAGAGACTATTTGATTGATTTTGTAAGAATACTGCCTTTATAGTCTTAGATTGTGTTTTATTTGTGAAGAAAAAAAAGGATTACTTATTTTGCGAACGAAAAGTAAGGTTTTATTATCTGCCTCCCTTTTTAAGATTGTGTCTATTTTTGTTGTATA
>OY744520.1:195023267-195030767 GCA_963556195.1 Sepiola atlantica | reverse complement strand
CCAGCACAGAGAGGTATGTGATCCCGGTTTTAGATCCGGAGACTTTCGTTTCCTTTTAGATTACCGCTGTTCTGGGACTGCTTGGGATATCCATATGTGGAAAATATCGTATATGGTATCCATAACTTCTTCTTCATCATCCTGGGGGTGCTGTCGGTGTCATCCGACAGTCGTTTTCTAATTTGATTTAGGTGTCTCTTATAAGAGAATTGAGGGTCTTGGATTATGTAAACCATATTTCCAATTCTTTTTTCTATCGTACCAAGTTCCCAGAAAGATGTGTTATTTTTAAACATCTTGAAAAATACGTTTTCCCCTGGGATGTAACATATTTTGGTACATTAGAGGTTTGTCCTTATTGGTTTGTTTTCGCAGCAATTTGTCGAAAACGGATCTATCTTACGCGCAAAAATTATTTCTACAGGAGATAATGATGATGAGGTATTAATATTTGACGTGATCTTGTATTTGTGAAAACACTTTGTGAACGTGTTCCCGGTGTTGTTCCATATTTTTACTATTTATTAAAATATTTCTAGGTATGCGATCGTGAAATCAAGTTCGCCCAGCATAGTATCCAGAACTTGCTGGAAAACTGCTGGCGCGTCTTTGACACCGATAGCAAGCCTTTCAAACGTGTATAATCCGCGATGCGTGTTTATACATAGTAATTTTTAACTTACTTCTTCAACAGGTGTTTGGAGGTAAGCATCACTAAGATTAATTTTTTAGAAGAATTTGTTTCCATTTAGTTTTGTAAAATCTTTTTCTTGAATTAGGAGTGGATAATGGTAGTCCTGTCAAAATATCGGCACACATACGGATTTCTTTAGATTTGTTTTAGATAGACAGTAGGTGCTGCCCACTTTAGATAAAATGACGGTCTTTACTAATCTAATACCTCGTTTATTTTTTCTAACAAAGTGAAAAACACATTTTTTCTTTCTGTTCAAATTTTGCTGACATCTTCTATATCGACCTAGACTGCCAGAAAAAACTTCGAAAGTTTTTTTTCAATTTCTTCTTATGTTTTTCTGACTCAACTTTCTGGTAAAAAGTGCTGATTGGTAAATACCATAAATTGAACTGTGCATCCAGTCTGTGCCAAATAAATTGTTGGTGTTTTTAATACGAACATTTTCAATATTTTGGTAGTTCCGCTAAAAGTAACATTGGTAATAATTTCACCTTCGAATTTAATTTTCACATCTGTCACCGTTCTTGCTATTTTGTTGGTTTTTAGCATACTTTGTTTATTCAATCTTTTCCAGTGCAGGTTGATTATCGACACGTCTGAACCAGAGTCTAGTTGTAACTTGACATTTTTAGTCAGAAATTTTCCTTGTGCGTACTTTCTTATATTTGTGCCGACCTGTTCGTTTGATTTTGTGGATTGGACCCGACTTTTATTTTTTTTTTTCTTATTCGTTTTGCAATGTGAACTCTTGTGTCCTACTTTATTACAAGTTAGACAGGTTTTTAAACGGTATTGGGCAATCCATAACCCAATGAAGAGATCCACAACAGAAACAGGGGCTAGGCGGCAATTTGTTCTTTTTTTATTGGGGTGGCTTGTTTTTGTAGGAGCGTGAAAATAATCTCTCTTTTTCGTTTGACTTGCTTTTGAAAGAGAGTTGAAATGTCATATCTGCCTATCTTTATTATGTGAGCAATGGCCGACTCCTCAATATCTTTGAAATCTTGTTTAACACTTACAAATCACCGGTAGACTTCGGTTATTTTCTGTAATGTTAAATTTGGTTCACTTTCTAACTTGATTGGGACTCTACGTCTGATTTCTGAGTATCTAGCTGATACACATCCTTGTACGAATATTAGGCATTTAAAGTTATCCGTACTGAGTTCAGCTAGTTTTAAATCGTCACAGTGTTTATTAACGATTGACGCGAAAGTCGAGTAGTCTTCGCTGTCTTTTCTGATTAAGTTCATGCACTTCCACTTTTTTTTGGAACAGGGAAGTTTTAGAGCTAAATAATTCTGTTAAAAGTTTAACAGCTTCATAAAAAGTCAAGTCGTTGGTTTTTCGGGATAAAATATAGTCCACGAATTTGGTATATCGGTGATCTCTAATTTTCGGAGAAGTAGGCAAGCTTTTTAAAAGTCTGCTCAATTTTCACAATCTATTTTTTATAGATCCTCATACCTTCTGAAATATCAAGCGATGGTTATATCCTCGCCTGAGGAATAAGTGAAATTGTCAATTGCACTCCAAACGGCATTTTGAGAAAATGCATTTTCGTTCACGGTATTTTGACCCCTATTCGATATTGTTTGAAATCTTCAAACTTTTGCGGTCTTTCTTCGATTTTTTGTTGTTCTTCTTATAGATTTTGAAATCTTTCTTTGTTTTTAGTCATAGTTGCATTTGGTATTTAACGAGTTCTGCCACGTTGATTTGACATCTTAATCTTAGATGTGTCTTTATAGTATACGGCTTTTATAAGTATTTTCTTTTATACTACGCTGCTAACGTAATAATAGTTGCAAAAGATAGAAAAAGTATAAAACCTTTTTTGCCAACAAAAGGAATCACTTATTTTAGCAAGTCTTTCACTTAACAGTATTTTTACGGTTAGTACTTTAGTGAACAGTAAAAAGTAAGGTTTATAATTCCGACGGAGATACTTTTTTCTTTTGGAGAGAAAAAAAATAATGTATTCTTTTCTTGTTAAAAATTAACACAGTGCCGGAATAGAAATAATGAAATCATTGACTTTCTTCTTTCTTTGAGAGAAATAGGTTTGTTTCTTCGTAAGACTAAAAGGAAGAGGGGAAATCACTTTGGCTAAAAAAATAACTTACGGGATTTTATGCTTGGTCTGCTGGTAAAGCCTGTTTTTAGAACTTTGGAAGTTGTCCGGTAATTTTGCCGTTGGTTTCTTCACATGCGTCCATTTTAAGGTGCTCAAATAAAAGTCCCTTAATGTTCATTGTCCCCAGTGTTGTGGACCTGTAAGGGGTCCGCAAAGAAAGAGACGAACTCGGATTTAATGGTAAACTGTTTTTATGGAAATAGCTCCAGACAAGGCATGAAGCCACTTGATGTAAGGAGCTAACAAGAACAAATATGATTATCGCAAAGACAGGAGATTCCTATTGACCTTAGTCTTAGAAAGAACCAAAATTATAGGTAGGAGGAAAACAGTCAACATGAAGAGAGTTCCACAGGCCTGCGGTTCTTGGAAATAAGCTACTGGAATAGGAAGCTGTATTACAATGAGGTATTAAAACAGCGAATTGATGAAGACCACTAGACCAACGAGTCAAACGAGCTGGAACAAAAGAGGCGTGGAATAGATTACATAATTCTGAAGAGCACCTGCCATAATAGTGTTTATAGAAAACAAGTACATTGAAGAAAGTATAAGACAGTATATAAGGAGAGTGGTTGAACGTCTGTCTGACTGTCGGTATTAGACTGGGTAGTTCCAACACCGTGAGGCGTGTGCTCCAGGTATTTATAGTGAAGCGGGAGAGTTCATATAGTCTGTAAGGTAGGTACCATAACATAATTACATATATTTCTTCACTGAATTATTCCAAAAATGTCAACATTTTCTTACAAAAAATTAAGAAAAAAAGTTGAGGGGGGAGAATGAGCAAAACCAAATTGAAAGTTAAAACTCATTGCTTCCTTTTTTAACGTACAACCATAACAGAACAAAGTTCATATTTATTAATTTAAGAGTTTAAAAAAAGGTCGAAAGCATTTATGGGATTTAAAGTTTTATATTTCATAAGACTTCCTATGTATTTTTTATTGCAAAACCGACTTTTTAATGACATATGTTCCTACATTGAATTATATTTCGAAAGATATGAATATTTTCTTACAGGAATAAGTGAACCAAAAATGAAAGTAAAAAGACTCCCGGGCAACATTGGGGAGATACATCTAGTTATTTATATAGTTATTCGTATCGGTGTTTATTCCAACTCTTAGGGGTTTTTCTGTCGTATTTTACGGGCGTCACTAAACAACGATTTTTAGAGTCCATTCTTTTTTACCTCATGGTGTGTAACTAGGTAAAAACGAAGAGCTAGACCGGACGCGTCTGGTCCAGTTCCAGCTAAAAACATGTGGAGAGGCAGCGCCTTGATTTCCAATTTCGCACAACGCATGTACGGATCTTTTTTTCACCGTAGCCAGTATAGCTCAGGAGAGATAATTTGAAATTGACTCAAAGGGGCATAACTTAGAATGTACTGAGCCACCACCTTTAATATTTGAAGAATTTTCTTGGCGTTAAGATCGGTAGTGGGGAGTGGCGGTGGCTAAATGGTTAACGACACGGACTGACGACCTCGGTTAAAATCCGGTTCGTTCCACAGAAACACTTTCACTTCGGAGGTTGGCAACCTTCACGTGGTCCCTCCCGTAAGTATTCGATGTATTTCTAGAAATAATTCTAAGTAGAAAGATATTGGAGAAAACAATAGAATCATCTGGTTCATACGAAATGAATGAATGAATGAATGAATGAATGAGGGTTGAGGTTCAATCAGGGTTGAGGTTAAAGTTAAGGTTCAATATTTACAATCATTTTATCATAATTAATCAAACAATCTTTTTAATCCTTCATTAATGAACATTTGTCATAAGTCAGGAAATGGATTTCATGAATAAACAGTGAGGCAGCTACTTTAACTTGGGGGATAACTGTGTTCACATTTCATCTACAATAGGTGGTAGAACTGTAACAAGAGTGGATGTAAATGTATAAAAATATTGTTATGAACGGGATTTTCCACATAAGGCTACAGTAAAAAGAAATCGGAAAATTCCGTTCGAATTTAAAGATTATAACTAAGGCTATGTGTCAGGATATTGTTGGATATGACCACTCGTCCCATGCTTTAACCGGATTCGGTTGGCTTAATGTATCTGTTTTACGGCATACCATCCCTTTTGCCGAAACACAATACCTACCATTACATATTCTTAATTGAACATAAGTTGTTATTTTACCAATAGCTGGGAGGAAATAGAGGATTCAAACTTTTCCCAACAATATAAATGCGTAAATGACCACATTTTATGGGATTGGTGGGATTTGAACTCGCTATAGCCGATTACATATCCCACCCTGTTATCCTATTGATCTCTTGTCTGTAACATTTCCTGCCCCTTAAGTCTCATATTCTAGCCGCTTAATATATGTACTAGCTATATCGCCTATCCGAATAGTAAACACATTTAGCGATGAAATTTTTACGTGAAGAAAACAGGAATGCTGGAATAATAATTTAGTCTCTAAAAAAAAAGTTGGGTACCCTTTTCTGTTAAAATCAGGCAACTCATAATTCGAAAGACATCAGGTCAAGAAAACGATAGATTTATTGAGTCGCAATCAGTCATTACCTCACGATTAATTACACTGGGCCGTTTTATCATAGACAGATAGATAAATACCATTAAGCGTACAAATTTGCTATTTTTGATCTCTTCTTCAAGATCAGATATTTATAGACCAGAATTCTCTCGTTTTATATGAAGTCACTTCCCATTTTCTGTATCCCTACTTACGTTCCCGCATTTTTTGATTGACCTATTTATCTCTTGTCTATAAAATGTTCTGTCATTTAAGTCCCATAGCCTAACCACTAACATATGTACTAGGTAAAATGTCTACTAGCTATCTCGCCTACCTGAATAGTTAACACATTTAACGATGAAAATAGCATTTCAAACATAAATGTAGCAGAGCAATCCTTTTTTTATTTATAAAATTTGTTGCGGTTTTATTTGCTTATTTTTTACTTAATTCTATCGATTCTTTCTTCTCTTCATTCCTCCTCTTTCTCTTTCTCTCTCTCTCTCTCTCTCTCTCTCTCTCTCTTCTCTCTCTCGCTGTTTATTTTTCTTCTTGTTCTTTATATCGCTCTCTGTTTCTCACTTTCTTCTTCCCTACCTTATATCTTTTATCTTTATTCTTTCTTTCCCTCTAAATATTTTATCTGTCTATCTTTCTATCTATCTTCATCTCTGTTTTCTTTTCTTTCTTTTCTTCGTTCTTCATATCGATCTGCTCTTCTCTGTCTTTTTTCTGGTTCACTCACTGTCTATCTCTTCATTTATATATATATATATATATATATATATATATATAGAGAGAGAGAGAGAGAGAGAGAGAGAGAGAGAGAGAGAGAGAGAGAGACGTAAGGGGCTACTGAGAATTAGGAGAAAAGTTTAGGGGTCATTCTAAATTGGGAGCTGTGCAGCGAGATGCTTGTTCACTTTAGTTTTAAATTTCTGCATTACGGTATAGTCGGGGAAACAGGGATCAGGGAGGGATTTCCAAAGGCTGGCAGCTCGAGAAAAAAAGGAGTAGATAGCTCTCCGACATCTGGGTGCCTCCACAGTGAATGGATGTGATTTAGATGAGTGTCGGGTTAGTCGAGTGTATATACGTCGAGGGTTCACCAGAGCAGCAAGTTGATCGGAGCACATTCCATTGAGGTACTTGTAAAACAAGCACAAGGATGTAACATTGCGGCGATGGAACAGGGGCTGGAGCTTGATTGATAGTGAAGGGCCTATTAGATTAGACACTTTTTTTTTGGGGGGGGGGCTTGTCTCAGAGAGAGAGAGAGCGAGAGGTGGAGAGACGAGTGGGTGGTGCAATAGCCCAGATGTGACAACAATACTCGATGCATGGGCAGACGGTGGCTTTGTAGAGATATAGGATACTGTCTGGTGTGAGAAGTTTTCTAGTATGATAGAGGGAGCCCACTTTCTTGGCAGCAGCCTTGGCAATGTCTTCTATGTATCCCTTCCAATTCATGTTACATGTGAATGTTGAGTTGAGTAGTTTGAACGTTGGACTCTCTGATTGTGTGTTATTTGACATAATAATCGGTGGTTGAAGAAGTTTTTTGTAGTTCTTGCAGGAAAGAACTTTATCTTAGCAGCATTAAATGATACCATCCATTTATGTCCCCAGACTTTCTTCGGACTTTCTTCGGAGTCAGCCATTGCCTCGGATATGTGCGCGCCCGTTTTACCGAACATGACGAGAGTAGAGCGTGGTGTTGTCAGCAAATATACCCATCTCAGACACAATGTCATCAGGGAGGTCGTTTATGAAAATCAGGAACAATGACTCGAATCCTGGGGTACACCTGTCATGTTGTTTGGATGAACGGCCCTCGAGGACTACCTGGATCTTTGTTTTGGATAGGAAGGATCAAATTATATTAAATATTCGTCCGCAATACCATATGAATTATTTTTATTAGAAGATCCTTATGCCATACCTTGTCAAAGACTTTGGATATATCAAGCGCTACCACCCTAGCTTCACCTGCTTTGTCCTGGTATCTGCGTTCAGAGATGACCGTTAGGATATCCGCAGTAGACCGTGCTTGTCTAAGTCCATATATATATATATATTTTTTTTTTTTTTTTTTTTTTTTTTTTTTTGAAAAACCATAACAATAGTATTTGTTAAAATAAATAAATAATATTTATTTATTTTA
>OY744520.1:195005767-195015767 GCA_963556195.1 Sepiola atlantica | reverse complement strand
GAGTATTGCTGCCACATATGGGGGAGCGCTAAGAGCACTCGTTTTTTACTTGACAGAGTGAAAATTTTGCTTCAAAATCTAGTAGGGTTGATCTCTTATCTCCCCATACAGTCTTGCTTGATTCGTGAAGGAATGTGGCGAGACATCACATAAAATATGCTGATATGCATTTGCTGCAGCCATAAACATGAACATTTTTTCTTCTTGCGGAGAGCAGCCCATGCGAGGTGATTTGGTCACACCATGACCAATCATATCCCTGTCCGTATTACTTTCAACTGAACCATTGAAGGACTACTACCAGGTACTTTGGGAATTAGACAGCAGTCACAGAGAGCTTCCAGACACCGATGGAGAAAGAAGTCCTCTCTCCTTCCTCCGTCGCGTAGACGCCGGGCAAAGCTATATTCATTTGAAGATATACTGCTCGAAGAAAGCTTTCAGCAGCCAACCAATTTTGTCACTCTTCTATTCCTGTCTTCATTGTTTAAATTACAGCAACCTACACCCAACGGTGTAGGTCACTTTCATAAATGCATATCTTTGTTGTTTTTACAGGGTTTTCTTTTCGTTTCGTTCCTATTTACTTGCCTTCCCAGGAGGGCAAAGTTTACACAAGGTCGTTTTTTTTTAATATGGGGAAAATCCAGCTCCTCAAAAGGGTCACTCTGGATTGGAACAAAAATAAAAATTGCCCATATCTAGAAGGAGTTCTCCTTAACTGACCGAGGACAGAATAAACTAATGTAGCACCATAACAGATACTGCACTTTCTTCCTAGCCAAAAGGCCAAGTCATTTACCTCATCAGAAGGAGGTTAGACACCAGGTCAAAGAATTTTTATTTACCTTCTCTCTAGGAGGCTAGACACATGGTCAGGTGTGGTTAGTGAACGTACTAGGATTGACGCGCTCTGGCTTACGAAAAATGCCTGGACAGTCCCGTCGGGATGCCCTAGTAGGGCACCGCAGGCGATTGACAATAAACCAACCCCTTCTCAGCGGGTGGGAGGGCAAAGCCTGGGAGGGTGGACCTCCTAGAACTACACAGGACAATACATCAGACCGGCGGAATATCCACCGAAACAGATGCTACATTTGGTATTTATCTACCTCCCACAGCGGTAAGATGTGAACCAAGGTCGGGAAAGTAAGATTGAAAAGCCTTAGAGGAAGAAGATCACTCTGGCCGTCAAAAAATGCCTGGACAGTCCCGTCGGCATTCCCCGGCATAGGCGCCTCAGGTGATTAGCAATAAACTAACCCCTTCTCAAAGGCTGAGAAGGCAAAGCCTGGGAGAGTGGACTTCCTTGAACTGCACAGAACAGAACCTCAGACCGGTGGAATCAAGACACAAAGGCCAAAACTGTACAGGTCTACAGAGTGAGCATCCGTCAAAACAAATACTACACTCTGATCTTTAGCCAAAAGGTCACGAAGAATTTCTATTCGTTTCGTTTAACGACCCTTTTGTTACAAATTATCATAGGAGTTTGTCTTACAGTCTGTGCGAAGACGAAGTCTCCATACAATTGGTGATTTTGCATCACTTGCAGCGAGTGCATGTTGTCTTTAGAGACATGACCGGTCAGAAAAGCTGTCTAGATGCGAAGACCTTTACACAGCTTTGTATATTAACTATATCCAAGCATAAGAAATAATCTGACTCGGCAGTATTGGGAGGTTTGAAGGATTTTTTTTATTTTTCTCAATTTGTTTGGTTTTGGTGTGGACGGTGAGCCCGCACACAAACATCTATGTCGGTATAAACGTAGCTAATGGTGTTAAGGAATGCTGTGAGAATTTCGTTTCAACGTGACGATATTGAAAATAATTAATCATTTGTAACAATGGGGCGTTCGGTAACTCCATTTGTCAATCTCTCGAAAACGAAGTAAAGAAGTGAAATAATGTTTTTATGAACATACACACACACACACACACACATACATATATATATATATATATATATATATATATATATATATATATATATAATTCTTTTCTTTTATTCTCATCTATTCTTGTTTTGTTTTTGTCTTCTTTTGATTTGTTTTTTAGGTTTTTTTTGTTGTTGTTTCCAAACAGTAAACCTGTCACTTTAACTGGGAGTTTTCGCGTGTAATTCTAATCGGACCCCGCTAAAACAATGCTAATTTATTATTTCGAAAAAAAATTGTTTTGATATTGGAACGGAGGCTTCTTATCCATTTGTTTGTTTCTGTTGTTTTTGTCTGTTAATTTTCTTATTCAAGGTGGGCGTTCAAATGTTATCACCAACTGATTCTTAGTCGACTCATTTTCAATGTGAAAAATCCGTCCGGGGAATCCGATTCCAAAAGAACGACGGCTTAGATGACTTCTATTGCTGGACTTGTATATACGCACGCACACACAGACAAACCTGCACATACGCACACACACATCTTCTAATATATATATATATATAGAGAGAGAGACGATTTTCCCCTGTACCTTCTCGGAGTATAGGAAAATAACCACATGCATCACAGGCTACTAAACTCACCATTACATTACACTTATTCACTCGAGCGTGTTTTAGTAAATTTGTTATTATTTTTTTCTACCTAACACTAGATATTACATTTGGCCCACCATCCACCTCTCTCCGAAAAACCAACTCCATATAGGTGGTAGCAAAAACTTTCCTCTCTAACAATTCTGTACTGTCACTCTACTCATCGACACCGGGAACTAATACACACAGTTTAATTTTCACACACCACCGGTTCTTCTTCATTATTTGCCTGGTATTAATTTAACACGCATGCCAATAATCAAGCTTAGGTTAATTGGCCTATTTTCACATGCATTTGTAACCCGAAACAGTGGCGCAATAGGTAAGAAGGTAGGTTTCATGATCGTCAGTTTTAGCGTTCGATCCCATTCTACTCTACCACTTTTTTCTTTAAATTTAAAACATTCGCCATACGGTAGACGGGGAAGAAAAAACAATAGGCCGTTGCTTTTTTTATTCGACGTCATGCAACGCCGGGCGACGGGTTCCGCTAGTTATAAAGTAAAATGATTCTTTCCCCTATGTCATTGACGACTATAGCTTACTATCCAAAAGCTGAATATACGAATCCGATTCGGCTGTTTCTTGATACGTGTGTTCCGAAAATATCCGTTCGTTTCGTTCGCTTTCAGTAATTTTTACCTTTTTTCCGGCTCGACAGCTTCTCTTTACATAGTCACTCATACAGTAAATCGTAGGAATTTTCACCCTCATGTCCAGATTTACTACCATTGCCATCCATGTACACGTGGAAATCTTCATCATATAATCACTTTTCTTCGTATCACCGTTATTATTTCATTTTATCGTTCTTGCTGTTGTCTCTATCTACTCTACATTTTCCACCTAAATACTGAACGCTCTATTCACCTACCCTTTCTTTCTTTTTTTAGGTAATGTGTTTTTATTGACTATTCGTTTACCTTCTCGACTGATGGATTAACCGAATAGCAGATTAGAAAATTGGCCTGACTTTTCGTTAACAGTCGCTTCCGTTACTCTTACTTGTTAATCTTTATTGATTTTTTTTTGCATATCATATAAAAGTGTTTCGAACCATAGGATTTACGTGAAAACAATTAAGCTTAGTGTAACAGCAAGCAATCTGGGGCAAAAAATCTCGGAGACGAGTAGTACAGGCGAATGTATTTATTATGCGTGCACGTGGCCAATTCTGAATATAACACCTTTTTTCTCACTGTAAAACTGTAAATACAGTAAATAAATTAGTCTTACAAACATGTTCTAAGAAACAAAACAAAGAAAATTGGAAGAAAGCGAAAAGTTAAATAGGTTCAGAGAACTCTGCGTTGCTTACCTCTATTTTACCAAGCTACTTGTCCCAGAATGACCAACGTCTAACGCAAGCTCATCGGACGTCCGAATCCCATGCTGGCTGATTTGAAAAAGACCGCTTCTGATCAAGCAGGCGGTGTAGAGGCAAGACAGTTCTCCGTGTACATGTCTTCCGGAAGAGGACGGTGCTGAAGATAAAATGTCCCCTTCCTGAATTTTGATCGGCTAACATAAAAAAAACTCTTGCATTCACACTTAGGTAACAGCAGGTACATGCTGTTACTTACTTTACTTTCTTATTTATTTTACAGTACCTGTTTTACAAATTACAAATACCTAGGTGCAACATAGCATTTCATTCCAAAGACGTAGCTTTTTACATTTTCGGAATAGCAGAATTACATTTTCGAAGAGTACGCGGCCTTTGCAGCCAATAACACAATTGCTCACCAATATTCGTTTCCATTATTTTTTCAAACATAAACATTCGTTATTTCTTTTTATTTCTTTTTTGTTCATTATTTTTATAATAAAGTAAAATGATTTCACATATTTTATTAACGCTTATAACTTTCTAACCAAAACCTGCATATGCGATTCTACTTCATCGTCGATCATAGCTTTCTTAACAAAAGCTGCATAAAAAAATCTGTTTCATCAGCCAATTAGGCAAATTCTTGATACGTGTTTCAGAAAATATGCGTTCTCTTTCAATATAGTTTACATTTTCTCCGGCTCAACAGATTCTACACAGTTATATATGTATGACGACCGCCACAAAAGTCTCAAAATAACATTGATAGGTGGGATCAACTGACTAGAGGACTTCATGTACCAGCTTTGAAATCTTTTCTCCACGTTTTCAAATAATGTGAATATAGGGGGTCACGGCTGAACTATGGGCCAAATCGTCCAGTGTACCACGGTCCCTGCGAACAAGAAAGAATAAATAAAAATAATAAGAGACATTTAATTATATTATTATTTTCACTTTTTGTCTTCTTAACAAAAGCTGCCTATAAAAATCTGTTTCTTCAGCCAATTAGGCAAATACTTGATGCGTGTTTTCAGAAAATATGCGTTCTCTTTCAATATAGTTTACATTTTATCCGGCTCGACAGCTTCTCCACAGTCACCATACAGGACGTTGTAAGTATTTTCACTCTCACACTGAGATCTACTACAACTGCCACTGACTTACACCGGCAGTCTACTTCATAGAATAACTATTTCGTCGTAACACCGTTATTATTTCATATTCACCAATCTTGCTATTGTCTGTTAGCTATTCTGTATTTCCTACCTAAATACGGAACGCTCCCTTCAACTACATTGTCTTTTCTATGGGTGTTTTGATTGGCTATTTCAGTGACTTTCTTTTACATTCTCGATTGCCGGAATGACATTAGCAGATTATCAGAATGGCCCTAAATGTTTGTTAACAGTCGCTTCCATCATTATTACTTTTTAATGTTTATTTACTTTTAATGCATTCCAAATTGACGTTTTCAGAATTCTATGATTTATATTGAAAGGATATTCCCTGGTCACGTGGGGTACACAGTACCAAATTTCAGCGAATTACAAATAGCTTTATGAAACATTTATTCTAGGAATAGCAATATTACATTTCCGAATGCTAAGCCGACATTGCAGTGAACAACACAGCTGCTCACCCAATGTTCGCTTGCTTTTTCCAAACATAGAAATATCTAATTTCTTCTTATCTATTTATTTTTTCATTCTATTAACAAATTTTCAAAAAGTATGAATTTTATAACAAACTTTTCACTCCAATGCCGATTCTCAAACGGGTTAAAAGCAAACGTTGTTACGGACGATTTTTTTTACTAAAAACAGACGACCTGGCATTCGAACCTCATCGGAATGACAGAGTGCAGACAGGACCGACCAAGATACATTTTCGGCAAAATGAACTTTTTACGGTCCCTTAGACTATAAATTAACTTTTACCGATCTATTTTTAAATGTGGATATACTTTTCCCTGTTTGTATTCTATCCAAACTTTTGATAAACTCATTGTGCGATTTTCATCTATATTTTTCACTTGTGCCATTTTTCATATTGATCCAAAAATAATTCTTTGGGTTGAGGAAGGTAAAAAAAAAATTTAAGGGTGTGCGGAAATTTTTTTGTGGGGGGGGGGTCGGAAATTTTTTTTTAACTAAAAATATTTCTGTAGGTGGGGGCGGGTAAATTTATTTTGGGGAGTCGGAAATTTTCTTTTGTGGGGGGGGGGTAGTCGGAAATTTTCTTTTTGGGGGCGGGGTCGAAATTTTTTTTTTTAACTACAAATATTTCTTTGGGTGGGGGAAAGTAAAAAAAATTACGGGGGGGGGTCAGAAATTTTTGGAGGGGGTGAATTTTTTTTTTTACACTAAAAATAATTCTTTGGGTCGGGGAGGGTAACATTTTTGGGAGATCGGAAATTTAGGGGGGGGGGCGAAAAAAAAATTTCTAACTAAAAATATTTCTTTGGGTGGGGAAGGGTAAAAAAATTTAGGCGGGGAGTAAAAAAATGTTGGGGTCCGAAACAAAGAAAATCAATGTCTCACCACCCAAGAAATATGGGTGAGTGTTCATTTCTAACGCAGCAGCCTAGCAAAAATAGACGACCGTAGGGAGGCTATTTTGCTAGTATATATAAAGAATAGAAGAAATAACGATAGATAAGAATACAAAACTAATCGATAAGAAACCAAAACTCTCTCTCCCTTTGTTCTGTGATAATAATAATAATAATAATAATAATAATAATAATAAAAATAAGAAGAAGAAGAAGAAGAAGAAGAAGAAGAAGAAGAAGAAGAAGAAGACAAACTGATAAGGTTCTTGAATATTTGAAACCCGACTTAGGCTTTCTAAACAAAAACAAGAACTTGCTTAATCATTAGAATAGGCTGTCCCTTCGATATCAGACTGCAAGAGAAACAATGGAAATGTAAAAAAGTCAAAGTGATTCTCGTTTTTATTGAAGCGAGCCGGACACACGTACGTTTACTTTTATTATAAAAAGTGCATGTGATTTGCCAATGTCAACTTGTCATTTATATTGGTTTCCGCACTCGAAGATTTTTCTTAGTATACTTCACTCACAAACAAACATCAATTAACCATTTCTTTATGGTTTGGTTTGATCGATTGAACAAAATTGAAATCGACTTGTACACGATGTATGCCATATTTTGATAAATAGTTTTTGGCTCTAATTCAAGTGTTGATCTCTTTACGATGTCGCATTATACCCAAGGGATATAATGAATTAATGGTGTTTTGGCATGAACCTCAAGTTATTTATATAAGTAGATGTATATATATATATGTTTATAAAGTTGAAGCTAGTCGTAATCAATGGTAATAAACACACACATACATTTATTGATATGCATTATAGACCCAAATAATCATATTTGGATGCGTTTTTTGTTTCTTTCCACAAAATACATTATTTTTTCTGTATTTTGTTTTCTTGTGTGCAATATATATATATATATATATATATATATATATATATATATATATATATATATATATATATGCGCGTGTGTGTGTGTGTAATTACAGAAGATAAAGGCAACATCGGTACCGTCGGTTTCAAATCCAAACAAAACGGACCTATAGATGGCTTCCTATGCCGGACTCTGTTCAGCCTTTGTTTATGTATGTCTCCTTGAAGAGAGTCCGGCATAGGAGGTCATCAATAGTTCGCCTTTGTTTGAATTAGAAACCGACGGTACCGATGTTGTCTTAATCTTCTGTAATTAATATTAATAAATATTACGCTCTTATCTTCAGATTCTTCTTAATAATCGAGCACTTTGCTGGGGTTCTCTCCCCCTAACCTTATATGTATATATATATATATATATATATATATATATATATATATATATATATATATATATATATACCCATGTGCTTTTTCCTTTTTCGGGAATTATCAATGTGAAGGATGACTGTTCTTCCAGTCGCACGATTCGAACCCCAGACCGAAGTCACCTTTAACTTACAAGTCTGAACCACTTACCCAACAGCCACGAGGAAAGTGGAGAATTAAAATCTATTTATGTCAATAAAAGCGGACGTATTTTAGTAGGCTGTCATAACAGTGTTCAACAATTCAGTCGGACGGAAATTTCCTTTACGCATTTAATTGGCAGCATAATTTTAATTATCTTAAAGTGTTCATGCTCTGTTAAAAGGTATATATATATATATATATATATATATATATATATATATATATATATATATATATATGTGTGTGTGTGTGTGTGTGTGTGTGTGTGTGTGTAGGTTCTTACAAAAAGTATATATTAAAGTATATACTCTTTATAATACTCGAAAATGTTCCAAAATTGCAAGCTCAATAAAGTTGTATTACAAGCTTCAGAGCATATATATTTTATAGTTGCATTTCAATGACCATAGGAACAATGAATCCATAAGCATAACTTCCATCTGTTCTCTTATTTTCTTTATCTTCATAGATCGTCGAACAACCATAAGCATAACTTTCATCTATTCTTTCAATTTCTTTATTTTCATATCAGCATAAATTTCATCTTTTCTTTCAATTTTTTTATTTTTATATATCGGCGAATAAATATAATTCTTCTTTGCCTCTAAAACAAAATGTATTTATATAATTGTATTTTATTTTATTTATTTATCTATTTCTAAACTTAACTTTTTGTCCATCTTACGCGCGTTTCACAGCAACACCAAGAGAAATACATAGACTTCATCTAAGCCTCGTTGATCATCAGAGAAATTGTTCATTCAATACTAATAGGAAAATCACATCATTTCAAAGACATGAGAAATGAAGATCGGAAAAACCTTTTTCTTATTTCTTAATCCATGGATTATCAAAGATATGCTCTTATCATTAGAGAAAATTCGATGGTTAAGTCAATAAAATATCTTTCAAAATCCAATGGATTAAGGAAAGAAAAAAGTTCTTTTTATATTATATCTCTTGTTTGAACAATTGATGATTTAATAAATATTTTCTACTTTATATATATATATATATATATATATATATATATATATATATATATATATATATATATATATATATATATATAAGGAAATTGTAGTTTGCTTGAAGCATTGCTGGTAAATAGAAATGTAAGTTCGTAATCTGAGGCAAGAGCAATGCGATATAGGTACCGGAAAGTGGAACAGATGAACAAAAATAAATGAGAAAAGAAAATATGAATGGAATCTCAAATCAATTTATTCATATTTCACGGTTTAAATACCAAAACAGTAAATAGAAAAAGGTTCACTGTCAAGCAATTTAAAAGGTCCGGAATAGAGGGTAAACTTTAATTTTCGAGCGTGGAACCTCTTATTATCAAAAGAAACAGATATTGCACGCAAAAAAACTAAAATACAGGAAAAATAATGTATCTGGTAATTTATTCCTTTGAAATTGCGTAACCTTGTAAGAAAAGATATAAGGCCATTCTAGCTTTTGTGTGTGTATTCAATTGTGATATAGCCCACCTTTCCAGCCTCCTTTCCCTTACTAGATGCCATATAATTCCTCTCACATTATGACATCCGGTCGTCTAAGTTTTTGCCATGTAATCTATCTACACAAACAAACGCTAAATTAGGTGACACGTATTTAAATTTTGAAATAAATTAGCGTTTATTTCCTCAACAGAAAATACACAAACGGTTTATTTTAAATATTACTTTAAATTTGATCATGTGATCTCTTCAGTTTTAAATCTGATGTTTTTCTTCTTCTTTGTTAAATATGAACAATTAAAAATCAGACATGTTTTGTTAAATCGACAAGATTGTAGTTTTTATAGCTAACGATCGAAAAATCTCCATGGATGTGTCGCTTTTCTACATCTTTGTATCAATAAAAATATTAATATAAATATATATAGAGAGAGATAGAGATTTTATTTAGTTTATAAACATATTTGTTTCACAACTTTCACATGTAAATGTAAGTTTTAATATTATAACACACATACACATACATATATATATATATTAGTCTTTCATGTATCCACATAAAATTTTATAAGGAAATATAATTTTTTATGTATCAATTTTCAGTATTTACTTCAACAGTGCTCGATACGTAGGGTCAGTATATTTCAATGTGTATTC
>OY744520.1:194998267-195003267 GCA_963556195.1 Sepiola atlantica | reverse complement strand
CAGGTTCAGTATGTAAATAATTATTTTGGGAACAGATCGAAAGAAAAACAAATAGAAGGCGTTGTAACTTAATCTGATGCAGAAATGTCTAGAACTCGAGTTAAATGTAATAACAACAAATATTCACAAGTATATTAATCAATTACGCATTAGTATAAAAAGGCGGGAAAAAGCGACGTTAGGCGCATAATGGAAACACCATGGCAGTGGGTAAACCGGTGCAAATCCGTTACTAAGAAGAGGCTGAAAAATACAAAACTCAACATGGCGCACAGCGAGTTGATTTGCAACGAACACATTTTGTCCAACGAACTGACGACAAGCAGACAATTAAAAGCTCGATGTTTCCAGAAAGTACCTGACTCCTGATACAATCCTCAACCTGTATAAGTGTCAGATATGCCCGAAGGTGGGGAGGTACTACTGCCACATCTGGGGAGGTGCCGCTTAGAGCACTCTTTATTGCCTAGACAGAGTACAAAATCGCTTTCGCAATCTAAGTGAGTATTGATTTACTCCTCTCCAGGAGTTAGGCACAAGGCCAGTTATTATCTTACTCCCACAAGTAAGATGTGACCCAAGGTCGGGTCGGGAAAGTGGGGTTTAAAAAATTGCTTGGACAGCCCCGTCGACATTCCCGGTAGGGGGGCCTCAGGCAGTAAGCAATAAACTTACTCCTCCTCTAAAGAGGGGAGGCGAAGCCTGGGAGGGGTGACCTCCTAGAACTGCACAGGACAGACTCATAGACCGGCGTAAATCAATCCCCGTAGGCCAAGACAATACCAGTCTATGGGGTGTAGTATCCATCGGAACAGATACTACACTTTGATCTTAGCCAAAAGGCCAAGTGAGTAGAAAGAGAACCTTGGGTTTACTTTCGGCAGTCTCGTAACTCTCGCTTCCCTCATTTTGTCCTTTAGTCCTCACATTCCATGAGCGATGATTCTGACAAAGGAGGAAGAATTGCTGTTTTCTGGCTAGGAATCTATTTATCTAACACTTATGGTTGGCTAGTTTTTGACTTTAAAGTATTATTTTTTAGCTCTCTACATCAAGTGGCTTCATGCTTTGTCTTGAGCGATTTCCATTAAAAAACAATCGGAGATAATCTCTTCTCTTTCCAAGAAGCCTTTTCTTACAGACGAGACGTTTCTATTCTTTCTTTATTCTATCGTTATTTCATGGTCGTCGCTCAGCTGAGCTCAACTCTCTGGTGCCCACTTTATAAAACGTTCACAACAACTCGTCTAGCTACAACCACTACAAGAAACTTTCCTTTCCTAATATCAAATGGAGATTCCATGAACAGGGTTCTTTTCCAATAACTTCCCAACTGTGGAACACAATACCGCGCAGCTGCTTTCCAGCTGACTACAACATAGTCGTGTTCAAGTCAGATATCAACTAGATGTCGAGCAGTTCATCTTAAGTAATCAAATTATGTTCATTCACAGATCGTTCCCAATCCTCTCATAATATTGTTTATCATCTAACTGACAATCTCATTAACCGTTATCCTCGAATGGTCTTTGGCCTTGGTAAGTGGTGATTCATCAGTATAAAATATCTTCACAAGCTAGAAGAATAAAATGCAGATATCAGAAAGAAGCTTACCAATTGGTTTTACCCAATAGGCTATGCCTTTTCAGCTAGTGACAAATGGCGATTCTCTTACGATAAGCTCTACCCGAGAAAGAGAGCTTCAATAGTCATCCATATACAGACTGTTTCGCTGTATCACAGCTGTTCAGTGCGGCTAGACCAGCTCGTGTCTCAAGCCAGGATTGAAACTCAACCGTCGAGCTGATATGTATATAAAATTACATAAGCAAAATTACAGTATTACATCAATCAGCAACATTTCGATGCTACATCTCTTCAATGACTGAATAAAAATAGAAATTAAAAATTTAGAATCTCCCATTGTAAAAGTCACCAGCAAAAATGTTAAGAAAAAGAGAACGGATAAAAGAAAAAGGAAAGATTCAAATCCGATCAAAGTTCGTGTTGGTCAAATATATGTCACGGTCCGCTGACCCTCCAAATTTGCACTCATGAACCCCCAGTTTACTCCCATGTCCCAACGGGCGCTCTTTTCTCTTCTCGGGCGGCTATTATTTTGACGCATTCTATTCAGACCAAGCATGATAGAAGAAAATAAACAAATCAACAGATAAGTAAAATGAGACATAAATATATATATATATATATATATATATATTATAATGAAATATTTTGAAAATCAACAATCGTGCAATTTTAAATGAAAAATTCATTTATTTAATTTTTTTTTGCAAGCTTTCGTTGTAGAACAACCTTGTAAGGCGAGACTGTCTTATAGTTTTTTTCTTCTTTTCTTCCTCCTCATTTTGATGGTATTAACCTTGAGAGGTCAAATCACGACAAGAGCAGAAAGAGACGTCAAGTTCTTACGACGTTATAAGTGTAGTTCTGGCGATGTTATGCGCAGATTGGCGCTTTTTTAAGTAAGGAAATTAACATCTTTGAAGCACGGATTAGAATGTATTAAAGTGAAATATTTTGAAAATCAACAATCGTGCACTTTAAAATGAAAAATTCATTTATTTAATTTTTTTTTTGCAAGCTTTCGTTGTAGAACAACCTTGTAAGGCGAGACTGTCTTATAGTTTTTTTTCTTCTTTTCTTCCTCCTCATTTTGATGGTATTAACCTTGAGAGGTCAAATCACGACAAGAGCAGAAAGAGACGTCAAGTTCTTACGACGTTATAAGTGTAGTTCTGGCGATGTTATGCGCAGATTGGCGCATTTTTAAGTAAGGAAATTAACATCTTTGAAGCACGGATTAGAATGTATTAAAGTGAAATATTTTGAAAATCAACAATCGTGCACTTTAAAATGAAAAATTCATTTATTTAATTTTTTTTTGCAAGCTTTCGTTGTAGAACAACCTTGTAAGGCGAGACTGTCTTATAGTTTTTTTTCTTCTTTTCTTCCTCCTCATTTTGATGGTATTAACCTTGAGAGGTCAAATCACGACAAGAGCAGAAAGAGACGTCAAGTTCTTACGACGTTATAAGTGTAGTTCTGGCGATGTTATGCGCAGATTGGCGCATTTTTAAGTAAGGAAATTAACATCTTTGAAGCACGGATTAGAATGTATTAAAGTGAAATATTTTGAAAATCAACAATCGTGCACTTTAAAATGAAAAATTCATTTATTTAATTTTTTTTTGCAAGCTTTCGTTGTAGAACAACCTTGTAAGGCGAGACTGTCTTATAGTTTTTTTTCTTCTTTTCTTCCTCCTCATTTTGATGGTATTAACCTTGAGAGGTCAAATCACGACAAGAGCAGAAAGAGACGTCAAGTTCTTACGACGTTATAAGTGTAGTTCTGGCGATGTTATGCGCAGATTGGCGCTTTTTTAAGTAAGGAAATTAACATCTTTGAAGCACGGATTAGAATGTATTAAAGTGAAATATTTTGAAAATCAACAATCGTGCACTTTAAAATGAAAAATTCATTTATTTAATTTTTTTTTTGCAAGCTTTCGTTGTAGAACAACCTTGTAAGGCGAGACTGTCTTATAGTTTTTTTTCTTCTTTTCTTCCTCCTATATATATATATATATATATATATATATATATATATTTTTTTTTTTTTTTTTTTTTTTTTAAATTTTTAATTTTTAAATACAGATTTTAATCAGACATGGACCAGTGGTTTCTGACAAGAAACGGGTTGAATTCCCGATTCCGTCGTCTTCAGCATAGTCTGAAATAGTAAATGATGGAATTTCTTCAAAAAACACATATAACTGTTATGAAACGCTATGTAGACAGAATTTTGGAATGGAGAGCCGACGAGAAACGCTTAGGTCAAAAAAAGCCGTTAAAAGATTCTATATTTAGAAGTAAAGCAAGAAAGAAAAGAAAGAAAGAAAGAAAGAAAGAAAGAAAGAAAGAAAGGAGGGGAAAAAATATATATATATTAAATTCCCGAAACAGTTTTTCATGGTAAACAACTGATGATCCCTTAAAATAGTGTTAGAAACTAACTAATATAATAACTGTAAAAAATAAATTGACTTACATGAGTGATTTTCCACTGGAAGACTTGAGACTATAAGTTTTTTTTTTGTTTTTTTTTTTATATAGTTTTAATGGTTGAGAAACTTCCGAGACTATATATATATGAAGAAACGCTACGGAAGACTTAAGACTAGTTCATATTAATAATTATACTGTACACTTAACCTAAACATTTGAATAGAACTAAAACCCATAATGTTTAAGGTCGTCATCAGATCATTTTGATCATACGAGTTCAGTATATATCAAACAATACTAATAAATATCTTGAAATCATAAGAATTTTAGCTAATCCATTACTACCAATTTTAGCTAGGTGCTAGCAAGTAAGGGACCAGTAATTTGCAGTTTAGCATTGAAATATTCTGAATACAGGTAAACAACTCTAGTAATTATTATTAATGTTATTATAATTATTACTATCTACCCTATTATTATTACTTCCACTATTAATATTACTAATATTATTACTTCTATTAGTATTACTATTATTATTAGTATTATCTATATATTAATACGATAGCGTGTGTGTTCGTGGGTCACGCTTACATCAAAAGCTCTGCGCATGCGTGCTGCACCTAGATTTGGAAAAGCATTCAAGTAACCTACTTTTGTAATATTTCTCAAGAGTTGCCCTTTGGCGCAACGGTTAGCGACGTAGGATTTGACGTCGGCCCGACTGGTTTATAGTTCGATCCCAACAAACCTCTAAGATATTTTTTTCTACATCGAAGGGGGGGGGTAGTTAGGGAGGGGACGACCGGGAAGACACATATGAATACGATAGCGTGTGTGTTATTTTGTGCGTCACGCTTACATCAAAAGCAACGACCTTCCGAATCTTTGTATGCTACTCATGAATGACCATTAATAAAGCTCAAGGACAGACTTTCAATAAGGTTGGGATCTATCTACCTCAATCTTGCTTT
>OY744520.1:194980767-194993267 GCA_963556195.1 Sepiola atlantica | reverse complement strand
TCTGTGAAACACACATTACTACTGGACTGCTTCTCTGATGATTATAACTTGGTCCTCTTCAAATCCAATGTAAACAAATTTCTGTCCCATAAATAATAATTGGTTCATATCATTGGCAAAACAGAATGAAATCTAATACACACACACATCTTTGTTCTTCTCTACTACCTCTTTCTCACAGAAGAGACGTTGCTAGTCTTTCTCTGCTCTATCGTTATTTTTATAGAAGGTGCTCGACTGAGATTCAATCTATGGTTCCCCCCTGTTAAACATTTACAACAAAAACTCGTCTCACTACAACCACTGTCAATAATTTCCCTTTCTTTCTCTCTGCCTAAAACTAAACGAAACTTCCATGATAAAGTTTCTTTCTTGGAACTACCTTTCTGTGGAACACAATACTGAGGGGCTGCTTCCTAGCTGACTACAACATGGTTGTTTTCAAGTCCAATGTAAACAAATTCTTGTTGAGACGTCCACTTAAATAATCAAATTCTGCCCAATTTCCACCATCATTACCAAAAATCACGGTGTTGTCTCACCGTCCACCTGACACTCTTTAACCCTTATCCTCGAGTGGTTTTTGGGCCTTGATAAGTGGTGACTCTTTGGTAAAAAAAACAACTTGAAGAGCAACCAAATCCCTGGATATCATGTTAGTTCTCGTTATTTTTATCGATTCCATTCTTTTAGGAATTATCTGATAGTATGACATGAAACTGTTTCCGGTCTATGAAGCCACTAGTTCCCCATGCAGGGGGTATTGTTGTCACATCCGGGCTGATGCACCAACCACTAGTCTCTCTCTTATACACAAGGTGCAAAAGAGTGTCTTTAACCTAATAGGTCATGCGCTGTCTACCAAGCTCCAGCCCCTGTCCCATCGCCACAATGTTGCATCCCTATGCTTGTTTTACAAGTACTTCCACGGAATATGCTTCGACAAACTTACTGCACTTATATCCCCCACACGTAAATACCCCGTCCAACCCGACTCCCATAAAAATCCTACCCTTCACTGTCGAGGTCCTGAGATGCCGAAAAACTTTTCATTCAAATAATGTCTTTCCTCAGACTGCTTGCCTATTAAATCCCCTCTCTGCTCCGTTTCCCCGACTGTACCAACATTCAGAAATTTTAATGTAATATGAACAAACGTTTTGCTACACAAGTCCCCACTAAGGATGGCCACTATAAATGTGGCCCTTAATCACAATAACCCTTATCCTAGAGTGGCTTTTCGGCCTTTATAAGTGGTGACTCTTTAATAATAATACAAAATGTACAATATTTATCTAATTTGTACACACGCAAGCTCACAATGCGCCAGACGAAATGAGCATGCCTACTTAAATTCTTCTTACAGACAAAACAAGTATTTCTTCACTTAAAACGTTCTTGGGGCACTCTAAACTCTCATTTATTACGAACTTTTTATTTTTCGTTGTCTTAACAAGTTGTCAATAAAAATCAATTATTTTTGTATGGATAGATATTGTCATTCTTTCTTTTGCTGTTGCCTTTCCTTCTACAAAGTAAGATTTCTTCGATGATATTTAAAAGTACTTCTGTTTAAATGCCACCCACCGACAAAAAACGCAAGTTGAATAATAATAATAATAATACCGATCAGATGTTATAAACGGGAGTCTGACATGCGCATGCGTGTTAAACCTTCGTTGTGCGCCAACGGTTTTCTAACAGATGTGTGTATCTTTATTTTCAAGAAAAATGGCAATAAATTTAATGTTTTATTTTTAATGTGGGTTCTTGAATTATGTTACCTGCATGAGTTGAAAATAAAATATTTGAAGTTGTGCGGTATCGTTTCTTTTTAAAATAAATCAAGTTTTAAGGAAGCACTCTTTTTTTGTCGTAAGGGGGATATGTTGATAAAGAGCGTGATATGGTCGGGATTTATTCAAGTGGACTATTTATGGAGGTAAATTAAGTAACAGTGCCAAGAGAATGTCATGAATTGTAAAAAGAAAAACGAACATTGTATAGAATTCGACAACACGTTTGATATTACACAGAAAAGTGAAATAAATATAAAAAGCAGGTTTGTTTCTCTCTCTCTTTCTCTTTCTCTCTCTCTCTCTCTCTCTCTCTCTTTCTCTCTCTTAGACAGTTTAATAACATAAAAAAGAAAAGAAAAACGAATCAATCGACATAAAAAGAAGAGAAGAAAAAGAAAGATTATGAAATAGAGTGAAGGTTTCTTTCCGAATTCATATTCGACGGCGCGGGTTGTCGTACTTGCTACGAAATTAAATAGTTTCACCTGACAGTTTTTACTGGCTAAATTTTGTGTATCTGTTGCATCCCTCAATTTATGAACATTCGGAGGGGGGTATCTCAAGGTTACTATTACCCGCAGGTCTACTCTGTGGTAGTATCTGTCAAGTTTCCATATATTGATTAAATAGAAGTTGTCCCTTGTACGATACTAAACTGTCTCGGATATCCTTGAGTAAGATGTTCGTCTCTGCCTCCCACTACGAAATCCAACTTTTCAACCCCTTTCTACCTTTTTTCTGCCTATCCTGTTTTCAAACCCTATAAACTAATCAAGCTGTCCCATAACCATTCTTGATATGACGCGAAGCTGCATAAAGTGGTGCGGCCCCAAATGTGGAGCGTTTGAGAGTGTGAAATAACTCCTTAGTTTCAACTAATCCCAGGACGACCCTGACCCGGGGTGGTAATACCTATGTGGACCCCATCTATGAGTCAGAAAACCTATTTTTACAGACTATTTGTTTATCAAATATGTGGCTACCAAAAAAATTACCCCGCAAAACAAATTACCCTACAAAATAATTACCCTACAAAAAAATTATCCTACAAAAAAATTACCCTACAAAACAAATTACCCTACGAGAAAAATTACCCTACGATACAAATTACCTTACAAAACAACTAACTCAACTAAACAAATTACACTAAAAAATTACCATACAAAACAAAATACCCTACAAAACAGATTGCCCTACAAAATAAATTACCCTACAAAACAAGTTACGCTATAAACAATAACCCTACAAAACAAATTACCCTACAAAACTATATCCTACAAAAAAATCCCTAAAAACAAATTACCCTACAAAAAGATTAGCCTACAAAAAATAATCCTACATAGCAAATTACCCTACTAAACAAAATACCTTACAAAACAAATTAGCCTACAAAAGATAACCCGACAAAACAAATTACTCTACCAAACAAATTACCCGAACAAACAAATTACCCGAACAAACAAATTACCTTACAAAACAAATAACCGTATAAAACTAATTACCCTACAAAACAAATTATCCTATAAAACAAATTACCCTACAAAACAAAATACCTTACAAAACAAATTATCCTACAAAAGAAATTAGCCTACAAAACAAATTACCCTACCAAACAAATTACCCTAATAAACAAATTACCTTACAAAACAAATAACCGTATAAAAAAAACCGTATTAAACTAATTACCCTACAAAACAAATTACCCTACAAAACAAATTACCCATAAAACAAAATACCTTACAAAAGAAATTATCCTACAAAACAAATTACCCTACCAAACAAATTACCCTAACAAACAAATTACCTTACAAAACAAATAACCGTATAAAACTAATTACCCTACAAAACAAATTATCCTATAAAACAAATTACCCTACAAAACAAAATACCTTACAAAACAAATTATCCTACAAAAGAAATTAGCCTACAAAACAAATTACCCTACCAAACAAATTACTCTAATAAACAAATTACCTTACAAAACAAATAACCGTATAAAAAAATAACCGTATAAAACTAATTACCCTACAAAACAAATTACCCTACAAAACAAATTACCCATAAAACAAAATACCTTACAAAAGAAATTATCCTACAAAACAAATTACTCTACGAGAAGAATTACTTTTCTAAGAAAATTACCATACAAAACAAATTTCCCTACAAATCAATTATCCTACAAAACAAATTGCCCTAATCGAAACAATGTTCATTACTTTTCAAATGACGTGCGCCCCTTCCCTCCCGAAAGGGAAATCATTTCTTTTGACAAATTATGTATTTCTAATTCTTCTCCGCCGCCCCTACAACAATCGACAAGCAAAACAAGTTTTTTCAAACTTACAAATTATTTTTATATACCCCATTTTTAAAGCGTAGTTTTGGCCTAAAAAGCAGCATTCATTATTCCTGATATAGAATTTTAAACCTAATTTTATAACTAAACGCTTTAAAAAAAATTTTTAATTTTTTTCAGTATTTAATTTTCGTGGTTTTTACATTTTCCGTGAAAAATAAATAAATCACAATAAACTTATTGTTTCATGTTTTGTTTACCAACCGCCTTTCCACTATTCTGTCCAAATTACGAAAAAATAGATTCGTAGTATAATTGTAGATTAACATCCTCTGTTAAATCACCCCACCTTCCAGAAAACAAAAAATAGATTCTTCTTTTTTAGGCGATTACGTATGAACACCCTTAAAAACTTGGCAGAAAGAAGAAAAAACGCTTAATTTAGAATTTAGAGTAGGGATCAGTGTCGTACATACATTTAATTTAAAATGATCCCCTCATTTCCGGACCATTCTAGCGTTTTAGGACAGTAACTAAATTCTTTTTTTTTTGTCTATGTAAGCTAAATCAATGGAGTTTTTAGGGGGAGGGATGTGTCTACTTTACATGTGGTGTTGTGAACTTAGGGTTAGTGATTAAAAAAATTGATTGATTCCCCTAACAAGTGAGAATCGCCCGGAGGTGGATGATCATTTTACGTTAAATATATATGAAACATGATTTTCCACTCTAAATTCTAAAATAATTGTGTTTTTCGTCTTTCCGTTTCCACAGTGTTCACTCTTAATACGTAATCGCCAAAAAAAGCAGAATTTCATTTTGGGGGAGAGGGGATTTAGCGGAGGCTGTTAATACACAAATTTACCCATACTTTATTTCTTTAACCATATATTTTTTTAACTATACATCCCTTTTTTAAATTTTATTTTCAAGCAATTGATTTGTTTAGTTGTGTTTTCTTTTCCCGTGAAAATTAAATAAATAACTTCTTTAAACTTGGCTAATTAAATATCTTATTTTTAAGGCGCGAATAAAAATGTTAAAAGTTTGGGTTTTTATGTACCCTCAGCCCCCCTCCCCCAAAAAATAAATGAGATTCCACTTTTTAGCCGATTACAAAAAAAAACATGATGATGATGATGATGATGACGACGACGACGACGACGACGACGACGACGACGACGACTTTAACATTGGTCATAAATAAAGAAAAAAAAATTCTTTAATCTTTCTAAATTACAACAATTTATTTTTTTAATATTCATTTAGTCTTTTTCCTGTCTTTTATAATGAAGGCGAAATACACAAAGTAACCAGTTTGGATAACTCAATAATAAGAAATTGTTTTATTTGATCAATCGAGGTTCCACTCTTTCATTTGTTCATTTCATTATATAACCAGTTTTTAATGGGGAATTCCTTTTCATTTTTATGCTAAAACAAGATCAAATTCATCGACTTTGAATATCTAAAACGCCATATCAATTAGCCATTTTCTTTTTTTCTAATAAATAAAATTTAATTATGTTCATGCACAGTAAATTTCCCCAACATTGGAATATATCAAATAACACTACGACAATCATATTTTTGTTGTTTTTCTCCAAATTACCAAAATATCAAATAGAAATTATTTCTTTTTTTCTCTAAAGAAAACTACTGTCTCAGTAATTGTGGCCCAGAGGTCGGGTAGTTTTTGCTAGTATATATATATATATATATATATATATATATATATATATATATATATCCCTTTGTTAAAATTATTTTTTAAAATACAATATCAAAGAAAGCCTTTTGAGAATTTAAAGCTGTCATTTAGTTGACAGTAAGCAATGAACAGTTCTTCAATATCTAATGATAACGAATAAATAATTAAACATTAAGAAAAATATAAAGGGTGACCCCAAATAAATGCCACCCAGGGAATCGTTAATAAAGTTAATAATCCTTTCTACGGTTCAACTATATTTGGTGCAAATAAACTTCAGTCTATGGCTGACTTGTCCACCGACTTTGAGTCATGAATGTCCAACAGTCTTTGTTTTATCGCCATTCAATATGTTCCGAGTGTGCACCTATTTTGTTGCAAGCACATCTGGATACGACTGATTTTAGCTGTGATGAATAACCTGGAAATTGTTTTGATAGGCATTATTTTTTAAGAAACCCCTACAAATAGAAATATGGGGGGGTTACGGTCTGATGAGTGTGAAACCTATTCATGAGCACACCTTTTACTGATGAGATGGTCACTAAAGTGTCCCCGTATATCATCGAACAACGAAGAGGTGGGATTTTGCTGCTAATTGATGAAGTGTGAGTATTTTCGTTGAGGAGGTACAAGTGAAGTAAGTTCACTGGAGAACATTCCGTGGGAGCTTTTTTGTAACATAGCGTCGGTGCGATAAAGACTGGAACTTGGCAGACAGTGCTGTACCTTTTAGGTTAGAAATGCGTTTCATTGATGTACGAGCCCAGATGTTGCAACAAAACTCCATGAGAAAATTCTAAAGTTTTAGAAACTGACATACATTTATTATAAGGGATAATGTAGCGTGAGTCGTGGTATGGATAAGGTAGACGAGTGTCTTTGCTGTACTCATCATTCGTTTTAATAACAAATAACAAAACAAAAGAGAAGTGTATGTGTGTGAAAAGAAGAATCTCTGTCTATTATGTTTCGGGATTTTTTAGATTAGAATTGATAATTTGTATTATTTTGATTATTCCGACTACTGTTCTCATCTTGGATGTTATTCTCAGCTGAACCCGTGGCGCAAAGGATAAAGTGCTAAGTAATAATTAGTTATAGATTACAGACGCCTGGGGGTTGAAGGTTCAATACCAAGTGCAGACGATACTAAGAATGTAATTAAGAATTACGACTTCTATTCGATCATGGCTGACGTAACGAGAAAAATCTACCCCTGTAAATTAAATAAGGTTTCTGTTCGAAATTTCGTACAGATTCCCGAGTTCGACATAAAGATTTTCTGACTTCCTGAAGAAATTCGAAGGTTACAGCGGCCAAAACTTTGTGAGAATAACACCCAAGATAAGAACAGTAGTCCGAATAATCCATCTGTTTCACGAGTATTCACGTAGGTAATACCATTAAATAACCGATTAATTTAGTCCACGGGGCTGTGAATAAACAATATGCAATCGTATAAATTAAGAAAAAAAATACGTCAACAGGGTTTTTTTTTGGTTTTTTTAGAATGTTTAGTAGTTCGGCGTTTCCAGGTCATTCAGGCTGCAAGATGCTTGCAGATTCGATCAGTCGTGCACAACGTGGTTTGCAGTTTTCTCATCTTCGAGCTGCATACCGTCGAACTGGCGATGCTTCATTTTGCCATGACGCCCCCCGGAAGTGGATGGTAAAATAAAGATTATCGAGTTAGAAAATATTCGGTAAAAGATAAACAGTCTACTTGATGACGACTTCCTGTTTTGAAATCGAAAATAGACAAGCGGTGTTTATCAAAAAAACTTTTAACCATTATGTTTTAGGTTGAATGTCTTTTAGTTTGTATGGGGGGGGGCAATTAATAATTTATTTTCAATATTTTTATTTTATTAACGCATAAGAAAATCAAACTGGTGTTTATAATTGAAATGTTTTATTACAAATAGTCAAATAAAACCTTTATTATAATTGGAATGTTGTTTTTATTACAAATAATGAAATCACCTTTTGAATAGTTTATTTACTATTGTTTATAATTATGATGTTTTTTTTATGTTTAAAAATACTTTTTAAATAGTTTATATTTAGTGAAATTAAAAATTCCGCTCAAATCTAGACGGTCGAAAATGATGAAGGGCTGTTTTTTTTGTTTTTTTTTATAAACACCGCTTGTCAAGTTCTGATTTCAATACCGGAACCCATCAACAAGTAGACTGTTTCTCTTTTAAAATTTATTCCTTTTTAACCATTTTAAAACATATTTTGACTCCGAAAGGATAAATAATTAGTTCTGTGTTTAGCGTTTTATTTCAATTTCTTTGCTCCGTCATTTAAGTTCGTCCTGTTTCGTTTTTCTCGTCATTCTTGTGCCTCTTTTTTACACTACCCCTCTCAAACTTCATATTCTTTCTCTTGACCCTTTTTTCCTTCTCCTCTTTCTTCCTTTTCTTTTTCTTCTTCTTCTTTTTCGTTTTACGATTTCCCTTTCTTCATCATTTTTTTCTTCTTTTTTCTCATCTTCATCCTTTCGTAGCATCTTTTTCTTCGTCCTAATCATCTTCTATTTTGTCTCCTTCTCCTTCTTCCAATTCTTTTTGTCTCCTTCTCCTTCTTCCAATTCTTTTTTCTCCTTCTTTCTTTTATTTTTGTCTTCATCCTCTATCATCATCTTTTTCTTCTCTTTCTTTTCCGTCCCGTTTTCTTCATCTCCTTCTTCTTCACCTTCCGCTTTCATCTTCTTCAAATTAGACTTTCTTGTTTCTTCTGTATCCGCGTCATCTCTTCTTCTTCTTCTTCTTCTTCTTCTTCTTCATCTTCTCCTGCTTCTTCTTTTTCTTCTTTTCATTCTTCTTCTCCTTTTTTTCTTCTCCTTCTTCTTCTTCTTCTTCTCTCTACTCCTTCTTCAAATTATGTTTTCTTTTTTTTTTATACTTCTGCAGTTTACGGGCCGTGCTATTTTTTAAATGAGATTTTCAAGTTAAATTCAATTTTTACAGTATCTTTGGGTTTTTTTAATTGTAAGGTGAAAGTACAAAATAGTTAACAAAGCCCCCCCCCTATCCATGTTAAGAATGGTTTTCTAAATAATAACGTTATTATTTCAGCACGGTGCGTAAACTGCAGATTAACCTCTTTTTTCTCTTATATCCACGTCATCTTTTTCTTTTTGTTCTATCTTCATCTTCTTTCATCTTTTTCTTCATTATATCCATTCTCTTCTTGTTCTTCTCTTTCTTTTTCATCTTTTCTTCCTTTTTTCTTCTTCCTCCTATATCTTCTTCTTTCAATTATCTTTGTTTTTCTGCGTCTGCGTCACTTTTACCTTCGTTTTCTTCTTTTTTCCTTCCTTCCTTCTTCTTTTTCTTCTTTTTTTCTTCTTCTTCTAACACGCCTCCTATTCTTCTTTCTTCCCCTCGGAGACTGCACCTTTTGATTGTAAACAGATGTCCCGGTGTGAACTTAATGGATATCAGGTTCATCACTCGTTTTCTGCGTAATCGATTTATTTAGTTTCGTAAAAAAAGGAAATAATAATAATAAAAAAAATTTAAAAGAAATTTAAAATACAATTTTTGGATTTTTTTATTTTTCAACAAAAATACAGAAATTTTTTCATTGAAAAACGTTTCCGTCTCTAATTTCTAGTTAATTTGAACAAAAAAATAAGTCCACACATGTGACCCAACAAAAATTGCTGCCTCGATTAAGCATTACAATCTCCGTTCAAATCAATTTTGTAGAATGTTTGAAATAAGAAAAATCGTTCGAACAAGATTAATTATTCATAATTCCCTGAGGAAGAATAAAACTGTAACATTGCGTGCAGTTATTTCCACTCATAATCTTCTTGTCGGTAGAAAACAGCTGAGTCTTTCGATGACATGTTGTATATAGTTGACTTAATGGGTAGCGACGTCTAGTTGTAAATGTGGCCGTAGTGGTGATGTAGCAGCTGAAAGTTCTGTCTCCCCCTTTCCTTGTAGCAGTATGTTATGGATTGGCACCACTAAGCCTGGCAAAACAAAAGTACCGGTCTTTGAAATATTCTGGAGTGCCTGTTTTACCTAGTCACTAAGTGCAAGCGGCCAATGGTTGATGAGCTTAAGGCTAAGCAAGATTTCTCCCTTTAATATTTCTCTTAAGGGAGTCTCTCTCTCTCTCTCTCTCTCTCTCTCTCTATATATATATATATATATATATATATATATATATATATATATATTAATTGTATACGTACATAAAAGTAATCCATGGACACGTGTTTTTGGCTTACAGCCGTCATCAGCATGGCTAACTTAGACAAGGATCGAACTCTATATACATATATATATATATATATATATATATATTAATTGTATACGTACATAAAAGTAATCCATGGGCACGTGTTTCTGGCTTACAGCCGTCATCAGCATGGCTAACTTAGACAAGGATCGAACTCTATATACATATATATATATATATATCTTTCTATCTGTCTATTTCTCTCTCTCTCTTTCTCTCTCTCTCTCTCTCTCTCTCTCTCTCTCTCTCTATATATATATATATATATATATATATATATATATATATATATATCTTTCCGTGAGTATAAGGTGGGATGGTAACATTTAGTCATGTGATGGTTCCTTCTACTCTCTAAATGAGAGAAAATAATCAGTTTGTATTCCAGCGCCAATGAAGCAAGATGTCTGACCAATTTCCCGGCTGAGCGAGTCTTTCTAAATGTTCTACGTCACGAATAACCAGTAAACCCAAAGAACATATTCCTTTTCACGTTTTTATTTTAGGCAATTTTTTTAAGAAAAATATTAATTCTGGTGTTCACTTATCACATTTGAAATGCCGTCATTTTGTCACTAGAGAACAATATGTTACGTGTACCATTTTACACTCAGATATTGTATCCCACTTCAAAATATTATTTTATTAATGTATGTCCTTATACACTCACATATTTGGTGCATACATGCATTCTACATATATTCAATTATACGCCTTTCGCGTTTGTGTAGCGAACAACAGAATAACTGACTTTCTTAGAACCAGTCCTATTCCTGTTACCTAAATATAACATTCACATTCTTATAAACATTATCTCGGTGGCTATCATTTCACTCACATGTGATTTCTGTATGTTTTCACGAATCATTTATCATCTATGCGTTATGTTGATACATGTTTATATCTTCCTAAATTAAACTTGAATGCGAATACATTCTTATTCTATTAACATTTTCTCAACTCGTCTCCTCGTTCTACTTAATTATATTCTTTGTGTTTGCGGATCAATTTCTCTCTGCTCTTCTCCCCTTTCTTCTCGATCTTCTCTGAAAATAAACTCCCGGTTTGGCCTGCGCCATTTAATCTATGTCAGGGTGTCTCTATATATGCATATTTGTTATTAACATATGCAGATCAGTCTCATCAATATATGTCTACAATTGTGAAGAGATGCCCTTTTTATTCTGGCAGCTGCATAAACACGCCATGCAGAGCATTTCATTCTCTTTCTATTTTGGTAAGTGTTCCTTTTATCATAACATTCCGCTCTGATTAAACAAGATGTCCTATTTTCATTCCCTACAGTAACCATCTTACAGAAGAGATGTTGCTAGTCTGTCTTTGTCTCTACCGCTATTTTACGGCAGGTGTTCGACTGAGATCGAATCTATTTCAACCCCGTAACACAGTAATAATGTAACAAATTTGCAAAAGTAAGGGCAACAGCATGCTTGCTCAATTTGTCAAGCTCTGTTATGTTTTATTCTTTTTTGCACATTCCAATCGTCCGTTTCTCGAAAGAGCGAACGAAGCCAGAGATAAAAAAATTTAAAAAACGTCCGAGCCCAGTCAGCTGAGCTACCAAAGAGAAAGACGTATTTTCTCTTATTCTCCACGTCTCACGTTGGAATTCCTGTCCGTGACGTCATATTCAAGCACATGGCCTTTACTTTAGTGTTTAACTTCTAATTAAAAAAAGTTCTGCTTCTACGCTTACTCTAACGTTATACCAAAAATACCGTTTTAACATGATTTTTACACACTCGCTTCTAACATCGCTAGAAACCACAATTGAAATTTTTTAACCTTTGATTTTTAATGAGCAGCATTTAACCAGCTTTGCAGGGTTTGGAAAAAAATCATGCTCAGAACTAAATTAATATTCTACATCAGCAACGTGTTGTCCAAGTAAAACTTGGCTTCTAAAATTCAGCCAAGGCAGGAAGTTAGACACGTTCGATTCCAAATGCCTTAGAATTATTCTAGGGATCAAATGGAACGATCAAATTGCCAACAGGAAGTCAAAGACCGCACTAATAAACAGCTTGTATCGTCAATAGTTTGCAAACGACATCTCGGCTGGCTCGAGTATGCTTTAAGATTTACTCCAGAGAGAATTGCTACCCAATTGCTTCAGTGGATCCCCTAAAAGGAAAAATTTAAGACAAAGACAAAAAATGAACCGGAAGCAGATAATCAAGAGAGATTTGCAAGCAACAGGCAAAAGCTTGACAGACGCTGTAGATCTGTCTGTAGTCCGAAAGCGATGACTCTCATACGTCTCAGGACGCGGGATTTCTTAAGTTTAAGTCTAAGTAAATGAAACAAAATTCTACGGATTCTCAAAATTTTAGCAAATGTTAGTCATTTTACAAACCTCTAATCGAGGTTAATTCTACAAAGGTAACACTTTCCTAAGTCCATATTT
>OY744520.1:194915767-194975767 GCA_963556195.1 Sepiola atlantica | reverse complement strand
GAGTTTGCAAATTGACGATAAATCGGTGTAGTAGTAAAAGTAGTAGTAAAAGCTTCGAACTGCTTTTAAATTTGAATGTATATATATATATATATATATATATATATATATATACATACATATATATATATATATATATATATATATATATATATATATATATATATATATATATATATATATATATATATATATATATATATGTGTGTGTGTGTGTATATGTGTGTGTGTAATTATCTGATATTCTCTAATAAATATATGTATGTGTCCTTTTAAATTCATTGTTATCGTTATTTATGAATTCATACAGTTTATTCTCAAACTGATTTGCAGAAGAGAAACCTTGAACCTGATTGGATAAGTTGCTTTATTAGAAACATTTCTAGATTTAGTTTTTGATATCTTTCTTGCTATTATTGTGATACATATATTATTTATTTATTTATTCAAATCCTTTAAAAGTACATAGAACTTCCAGATGACTCTAGCGTCTAAACACAAAGAACACTTTTGGTGTCTATTTGCAGTTTACTGTAAATATTTACGGATATCCGAGAGGCTATTGTGTGGTTTTTCTAAAAAATATTAAAGGGATTTTTCTCTTAAATTAATTACTGACAACAGGGGTCACCAGTCAGGCAACAGAGGTCATCAGTACTGAAGTCGATTGATGTCGGCATACCGTCGTGCCAGACGTGCGATTAAAACTCGCACCATTTTTTGATTTCCAAAACAACGCAACGGCACTCCGGTGGGTTTGTTTTCATAAATACTTGTGAACGGATAACAAAGGAAAAACAAACAAAAAAGACAATAAGATCATATTTAGATACGTATATTTTGCATGTGTATGTATATGTGTATGTTTGTATGTACGCATGTTTTTGTGTATATATAAGTACATTGGCACGTATGTGTGTATGTGTGTTTCTATCTTATAACAAATAAGTTCATTTACAAATATTTTTATTTTTAAAAAATAGTACCTCCCTTCAAGTGTTTGCGTATAGACACTATTATTTATAATTTCCCTCGTCGCCGGAAAATATTTTTAGACACAAAAATAATTCTCGCCTTGTTGTAAGTTGCTGTAAGAATGCTCTTAATCATGAAGTAATACGAATGTTTCAATGTTCTTCATTATTTATAAATTAAACAATTAAAGAACACTATAAATAATACATAGTTTTAAAAGATCGAGTAAAATACTTCTTAGTTCTTTCATTTTCCCCGGGCAACGCCCTCGCACAGGTCTCACTAGTATATATATATATATATATATATATATATATATATATATATATATATATATTTATATATATATATATATATAAATTCTTTGTAGAATGGTAGGAAAAATCCCAGCAGAGTGCTCGATTAATTAAGAATCAAAGTTAAAAATTAAGAGCATAATATTTATTTATTCTGGTACAGAAAAATTAGTACAACATTCGTACCGTCGGTTTCAAGCACGGAAGGTCTTACCCATCCGGCTCTCTTCAGCTTCTGTTGTCATCTGTTTTGGAAATGTGAGGTCACATGACACTCTTGTTGGGACGCGTTATTTGCTCAGTGTGTTGTGTGTGTTTGTTTAAATTTGAATTTAGTGTCATAAGACCGTTGAAATTTAAAACACGGGAGAAGAAAGAGAATTCAAGATTAAAGGGAATAAAAAGGGAAATAAAAAAGGGGGGTAAAAAATAAAAAAATATATATATGAAAAAATATATATATATATATATATATATAAATAAATATAAAAAAACATATATATATATAAAAACATTTTAATACTAAGAATAAAGGAATAAAAAAATAAAAAAATAAAAAAATAAAAAAATATAAAAAAATAATAAAAAAATAATAAAAAAATAAAAAAATAAAAAAATAAAAAAAGAAGAAAAAGAGAAAAAGAGTATAAAAAGTGGGTTAAAAAATATATATATATATATAGAGAATAAATTGTAGAGAATAAAAAAGAGCGAGAGAGAAAGAAAGAATAAAAATAGAAAGAATAAAATATATAAATAAAATATATAAATAAAAATAATAATAATAAAAAAAATAATAATAATAAAAAAAATAATAAAAAAATAATAAAAATTAAAAAATTAAAGATTAAAAACAAAAATAATAAAAATAAAGAAAGGGTTTCTCTGAAATTCCCGTGAGCCAAATTATGAATTTGTATCATTAGCCGTTATATTTTTGAAGGTATGCGTTCTAAAAATCGTTGATGTGTAAGAATCTTTAGATTGGAGTGATTTTTAATGAAGGGATTCGGATCTAAGGGAGGTAACTAAGATGGAAATATGAAATATTTGAGTTTGTTAAAGTGGGTTTGAAAATTAATCTGGTGGTTGATAAAAGATAAAAAAATAAAAAATTAAATATTTTTGCATTTTGGTGAAAGTCGAAGTTTTTGCTCTTGGAATTTATGTGGATATAATTTTTTGAGTAATCTAGTGATTGATAATTAAATTAAATATTTTTGTATTTTTGTGAAGGTCGGAGTTTTTGCTCTTGAAGTTTAAGTGGATATAGGTTGATGAGGTGTTTGTTCGTTTTTATTGTGTTTATATTAGTAGAGGGGGGGTAGTTAGACATTATGTGAATCGGTCAGACCAGTTTATAAGCAATGCTTGCCTCTTGTGTGCACATCCCTTGAATATTTCATCGCGGACATTTAAACAGGCTGTATTCGGATCGATGATGGCTTTTGAAATGTGGTATTTTTCAGCGTCACATAGAGGACATCTGTTTATGGCTGGAGAGAAGGATGGTTTTCTCTCAATTATTTTCCATTTGATGGTGAAGGGTGTGTTTTCTTCTTTAAGCTGCCATATTCGGGTCGCGAGTGCCGTATTAGCCTTGTTTTTGTATCTGAAGGAGTTTCTGTGTGCATATAGCCTTTGTTTGAAATTTCCCTTCGTCATCCCAATATATTTTTCTGCATTACTGGTATTCTGGTCTGTGACGGTTGCTTCATAAATGATTGAATTGATTTTGCAATTTCCCTCCAGGGGGCAGTTGTTTTTGTCTTGGCATGAGCAGCCTGCGTTTGTAATTGTTTTGGGTTCTGCAGAGATAATTTTTCTTATTGAAGGGGCAGTGGAATAGCTGATCTTAACAGAATTTCTGTTAAAAAGTTTGTGTAATTCATTTGTGGGTGGGAAGTGTTTGTCGAGCAACTTGAGGAAAAGTTGGCCTACCTTTGTTTTGGTATTGGTCGAATAGGGTGGGGAAAACCAGATCACCGATCTCCTTCTATTGCGGGTCCCCCGTGGTTGGTCTCGGTTGGGGGTGTATGAGATTTCTTCTCTGAACCCGCTGTTGCGGAGCGCTTTGTTGTAATATGGTGCTGCTTGGTTGAAAATTTCGGGACTGGATGAAAGGTTTGAGATTCTTTGGCTAATATTATTGATTAAATTTTTAAAGATGGTGGGGGGGTGGCAGGATCCCTTGTGTATGTATTGGAGTGTTTCATTGGGTTTGTGGAAAGGTTTGTGTGTATTGTTTTTAAGGTTCAGTGTGGTATCTAGGAAGTTTACTTGGTCTAAATTTGTTTTAATGGTAATTTTGAAGCCGAGATTATGGAAGGTGTTTGTTAATTCTTTTCTAAATCTATCTAATGTGTTTCCGTTGTGGTTGCGTGACAGACAAAGTCCGTCATCTCTATAGAGACCAAAGAAATGGTCTGGAAATTTATTTTGGAGTGTATTTAATATAAGCAAGCCGACTAAGTCACAGATGTCTGCACTGTCGTAGGCCCCCATTGCAACATCAAATGGGTCCTCTGGGTTTGATTTTTTAACCCAAGCCCTTCCCTCGAAGAAGAGAAGGGTTTGTCTTGCTTGCAGTATTGTGTCTCTTTCTAGTTGACTGATGTTTGTGTGTGAAAGTGCAAATGTTAAGGCCTTATCTAGGGTGTCTTTTGTAATGGATGGGTAGAAGTCTACTATATCTAATTGTGTGAATTTGCATCTGTGTTTATCTTGTATGTTATGGAACCAATTTAGGACTGAGTTAGTATTGCCCCACAGACTTAGGTTTATTTTTTCCTTAATTTTATTAACTATATTTTTAACAATGGATTTGCTTGCTAGTCCTAGTTCGCTTTTAGCTGGGTTGATAAGTCTGCATGAGGGTTTATTTGTGAAGTTTTTTTATTTTTTTATATTTTTTTATTTTTTTATTCCTTTATTCTTAGTATTAAAATGTTTTTATATATATATATGTTTTTTTATATTTATTTATATATATATATATATATATTTTTTCATATATATATTTTTTTATTTTTTACCCCCCTTTTTTATTCCCCTTTTTATTCCCTTTAATCTTGAATTCTCTTTCTTCTCCCGTGTTTTAAATCTCAACGGTCTTATGACACTAAATTCAAATTTAAACAAACACACACAACACACTGAGCAAATAACGCGTCCCAACAAGAGTGTCATGTGACCTCACATTTCCAAAACAGATGACAACAGAAGCTGAAGAGAGCCGGATGGGTAAGACCTTCCGTGCTTGAAACCGACGGTACGAATGTTGTACTAATTTTTCTGTACCAGAATAAATAAATATATATATATATATATATATATGTATATATATATATATATATATATATATATATATATATATATATATATATATATATATATATATATATATATATATATATATATACTAGCAGAGCTACCCAGTTTACAGTGGAGGGGTTGTGCCCCCGGGGACCATCTTAATATTATCAAAATTTACTGACATTTTGTGAATAGACATCATTTTTTGTCATTTACCTATAGTTTTAATTTCATTTAAATCTAAGGGAAAACAGTTTTCAGTGGGGTTTGGACCCCAGGGGACCATCAGCATTGAAGTGATATTTTTTATATATCTTATATAGCCTATGGCCTTTACTGAGAGGTCAGTAGTCCACATGCCAATTCTCAAGCAATTCTGTCCAGTGGTTTGGGTGAACATAAGACACAAAGTTTAGGTGGACACACACACACACATAGTTACTATTATATATATATATATATATATATATATATATATATATATATATATATATATATATGGAGGGTGAAATTCTGTGGATATTTACGCATCCATGTTAACATCGTAACGTTTAAGATCATTTTAAAATCACGGAAACACTATGTACCTGAAATATTACTTTAATACTATGTGAAACCCCTGGATTCATAGGGATTATACATGTAGAACGGTCAAGGTCTGTCGTGCAGCGTGGATTGCAGCATTATTCTGTTGAAATAACCATCCATTCCCACACAAACGATGGCCCTCCGTCATCAACGATGCTTTTTGTAACATTCTAACATAACCATTCTAACATATACATATACATATATGTATATATACATATATATATATACATATATATATATATATATATATATATATATATATATATATATATATATATATATATATATATATATATATGTAGAGAGAGAGAGAGAGAGAGAAAGAGAGAGAGAGATAGAGAGAGAGACACACACACACATAATTGCAAATTACAACACATCCCGGCTTGCGTGATCTCCTAAAACCCAAAGAAAGCTATATAATTCAACCCGGTAAAAAAGAATAATCCAATTCATTATTAATTCCCAATCTAAAAAAAAGCCGCTAATGAATTCGGCAATCATCAAAATATGATTATAAAATAAGTGTTGGCAAAACCGACACAATCATATCCGAGGCATTATTGGCTGAATCCTTCGAAAATGACCTCCAGGCTGTAGTGGATTGGGGTCACAAATGGTTGATAACTTTTAATGCCGCTAAGACAAAGCTCCTTTCCTTCAATAACTACAAAGAACCTCTCCAACCACCGATTGTCATGGCTAATAACATCCTACCTGAGAGTTCATCATTCAAACTCCTCGGCCTAACCTTCGCAGATAACATGAATTGGAACAAATACATTGAAGACATTGCCAAGGCTGCCGCAAAGAAGGTTGGCTCCCTCTACCGTGCTAGGAAACTTCTCACACCTGACATTATCCTATATCTCTACAAAGCCATCATCCTCCCATGCATGGAGTATTGTTGTCACATCTGGGCTGGTGCATCATCTACTAGTCTCTCCCCCCTTGACAAGGTCCAAAAAAGAATCTCCAACCTAATAGGTCCCTCACTGTCAACCAAGCTCCAGCTCCTGTCCCATCGCCGCAATGTAGCATCCTTGTGCTTTTTTTAAAAATACTTCAATGGATTATGCTCCGATGAACTGGCTACTCTGGTGCCCCCTCGACGTAAATTCACTAGACTAACTTGACAATCAACTAAATCTCATTCATTCACTGTGGAGGTCTCCAGATGTCGGAGAGCCTTCTACTCAAATAGCTTCTTTCCTCGTGTCGCTGGCCTCTGGAACTCCCTCCCTGCCCCCTGTTTCCCCGACAGTACAGACATGCAGAAGTTTAAAACTAATGTAAACAGACATTTCGCTGCACAGATTCCAATCTAGGTTGACTGCCCCCTACCTTCTCCCCTCTTCTTTTTTCTCAGTAGCCCCTTACGTCTACAGTGGCGTCCTGCCTTGCTGGGGTGAACTATGTTGAAAAAAAAAATTTTAAGCGAACAAAACAAACAAATGTGTAGTACTTAATAAATTCGACTATCACACGAAACTTCAAACAATTCTTGAGGACCACACAAAATTCAGAAGAATTAACAACAATCCTACTAATACATCAAAGACACAAGTTAACAGACTAATCACTGCTAAAATCCACTAACAAATAATTACTTCTAATGGAGTGGTAAGTAAGGAGGGCGGAGGTGAAACATGAGATGAGTGGGAGAATAAAAATTAAATTAAAAGCACACGGAGAGAAAAATAATTAATTAAAATAAAATACGATAAAATAAAATACGCGGAGACAGAATAAAATCAATTAGAAACACGTGATGGAAAAGGAAGTAAAATTAAATTAAAATAAAAATATTAATAAAAAAAAATATATATATATATATAAAAAAAAATTATTTTACTTCAGTCGAAGTTCTCAGAAACCCAGGGGATCCTTTTTTTATCTTTATATGAGATACATAGATATTCGAATATTCCATTAAAGGTCTCATTTACCCTTCAAACGTTGAGTTAGTAAAGAAGTTAAGAACATTAATTTTCCTCTTCCCAATTGGCTAGTTAACTATGTTATAGTTTATCTTTCTTTGATTCTCGGTCTTAACCAGTATCCAGCTTAGTGCTTTTACTAGATGCATCATAACTTGGAGAAGGTGCGCCATTCCTCGTATAAGCCAGTGTGGTGTAGCTATACCGAGATGTTATTTGGGCTTCGAATACTATGCTATTTTAAATATTTGGTCAGGGAAGTATATTCATGCCAGGTTGTCCTGTACAGAGAGACCTTAGACACTCGAGGGCAGTGTCTAGTAGGCATTCAAGTTCTCTCTCTCTCTCTCTCTATCTCTCTCTCTCTCTCTCTCACACACACACACACACTCTCGATATATATATATATATATATATATATATATATATATATATATATATATATATATATATATATATATATATATATATATTCATGTATCCACATAAAATTTTATAAGAAGATATAATTTTTTATGTATCAATGTTCAGTATTTACTTCAACAGTGCTCGATACGTAAGTAAAGCAAGGTAGTAAGCTATGAAAATATATTTATAGCAATTAAGCTACACAGCATTTTAGCCTGAAGATTCCCCCGGGGATAAAGCGCGGGAGCCTCTGTGTAGCCTAATTGCCATAAATATATTTTCATAGCTTACTATATATATATATATATATATATATATATATATATATAATCAACTATAAATATTTGTTTTTACATACATACGTAAACGTTTTATCCTTACGGGAATCGTCAGTGTAAAGAAGAATTATTCACACCGACCGCAGGGCTCGACCCCCGGAACCCGAATTACATTTCAAACTCAAATTCTAACGTCCTTGCCTACACGGCCGTTGGAGAGATTAATCCTACTTAAAGGCAGCTGACATAAAGAGTTCAACTTATGAAAGGAACATTGCACTGAAGCCACGATGACAGCTGTGTTAATATTACTCGCTAGAAGGCCAAGCCTATATTTGGAGGGCGAAAAATAATTAATTATAAATATTTGTTTTTTATTAACAAACGTATAAGTTTCATCCTTACGGAAATCGTCAGTGTAGAAAAGAATTATTCACACCGGTCACACACACACATACACACACACACACAAGTGTGTGTGTGTGTGTGTGTGTGTGTGTGTGCGTGCGCGCGCGTGTGTGTTAAATTAGTTGAGGTGATCTTAACAAAGATTACCTTGTGCTTTTTTTCTGACCGCACGATAAAAAAAAGCTTTGTCTAAATTAATATTTGTCATCGGAAACAGATATTGTACCGTCCTTTTTGTGTTAATAGATTTATTTATTTATCCACCCAGCAGTAAATGGGTACCTGACTAAAACTCAGGGAAGGTTCAAGGCAGCGGAAGGAGAGGGATGGACTCCGCCTTCCATATGCTGTGCCCTGGACACAGTGATTCTTAACAAATCACCGCCGCTACGGCCATGGGCAGTGTGCGATGTCGGCAACGACACTCGTGCGCGTCCAGGCTATGCGACCTTTACCTTTTACCTTATTTATATGTTTAATCGAAAATCGATCCATACAAGGCATGAAGCCACTTTATGTAAGGAACTAAAAAATACTACTTCAAGGTCAGAAACTAGCCAACGATAAATGTTAGATAGATAGATTCCTATCCAGAAAACAGTAATTCTTCCCCCTTTGTCAGAAACATCGCTCATGAAATGTGAGGACTAAAGGACAAAATTAGGGAAGCGAGAGTTACGAGGCTGCTGAAAGTAAACCCGAGGTCCACTTTCTACTTTCCTTGGCAAGTCATGGTTTTTTGTTTGTTTTTTTTTTTTGCAAATTATCATTTTAAACCTTTGAGAATAAAGAGTTCAGCCCTTAAAATAAACATGAAGAAATTGATAAACAGGAATTCAACCATTTAAAAAAAAAATGTTCACTTTTCTTTTAATAATTTTTCAGCCAATATATTCTAGATATTGATAACGTTTCTTATCTGCTCATTTGTATGTAATATATTTACAGTGGGTGTTTTTTCTCTTTCCCGTACAATTGAAAGATTTCAAATGTTTGTTTTCATTGCCATTCTAATTTTACACGAAAAACATCCTGTGTGCATATTTATTGCTTCTTTTTTTCTATCGCAAAACCAAAATAAAAGAAACAAAACGTGCTCTTTCATTTTCAATCAAAAGTA
Source organism: Sepiola atlantica (assembly GCA_963556195.1). Taxonomy (NCBI): domain Eukaryota; kingdom Metazoa; phylum Mollusca; class Cephalopoda; order Sepiida; family Sepiolidae; genus Sepiola; species Sepiola atlantica. Next base: position 194,966,436 of record OY744520.1, on the reverse strand, counting down.
ATAATTTCCCCATGGGACAATGCACGAACTGTTATCAGTAAATGTGAGAGTTTAAGAATATTTCTATTTAAGACGATTAGAAACCATATTAGCGTTGTATATTTGGCGTACAATTTCCAAGCGACAGATACGGTTCTATTCGACGCCATCTTGGATTTCTTTTCAACTACCGTCGACAAGGATATTATCTATGTTTTCATAGTTCGTGAGTGGTCGCCTTCAATTCTACTTCTTCTTTTTCTATGCATTGAATACGTGTATGAACTTCTGCAAATTGCGGCACGTTGCTTTTTTGTTGCTTAGGATGTCGGACGAATTTAACAGAGGGATTATCATTGTTTTCGGTATTCCCCGGTGGGGGCGCCTCAGGCGATTAGTAATAAACTAACCCCTTCTCAAAGGGTGAGAAGGTATAACCTGGGAGGGTGGAAGTCCTTGAACTGCACAGGACCATACCTCGGTCAAACATATGAACAAGCCACCTAAATGGCCTTCACTTTGCCGGTCTGATGTTGGTATGAAATAACTACCCCGGGAGAGGGGGCAGCTGATGGCTCTGATCGAATTCTGATAACGGTTATTGATGAGACAGATTATTATTATTATTTTTAATCGCTTTAAGACAGACAGAGAGACAGAGCTATCTAAAGCACTAATTAATTATATTTTCTCAGCCCATATCATTTTACACGTTCGCGCGAAATAGAAATAGGTTTGTTATTAGTAACTCGTAGAATTACCTAACTTCCTTATTTGGTATAAATGAAAACCAATACTATGCTGATCATTGTCATCTGTCTGCAGTGTAAGATATATTCTAATCAAACGAAATCCACCCCTAAATATTAACTTGTCGAAAGGTTAGGTGTAAAACATTCGAAAGTTTACGACTACTTTAAGCTATTGAATTATTTGCTACCTGAAATACTTAAAACATAAATTTAAAATAATAAACATTTCATTCATAACTTTTCTTTGTAAACACGAAACGAGATCTTTCTGAATTATTTATATAGATAAACATTAAGATTTTGGTAATTTCGATACAAATTTATTTATCTTTTAACTGTGACCGTAAATAAAGGAAAATAAAGAAGAAATCAATTTAACTTTTCACTTACACTTTAAAAATAGATCGCAACTTGTGAAAATCAAGTCGGCCCCTCTTAATACAGGAACATTTGAACACAAATGCTAAATAGTTGCCCAGGAAATAAAACATTATTGCAAAGCTGAACTATTTGTTATATTAAAATCAAAACAATCATTGAATTGAAAAACAATAACAAATAATAGTTAATTAATAAAATGTGCTTTTTAAAAATCAATATGCAAATTAGTTTACCTTGCGACTGATATCGTATAGAAATCAGCAGTATATAAAAAGAAATCAAAGATGGCGTCGAATAGAACGGTATCTGGCGCTTGGAAATTGTACGCCAAATATACAACGCTAATATTGTTTCTAATCGTCTTTTATGTAAAGTTAGGTGCGAAAACTGGGTTCCACTTTCGCATTTTGTATTTCGATTATTAATTTTTACGAACTACAAACATTTGTTCGGTTCTTTTTTACATCGGTGCTTTCCGGATGTTTACGTTAAATGCCGGACAGTGCCGAATGAAAAATTCCTTGACTTACCCGCGTCCAAAAAAACACAAACGAGGCTGAATTTACAAACAGGATAAAACTAGCAAAAAAAATTGTATGAAATAAATATTTTTTTTTAACGAAGATTCAAATAAGTGTTTAAATTAAAAAGTTTTTTTTTTACTTTTTTTCTTATTAAACATAACATAAATAAATAACAGTTATAATAATAGTGAAAAATTAATCAAGTAAGTGTTGGTTTACTTTTTTTATGATTATTTTTGTTGATTTCGTTAGGGTCTAGAGCAGGGTTTTGAATTAGGGTTAGGGCAGAGTTAGGAATTAGAGTTAGCGTAGACTATATCGTTCCTTCAAGAGCCAGTGATACATGTAAAAATTCATGTTGAAATGGCGTTTCTATCAGTTTGAAAGTTCAGCGTTTCATTAAGTTTGAAAGTTTAGCTGTCGTCTGCTTATTCGTCTCGCTTCGGGGCTTTCCGGCGTTTAATGTAAACCGCCGGAAAGCACCGACGTCGAGGGTCCTACTGAAAAAAAAGTAACCATTTTTTCGTAGGCTTTCTTTTGGTGTTTCTATATCCGGGGATCTATATCGGCTTGAATGTTTCCGGTTGCGATTTACGGAACGAACCGGAAATGGCCGAAGCAGTTTACAATTTAAAAGCCGCGAAAAATGTAAAAGAAAACGACACTAAAAATAACCTTATGGCAAAAAACTCAAATCGCAACAAATGCAAACAGAAATGCACTCTTTTTGTTAGTTAGGGTTAGGGTTAGGGTTAGGGTTTTAAAAAGATAAAGTCGAAAAACTTCCTTAAAAGAATAAATAAAAGAATAAATAAATTTAGTTCACTTACTGATTTGAAGAAAATTATTGAAAAAGAATACTTACAGCTAGATTAATAACCGACGAATGGCGGGTAGTTTTTTACCTTCTGATTACTAAGCTCAATATCATATATATAAAATAGAGCCAGTTTTTTTTCTCCTATTTTTTTATTTATTAATAGCTTTATTGACAAAATGTACATAATTAAATATATTTAACCACTGATTTATGGCAAATACTGATCTGTGTTGTTAAAAATAAAAATTGTATTTCTGATCGATTTTAATATTTAATCCTGATCGCTATTTTATTTATGATTAGTTATAAATAAAGAAAGGAAACGGATTTTTTTTTTACTCTCACAGTGATATCTTTATTTCTAGTGTGGCTCAATCGGTTAGGGCGCAGTACTTACAGATAGAGTAGTGAGTTCAAACCCCAACCGGGGACATAAGTAGTTTTGCTCTGATTTTGTCCAGAAAATTAACTTAAATATTTCAAATTGCAATGTTAAGCAGATTTGGGGGGGATACTTTTATTTTTCTGTAATCTATTGAAGTTATAGAAATTAGAATCCCGGATGACGCCGAGTAGCCCTGCTAGTTTAAAATAAAATGCAAACGGAAGTAAGTAAAACTAACGTCTCTATCACTGTCTTTTTCTAGACTCTTTTCAACGTCTATTTCTTTCATTTTCTTAGAAATTTGTTATCGTCAATTTCCGGTCATTTCCGTAAAGCATTTTACGGAAATATCTGATTGTATATTAGCCTTACACTGTATTTAGTATCCGTTAAATAAGTTTATAAGCTTCTGTAAATTTCTATTAATTGCTTAGCAATTAAATGTGTCGTGTGTTTTACATATGGTTGCATATCTATTTACTGTTGATTTTTAATGGAAATGCCGCGATATCCTTGTGTTAGATATTGGGCGAATAAATCCGCTAGTATATAACATAGTTAGTTGAGAATAACAGGAAATGGAAACCGCTGAGGGTTCAGTCGAGGTGGTCCGAGGTTAAAATTGGTAGTGTAGGGGAATATAATAGAAACGGATATGACGTCAAGTAGCTCAAAGAGAGGGTGTGAAAGAGAAGAGCAGAGTTTGTGTTTGGGAGCACACGGCGCGTGGGCGTGTAAAATTATATGAGCTGCTAAAATATAATTAATTAGTGATATTCATCGCTCTGCTTGTCTGTCTGGCTGGCTGTCTGTCTGTCTGTCTGTCTGTCTGTCTGTCTGTCTGTCTGTCTGTCTGACTCTCTCTCTCTCTCTCCCTTTCTCTCTCTCTCTCTCCCTTTCTCTCTCTCTCTCTCTTTCTCTCTCTATCTCTCTCTCACACACACAGTGTCTCCTCAATCTCACTGGTCAGTAATTTGGTAATTTGAAACAAGGATCAAATTGAATAAATGTCCGATGTCTTCCATCAGTCTTTTTCGAGTTAGTCATTTTGAAGGTATATAACATACTTATCTACGGGGTGGCGTTCCCATCAGTCTTGAAAGCTCACAAGAAATGCGTGCAGGTGTAAAATGCATCTACCAAGGTGTAAATACAATTTGCGAATTTAATGTTCTGTAACTATTACGGCAACTTGATTGTCTGCATGTATAACACAAGTTTGGAACACAACACTTAAACAAGTTAACTTATGAGGGGTCCAATTTAAAGAAATTATTTTTTAAAGATGCCCGTATTCAGAAAATTGAATTTAAAAATTTAATTTTATAAAAGAAAAGTTTGCTAGGCTAATTTTCTCTCAGTGTCTTCAAACCATTCTAATGAATAGTTTGAAAATACTAAGAAAAAAAACTAGCCTATCAGATTATTATTGTCTTAGTAGCTGAGTGATCCAGCCATCCATCCATGTACATACTCCTTAGAGCTTCGCCGCATACTTGAGAACAAAAGTCCGCAAAGGGGTCGATTGTTATGCGTCATCACATGTATGGTTTGACAGGCTATATTTAAGTACTTCTGAAGGCAACTCCAGGGCTGGATAATTATATGGCTCAGCAAACGTGTATACTTTCCACTCCACACAAACCCCCAAATTGGAGCCCAACCATCGGATGCATTTTATGGCCTTAGCATCTTTATAGTATATAGTAATGTTACATTCTCCCGATCCTCCGTAGAAGATCTCCGAATACACGTCTATTCTCTGTTACAGAGAAAATCAAAGAGTAAGAACACATTTTTTCGTCACATTTCACTCCCTCGGCTTCCTGTTTTTGACGTTACTTCTGTGAACACGTTAATTTAATTTCAAGTGAGAATTTCCTCTTTCTACGTCTGTCTAATTTCAAATTGGAAATTTCATTTCTACGTAACTAACACACCCTACATACAATAGTACTACAATACCTAAGGCTGAGAACCAACTTAAGAATTAATTATATTAGATATCTAAAAAAAGAAAAACATACCAAAAACACTGAACGCAAAAGGAGAATTATATCTGAAATTGCTATAGTAGACGAGACGGGTGCTTGATTGGTTCAATGGATTCGTCGTGGTAACTATATTAATGATTAAATAAATATAATATTGTTGTATTTTTCGTGAGTTTTAAAAATGGATATAACATTTTTGTTACAACCTTATATATCTCCATCCATGTTCAGGCTCTGGGGAGCTTCAGCACATGCTTGAGAACAAAATTGTTTTACGTCATCACGTGTGTGGATTAGCATGTTATACTGAAGTACTTGCTAAAGACATCTTCAGAACTTGATAAGTATACGGCTCGCTAGAATTGTGCATTTTATGATTTTACGGTTCTCCTCTCACTGGAGAGCGCATCTTCCCGTTGTCAAGAATGGTCTTCCGTGAATGGTGCCATGTTCTTTCTGTCGAAGCATCCGTTCGTCGAAGGTTGCCACAAGAATTACAACTACTCTTAAATAATAGAAGAATTTTTGTTCAAGGTTTACTCCTCTAGATCCGCCGTGTTATGTTTACGTCCATGCCTATTAACAGACTAGCCTCGTAAAGGATGTGGGAGTTTCACCACATACGGACGGCCATTAACTATGAAGAGGCCGTATTTTTCTCATCATATAGTGCTGGAATGGGTGGATCAGTCGAGAATACCACGAATAGACCATCTCCGAAGTTTGTTTTTCAACAAGTAGCGATCTATTTTTTTTAATTTCAAGTAAAGGAACAAATTGATTTCTTCTTTCTTTTCTGTTCTCTACGGTCAAATTTAAAAGATGAACAAAATGTTTATTATTTTTATTTAATGTTTCAATTATTTCAAGTAGTGAACTTTGCGAAGCGATAGCGAGCCACCAAAGCCAGCTAGTATTATAAATAATTTCTTATTTACTTGTCTCCATACTAGAACAAAGGTCGCTTTTTAAGGTGGAGAATCCTGCTCATTAGGAATTGGCACTATGGACTCCTAACATTTTTTTTTAATTTACGGCAAATCCAGATAGTCCAACCACTATTAAGAATAACACAAAATGACGACCCAGACGCGTTCACTATAATGTATCGTATGGTCTTCTTCAACATATTCGAGCGAATGGACGAAGCGGCATTCACCCTAGGCAGGTTGAACCTGCTTCATTCAAAGGAGAAAGTTTCTAAGGAATATAAAATTCAAAAGTGGTCCCCAGTCGCATGTATATCCCGGTCAGGGGAGATGACAACGTTACGTTTTTTGCAGTTTTTGCAGGGAGGTGTCGACGTCCTCCTACATACAGCGTCTGGTATTCCCAAATGGTCACCCATCTGGTACTGACCAGGCTCAAAGTTTGTTTGCTCTTGTGATCTAACGAGAGCCGGTGTGTCAACGTGATTATGCCGTATACGCAGACGGTTGGTCGGTTTTGTAGCCTCATCTGACTATATCAGCTTTTGATCGCCCAATTCCCGTTTCAAGGCGGTGAGGTGTCCTCCACTACATTTACTGTTCTTCTGAGCAAAGGGGGGGGGGGCTTCAGAAGAGGGGTTCAATGGTAATAGGAGGTCCACAGCTGTAGACTGGTCTTTTCCTGAGAAGTTTTTTAGAGCTGGGCATGACTGGGTGAGCTTCGTTTGGCCATTGGTCCATAAAGAAGATGGCGTTCATCGCTGGTAACTTTTGTGATCTCTACTCGTCTGGCAACTTCCCTGTTGAAAAAAAAACGGATTGAAATGCCGTAAAACAGACAGGCGAAACCGAACCATATGTACTATTCGCAAGACATTAAATCGCTTAGCAACAGAGTATTTATGGCAAGAGAAATCAATGCGACGCCATGTTGCGGAAGTTCGTAAACTTGTTTAATGCGTAGATCACTTCAGGCATCATAAAAGAAAATTAAGCTGATAAAATAATCACGAAAATGCTACAAAATATTGTACAAACAACTAATGTTTATTTAGCGTACAAAATGGCGGACCGGTCGGATGTTCTTTTTGATATTCAAAATGGCGATTAAAACGCGGCCGTTTTAAATGAGTGTGGAATATAAAATCCGAGCTTTGGTGGAAAGTGGAGGGGGAGGGCGCTTTTTTTCCGACCGGTTTACAATATGGCCATATCATATAGTTTAAGTATGTTAAGTAAACAAATTGGTTAGCAAAACTTTCAAAGTATTTGTGCTATTTTTTATACTTAACGAAAAATGTTTTTTTAATAATATGTCGCAATTTTACGTCATTTTCAGTCGTGTAAAGTTACCAAATATAAGTCATGTATAGTTATTGAATATATATATATATATATATATATATATATATATATATATATATATATATATATATATATATATATATATATAGTCTCAGAAGTTCTTTTAACCTTCAAAACTGAAAAATAAAAATTTTCGTTGAAAGATTTTAGTCTAGTAAGTCAATCAATCTACTGCAATCACTATTTTAGTTAACTTCCAAGAATTTGCTCTAATATAAATATATTTTTATATATGTTTTTTTTTATATATATAAGGGATCGTCAGTTGTTTACCATTAAAACTGTTTCGGGATTTTAAAAACAAAACCGTATTTCTTTATCATGGCATCCCAGCAGTGTTGATCAGACACCACCTCCCTATTTAATAATTATTTTTTAATTTAAAAAGTTTACAAATATTTGATTTAGTTTTGCCTCCAGATTTGTTTTTCTAAAGTTACCTGTGTGGTTCTTTTTAAAGTGAGTATTTGCTATTTTACAGAACATCTATTTTATAGAGTTAGATGATTCCATTATGATAACCCCCCTTTTAAAATATATATATATATATATATATATAGTGCCCCCCCCCGTTATTCGCGGCTAATACAAAAGCATTTGTATTCCAAGTATTCGCTAACGTTATACGAAACTGAAATATTTTTTAAAAATAAAATAAACCAACTTGCAAGCAAAAATGGCTAATTTATGCTAATTTGATGTCTTTAATGCAAAAAAAACATGATTTTGAGTGAACTTTAAGGAATCAAATTGTATTCGCGGATTTTCGCTATTCGCAGGTGTTTCTGGAACGTACCATCCGCGAACAGCGGATGCCTACTGTGTGTATATATACACATACATACATATATATATATATATAAATATAAATAATATATATATATATATATATATATATATATATATATATATATATATATATATATATATATATATATAAAGAGAAAGAATAAATATTTTTTTAAATATTGAAGTATGTTTTTCACTTACATACGATATCGTGGCGGTCGCATGGGATCGAACGCAGTTCATAGATTTAGGCTAGAATCACGAGACAAACACTTAGGGCTACGCGGCCGTCGGCAATCGACACAGACAGTGATTGAAATTGAGATACACTCACCCGGGGAGGAAGAAGGCGATCATTAATGCTTACAGTGTTCAACGTTCGCGCGGAACTTGCTTATCGCAGATGCCAACAAATTTTCTCAATTTCACGGTGCTCTACTTATAAGACTATTACATATTTAAAAGGATTTTAACTATAACTATTTTTTTTAAATATTAAAGTTTATTTTTCACCTACAGACGAATCGTTCCGGGTTTTTTTATCCTCATCAGTGCAGGAGTGGCGGTTGTAGGCAGTCGGATGGGATCGAGCGCAGTTCGTAGATTTAAGCTAGAATCACTGGACAAACGCTCAGGGCCACACGGCCGTCGGCAATCGACACAGACAGTGATTGAAATTGAGATACACTCACCCGGGGAGGCAGTGGAAAGTGTTATTGCTGCCTACAGTCTTTAACGCTCGTGCTGAACTCGCTTTTATATATATATATATATATATATATATATATATATATATATATATATATATATATATGTGTGTGTGTGTGTGTGTGTGTGTGTGTGTGGGTGGGTGTGTTATTTCATGTATCCTCATAAAATGTTATAAGGAGATATAATCTTTTATGTATCAAATATAGCACGTGTATATATAAAAACACCCGGCAACACAAACTCCATGCATTTTAGCCTGACGATTCCCTAAGGGGATGAAACGCAGAAGCCTCTGTTTAGCTTAATTGCCATAAATATATTTTCATAACTTACTACCTGACTCTTCTTACGTATTGAGCACTGTTGAAGTAAATACTGAAAATTCATACATAAAAGATTATATCTCCTTATAACATTTTATGTGGATGCATAAAATAATAGTTAGCTCCTCAAGTAGTTGAGCACTTTCAAAGAATTTATTTCACCACTGAAATATAATATGAAAAAAGTTAACTTGTAAACATCACTTAAGAATATCCCAACACCGAGCAAGCATGGATACATTATTAAATTAGATTATAAGCGATAATAAGAGATTCCAACAAAGTTAAGGGAGAAAACTTCAAAAAAATTATACATATGGAAATGAAAAATTAGGCATAAGAGTAGAAGTACTGGCTAACATAAAAAAATAACTCACTTTTTTAGATGTCACTTTAAACTTAAATAAAAATACTTACGAACCATATCTAATAGATAACGCTAATCTAATATACATACACCTAAAGTCCGATCACCCCACCCCCATCAATCATAAAACAGATTCCTAATTCTATCGAAAGTAGGTTTATCGATAACTCTAGCAACGAAAAGGTATTTAAAAAATCAAACAACATTTACAATACAGCTCTAAAACATATTGGGTACAATAATATCGAAGTTAAATATAAGAAACAGGACACCAATAATTATAATAAAATTAAAAAGAAAAGAAAAAGAAATATAATCTGATATACACCGCTCTATAATCAGATGCTAAAAACTAAATTAGGCCAGAAATTCTATAATCTTATTAAAAAGCACTTCTCCGTAACTAATCCCCTGCATAAAATATTCAATAAAAATAACCTAAAACTGTCCTACAGCTGCTGCGAAACCCTAGAAATGATAATTAAGGCACACAAAAACAAAATACTAAGAGTGAACAGTAAAAAAGTAAAAAAGGAAGAACAAAATAACAAATTGCGTAAAAAATAGTGACGAATATATCAAAAATAACACTAAGAAGAACAAAAATATAAGCACTACAAGTAGTAATAAAGGATTATGAATTCGGTTTTTGACGTCGGCCTGACTGGTTTAGAGTTCGATCCCAACCAACCTCTAAGATTTTTGTTTCTACATCGAAGGGAGGTAGGGAGGGGACGACCGGGAAGACACATATTAATACGATAGCATGTGTATTATTTTGTGTGTCATGCTTACATCAAAAGCCTATCATATTCAATGACCGTTAATAAAGCTCAAGGGCAAACTTTCGATAAGTTTGGGATTTACCTACCACAACTTTGCTTTACTCATGGACAACTTTATATAGCCTTCTCAAGAGCAAGGTCTATAAACAGCGTAAGAGTGAAAATTTTTCTTCAGAATAATTCTACTCATGGTCAAAGAGGAACTACCTTTACTAGAAATATTGTATATAAAGAAGTTTTGTAAATTGTTTCATGTGTTGTTCATTTTTTAAAATAAATATACAAGTCCAAATCTTATCATATTTTATTCAAACATGTATAGGTTAGGAACAAGATAATTAGTATTGAAAACAACATTTCGTGTAATTTACACGGATCCCGCTAGTTTATCATTATTATGATTAGTGAATGTTGTATCTAGAGGGTCTATCACGGATCCTTCCGCTAACATAGGGTTCCAAATTATGCAATCTATATTGGATGGCTAAACTTAAATTTCCAATAACTCATTAAAATTATAAATTCAATTCTTAATTACAAGTTTTTAATATTGTCTCACAATCTTAACTATTTCTGTAGATAATTTTACCAAATGCCTTATCCTTTAATTAATGTTTTGAATTTCTTTTCTACCACTTATAATCTATTAGAAATAGTGTTTAATTAGGTACCTTACTTTAGATTTTTTACCAATTTCTCTACCATTGATAATCAGACTTTAGAACCTTTATAACATTTTCTCATTGTAAGATCATATATGTAATGGGTTCTTTCTTTTAATGAACTTTGTATTTTATATATTTGCTACTCCCTCCTACATGTTATATCGCATCTGTTTCTTTCCTCTTTCAAACCCTATATGCATCCTTAAATAATGTTTCAACCGGGTCTGCTATAGTTTGAGGTCTACGTACATCAACTCCTCTCATCGTTTATAATTTGTTGTATAATTGAGGTTGGTCTCTATTCCATTAATGCTGTATATATTTCGTATCAATACCTTGTCCTGACGATGTGATCTGATAGTAATAATAAAAATGCATGATCCTAGAAACGATCGTACACAATATGTTGTTTTGTTGGATTCTTTGAACACAAATTAATCATGTAATTAGTTTTACATAAATATATGCTATAGATATACATATATATACATATATATACATATATATATATAAATATATATATATATGTGTGTGTATATATCATATATATATATATATATATATATATATATATATATATATATATATATATATATATATATATTATATTTTTAATAATCCCATAGATTAACCAAGACTCATCAGTACATATAATTGTATTGCCGGTCACAGGATTCGAACATCGGACTAAAGTCACATAGAGAGAGAGAAAGGGAGAGAGAAAGATAGAGAGAGTAAGAGAGATAGGGAAAGAGTAAGAGTAAGAGAAAGCGAAAGAGAAAGAGAGTAAGAGAGGGAAAGAGAGGGAGTAAGAGAGAGAAAGAGAAAGAGAGAGTAAGAGTACGAGAGAGAGCGAGAGAGTAAGAGTACGAGAGAGAGAGATCCAATGACAGAATGTACGTAGATGGTAACGGGGCATAGCCATCTCTATAACAGGTCGAGAGATCTAACATTTGAGACAAAAGTTATCACCAAATATCTTTTTAGCTGCTAACATTTCACTTTGATTGCTCTGAGAAAATTTCATTCTGAAAGAGGATTCTAACCATCAAATATATTTCGGCTGAGGTTCTGTATTATATGATAGTGTGTGAGTATACTGTATAATGTTATTGAGAACTATTTTTAGTTATTATTCATTTCTTTAAAGTAACAAAATGTAGTTCCTACTGTCTTCATTTCTTTAGCCAAATTTGCTAACTAGTTTTATATAGTTTGTAAAAGTTTCATGTCATGATCTTTTTCACGCCTTTTTTTCAGCTCTTTTTTTATTTAAGAAATACCATTTCTCCCGATTTTTAGTTAACAGCACATTTTGAAAAAATCGACTTGAAGAAAACACGGTTCATCTGCAGGTGACGGTTGTTAAGTGGATATCGACACGGACTGAAAACCTGCGATGGTCCGAGTTCGAATCCGGTCGGTTCCACAGTACCACTTTCACTTAGAAATGTTGGCAACCTTCTCGTGGTCCTTCCCGTAAGTACACGATGTCTTTCCATAAAGATTTCTAACTAGAAAAACATTGGAGAAATTAATGCCAACACCAGAATCATCTGATTCACACGAAAGAAGATCTGACTTGTCTAGTTTAAAATCTTAATTTTATTAATTGTCAATTTTATCAATTAACTTATTGTTTTTTTACTTGGTATGTAAAACACATAAACATACCAAACTAATCTCATGGGGTAACTTTCTCTCCGTGTGTTACTGCTATGGACTATACACCAAGATGCTACGCGTCGTCTACAACATATCGTAGCGAAACCATGTAGCAAACAAAATGGCGTATGGTTGCCCTCCACGCATATCTGCAGTCTGAACATGTATCTCGGCACGATGAACTTGCTAGAAAAATGCTTCTGTCATCCCAATAGGTCAGGCGACGGTCTGGGAGGTCTCATATTACAATTAAGACTTTTCTTAGGAAGGACAGTAGCCTCTCGGGAGTGTAGATTCTGGCCGCAATGAGTGAGCGAGCATCATGGCGCACGAACTTCGTGAATGCTTCACCATCAATAAATGGATGAGCCAAGAAGAACAAAAAGTAACTGTTATATCAATTATCTAAGAAAATTCACATCGCTTTCGGTAAAGGACACCAGTTGCACGATCGCCTTGCCTGTTATAGAGATTGCTATGTAACGGGGTTATTAATGTTAAAATAGATGTCATAATTCGTGTAATATTGAATTATACAACCTAAGTGTTGCTATTTCGAACTCATAGTCGTAAGCCGCCATCAATAGACTGTTTCTCTTGTACGAAACAGTCATAAACAACGTTTGAACTTAAATTAAGACGGTTTCAAACCGATATAAATTATTATTATAAACAACGTTTTAACTTAAATTAAGACGGTTTCAAACCGATATAAATTATTATTATAAACAACGTTTTTACTTACATTTAGACGGTTTCAAACCGATACAAATTATTATTATAAACAACGTTTGAACTTAAATTTAGACGGTTTGAAACCGATATAAATTATTATTATAAACAACGTTTTTACTTAAATTTAGACGGTTTGAAACCGATATAAATTATTATTATAAACAACGTTTTAACTTAAATTTAGACGGTTTCAAATCGATATAAATTATTATTATAAACAACATTTTAACTTAAATTTAGACGGTTTCAAACCGATATAAATTATTATTATTAACAACATTTTAACTTAAATTTAGACGGTTTCAAACCGATATAAATTATTATTATAAACAACGTTTTTACTTAAATTTAGACGGTTTGAAACCGATATAAATTATTATTATTAACAACGTTTTTACTTAAATTTAGACGGTTTGAAACCGATATAAATTATTATTATAAACAACGTTTTTACTTAAATTTAGACGGTTTCAAATCGATATAAATTATTATTATAAACAACATTTTAACTTAAATTTAGACGGTTTCAAACCGATACAAATTATTATTATTAACAACGTTTTAACTAAAATCTAGACGGTTTACAACCGATATAAATTATTATTATAAACAACGTTTTTACTTAAATTTAGACGGTTTGAAACCGATATAAATTATTATTATAAACAACGTTTTAACTTAAATTTAGACGGTTTCAAATCGATATAAATTATTATTATAAACAACATTTTAACTTAAATTTAGACGGTTTCAAACCAATATAAATTATTATTATAAACAACGTTTTAACTAAAATCTAGACGGTTTACAACCGATATAAATTATTATTATTAACAACGTTTTAACTTAAATTTAGACGGTTTCAAACCGATACAAATTATTATTATTATAAACAACATTTTAACTTAAATTTAGACGGTTTCAAACCAATATAAATTATTATTATAAACAACGTTTTAACTAAAATCTAGACGGTTTACAACCGATATAAATTATTATTATAAACAACGTTTTTACTTAAATTTAGACGGTTTCAAATCGATATAAATTATTATTATAAACAACATTTTAACTTAAATTTAGACGGTTTCAAACCGATACAAATTATTATTATTAACAACGTTTTAACTAAAATCTAGACGGTTTACAACCGATATAAATTATTATTATAAACAACGTTTTTACTTAAATTTAGACGGTTTGAAACCGATATAAATTATTATTATAAACAACGTTTTAACTTAAATTTAGACGGTTTCAAATCGATATAAATTATTATTATAAACAACATTTTAACTTAAATTTAGACGGTTTCAAACCAATATAAATTATTATTATAAACAACGTTTTAACTAAAATCTAGACGGTTTACAACCGATATAAATTATTATTATTAACAACGTTTTAACTTAAATTTAGACGGTTTCAAACCGATACAAATTATTATTATAAACAACGTTTTAACTAAAATTTAGACGGTTTACAACCGATATAAATTATTATTATTAACAACGTTTTAACTTAAATTTAGACGGTTTCAAACCGATACAAATTATTATTATAAACAACGTTTTAACTTAAATTTAGACGGTTTCAAACCGATATAAATTATTATTATTATAAACAACATTTTAACTTAAATTTAGACGGTTTCAAACCGATACAAATTATTATTATAAACAACGTTTTAACTTAAATTTACACGGTTTCAAACCGATATAAATTATTATTATTAACAACGTTTTTACTTAAATTTAGACGGTTTCAAACCGATACAAATTATTATTATAAACAACGTTTTAACTTAAATTTAGACGGTTTCAAACCGATATAAATTATTCATATTATAAACAACATTTTAACTTAAATTTAGACGTTTTCAAACCGATATAAATTATTATTATTATAAACAACATTTTAACTTAAATTTAGACGGTTTCAAACCGATACAAATTATTATTATAAACAACGTTTTAACTTAAATTTAGACGGTTTCAAACCGATATAAATTATTATTATTAACAACGTTTTTACTTAAATTTAGACGGTTTCAAACCGATACAAATTATTATTATAAACAACGTTTTAACTTAAATTTAGACGGTTTCAAACCGATATAAATTATTATTATTATAAACAACATTTTAACTTAAATTTAGACGGTTTCAAACCGATATAAATTATTATTATTATAAACAACATTTTAACTTAAATTTAGACGGTTTCAAACCGATACAAATTATTATTATAAACAACGTTTTAACTTAAATTTAGACGGTTTCAAACCGATATAAATTATTATTATTAACAACGTTTTTACTTAAATTTAGACGGTTTCAAACCGATACAAATTATTATTATAAACAACGTTTTAACTTAAATTTAGACGGTTTCAAACCGATATAAATTATTATTATTATAAACAACATTTTAACTTAAATTTAGACGGTTTCAAACCGATATAAATTATCAATTATTTATTAATTCGAAATAGCAGCCATTATTATATGAGATAATTCAATCATACTATAAGTTCAAGGAAGCACTTTTGAGAATATGACTTAATATATTTTAGGAATGTGACGTACTTTACGGACCGACACGTGTTCTCCATTATCATAAGATCAATATCAGACAGAGTGGGCATTTTCCGTGTTTTGTGTTCTGTATTTTGTATTTTTACAAAAGGTGAAAATAAAAATAAATAGTTTTAGACGAAACAAATATTTATTTCCCTTCTTTATTGAATCATTTTATTTATTTTAGCGTAAAAAAATCAAGAAAATGCGTAATGTGAAAAGAATCCTCGAGTGAAAGAAAAAAATCAACGCTCCCCGCGAAAGTCTATATATTATATGTCTTTGCATCAAGTCAGCTACTTTCGTTCGTTAGTTGTTGTTTTTTTGTGTGTGTTATTATTATTTATTTATTCGCCAGTTGTCTTAAAAAATAAAAAGAAAACAAAAACGAAACGAAAAATTTCAACTGAAACGAAACGATATTTAAAATCAACAACCTAATCTGCCGTTTCTTTTGACTATTATGACGCACAGCCTGGAAATGCAGAGAAAACTTTTGTTGTTCTTAAACAAACTTTCGGAAATAAAAAAATAAAAACTCGGTCTATGTTTGCTAAAGCAAAAACGGTACGTTTTGCTCTCAAGTTTTTTCGTTGGTCGTCAAAATTATTTCTGCGCCAGAAAGAAATGTGTAAACGAATCCGATCTCGTCTACAAGAACGACTATTCTTCAGATGCGCGTATTACCATGCAAAATGCTATTTCAAACTTATGCTATTTCTAGACTAAGGCAATTTTTATTTTTGTCCCAATCAAGAGCTCCCTTTCTTGGGGAGTTGGATTTTCCCCAACATTAAAAACCGACCCTGTGTCTTACTCTGCGGTCTTGTGAATGTAAGTAAATAGGGGCAATGCTAGAAAAAAAGACAATGATTAAAACATTGAATTAAAGTTACATTCTGAACATTTTAAAAAGAGTTTTAATTCATGATAAGAAATACAATTAAAACCAAGTGAAATGAACAATAAAATAACTTTATATATTTATTTCCGAAAAGTTGTGAATTTTTTTGCATCAAGTCAGTTCATAACACTTACAAAATTCATTATTTAATAGTTTTAATTATCTTTGGTTTTCATTTTTTATATAATTTATCGTTTGTTTTAATTTATCTGTTTACTCAATTGCTGTTTGCTTGTGTAAGATAATAAAGAGTGGCAAAAATGAATTGTGGACGAGTCCATTGTAGGTGGGACGTCGAGAAAGAAAGAAAGCGACTTGATAACTGTTAAAAAAGAGAAGGTTCTGCATGCAAGCGAGACTTGAAAGGCGGCGGTTTTAGAAACGCGAAAAGCCGGAGCGCTTGGTGGTCGAAGTATCGAAGTACCGGAAGAATGGGAGTTTACCGATGTTTATGGCACCGATGAAGCTTTATTGGCTATGGTACCCAAGCCCGTCTTGCTGTTAGGCTTTCGTGTCCGCTGACTAAAAATGCGACTGGTAAGACAGTTGGTACCGTGAAAGAATCCCATGACTTGTATTTCATCAAGCAAACAATTGGAAGTGCTTGTTGAACAATTGCTTCAGTTCACGCTCGGATAGACAATGCAGAGCAAATTGCTTTCCAATCGAATGTATATATGAACGAGTTTCTAGCGGAAACCAAGTCTGTGACCTCAGCAAGAAAAAGACTTTCATGAGACAAAAGTAAGTCAAAATAATTTTTTATATGTGTGTGCGTAGCCGGCGTAAACCATCCGGTGATGGGAAATAAAGAAAACCAAAGTTTTTCTATGGACGTTCTTTGTCATTCTTGTTGGATCTTACCGGGTACCCCGAAAGAACGGGTAATGCAACACTTGTTACTAAATTCATAATTGCAATATTCTGCTTAAAATCACATAATCACATACATCGTAATATTTTATACACGGCAAATAGGTTGATATTGTAACTTAAAAACGTTATATTCGGCATTATTGGACTTTGCCTGTTTTTATTTTAATAGCTTATGTAACGAAAATTGTTTTCAGATTTTTCATAATAAAATAATAAACGAATTTAAACTTCATGAAACAACGTAATACTTTAACGCAGCAGCAACACACTATTTATTTTGAATTATTGTTTAATTAATCCCTATAATAAAGTAAAGTCGTTTTCCCCTCCTACTTTGACTATTATAGATTTTTAACCAAATCCTTCACATGATAGTCTAACCATCACTCCAATTATCTTGAGCCCTCAAGCCTGTTTCCAGAACTTATGCATTCATCCCTTCTTCTTTCCATTTACCCCGGCTTACCGGATTCTCCTTAAAAACTTTCAAAGAAAAGGGGCAACTTAATTTACCCACTACTATTTATCTACTCCTACCACCCCAGACTCACCGGGCTTTTTTTAATATAAGGAAAATTCTGTTAAAACACCGATATTATTTCATTGCAACCTCCTTTATATCTTCTACATAATATACAAGCTTTTAAATTAAAATAATAATCGCTCCCTTCCGCAAAATAAAGGAATACTGGAATTCAAACGTTCGGTCGTTCTGGATGACTGTTACTTATAGTTTATGTAATTATTCCGGTTTTCCAGTATAACAAATACCGGACACATAGCCGCTTGCAAATGCCAACATCTACGTGGTGCCTTCACGAGTAAGTAACTTCCTTGCGTTCCAACAAGCAATCATTTTTTTAAAATTGTTTCTCGAATTGGCTTCATGATAGCAATTGCCTATTTTTTCTTCACTGGGCTAGACCACAACATATCGAGATGTTTTCCTTTTTTGCTTTTAAGAATCATCGTCACAAACTTGAAGGTAAAAGTTTACAACGAAAAGAAGTGACGTTGGGTTTTCATAATTATGTTAATAACAAATACACAAGCATTCTTTCCTAATTTTAAGTTTAATTTTAATTTTTCTTTTCGATTTTAAACATTTTTCAGTGTTTTTTTTTCCTCCTTTATAGTTCCATTATATGAGTGGTACTTATATAGATCACCACCCCCCCCTCATGACTGCTCATATTGAAACAAAATAAAACCCCGTTCTGGAAACGGAAAACGAAAAAACACTCACTGTTTATTTACATAGTTTCACCTCGTGACTGCCAATATTAGCTCGGTCTGGTGAGACTGCCTTCTAAAGGCCACACATCTTTTTTAAGCAAAACCTTAAGACCGGGTTGGCTATTAAACTTTTACTGAAAGTTCAAGTGGCAAGCTCCCCACCCCACCAGCTCAATGTTTTACATTAAATTCGTGGGATCTACGGTCGCATCGAACAACTATAAGTAGCAAATAATTAAATACTTCAACAGCGAGGCTGGGAATTTCTTCAGTTAATATACTTTCCTGGGCAACGTCGGGACACGGGTCTTGCTAGTATTGAATAAAGTACAGCTTCAGTATAAATTGGATCGTTTTCCTTTTTTTTTCTGTGTTTAAATGCAATGAGGGGGTAGATTAAATTGTTTTTAAAACGTTCTCCATCGACTCTCGCAATAAATTCATTAGTTTTACTTTTGTAACCTCCTCAAGTGCTTGACGAAGACTCATGAGAGTTGAAAACGTTTGTGAATATGGCGAGTCCTTATTCACACTGGAGCACAACACTAAACCGTTGACCCGCCAACTCGAAAATTGGATATAAAGGTAAAAAACTGGAATTTTCACTTTTGTTTGATCAGACATGTATCAAAGGAAGAAATACTGTCCAAATAATATATATATATATATATATATATATATATATATATATATATATATATATATATATATATATATATGAGAGAGAGAGAGAGAGAGAGAGAGAGAGAGAGAGAGAGACTGACGAAGTAGCCATAATTGCTGAGAACAGGGAGAACAAATTTTAAAAAACAAAGGTAGAGGGAATCAGGTGTCTGTTTCTTCAGATTGAAAAGAAGAGGATTTTTTCTACTTACTCAAGCAACATAGTTAAAAGGGTTTCTACGGAGACGTCTTCTTTCAGTCGACTCTTCTTCAAGGTAATTGTCGACTAAATGATGGGGGTTAAAATACGAATGAGGCCGTGGTCAAAAGAACCATAAAAGAAATTGGCGAAGGAGGGTTAAAAAAAAAAAAGATTATATATGAGGTAAGTATTTCAACGTACACCCATCAGTTCTAAACTGCGAATGTACTTCTGCTTTCAAAGAGACAGTTGACGCAAATTAATGGCAACCGCTTCGAGAATTTTGAGATGATTTCTCGAAAGAGTCCTGTGCCAAACAGGAACCGCCTCATCGGAATACCCTATAGTGCACAATTGGCACTCCAATAAATGGCCTCCAATGGCCGACTCATGGGATTGTAAACGCCCGGATGTCGGCCGCTGTCTGTGCCTACGTATCGAGATGGTGATGTGTTGGGAAATTTTTAACTTTAATCGCTGAATTGTATGCCCCACGTAGTCAGTCTCGCACTGGCCACGAAAATGATAAACAACTAAATTGTATTGAATAGTGGCGATATCATCATTACGAGAAGAAATGTTGTCCAAATAATATATATATATATGTATATATATTTATTATTATTGTTATAATTAATGTTATTTGATATGCAAATTATCATATCATGCGGTAGTCATAAGGGTAATATATTATTAATATTATTATTATTATTATTATTATTTATGTATATATTAGTAAAATTTTAAGCTGAATTATTTCGACACTTGATTATGACAATGGTAGTTTATCAGTACCATTAGAGAGCCATGAATATTATAATTGTCCTGTTTTTAAATCTCCGAAACAGTTACATGGTAAACAGCTGATGATCCCCGTGTTAATATTAGACGCTTAAGGTCTCCTGTTTTTGTTTCACTCTTAGATACTTTACCCCCCCCCTTTTATTTTTTATTTACTAATTTTTTTATTAATTAATTTTCCAACGAATGTTAAGTCTGCAATATCTTGGAATTAGTTAGTTTCTCTAGGAATTTGAACTGCATTTTACTTTTTTTTCTTTTTTTTTTTTGTTTAAAATGACTCAAAGCTTCTTTAGACATATATATATATATATATATATATATATATATATATATATATATATAAGACTGACAGAGTAGACGGGAAGACACTTCGTGTCCTAAACACCGTCCGCACGTTGGTCGCAAAATAACAGCGAAAACCGTCTGGGGCAATTTTATGTGATAATTATTGACTTGTGGTGCCAACTCATGGCAATTTCACATAAACGGGGCATTTGTTGGGGGCCAAAATATTTCCCCCATTTAAATGCGACGATTTTGTCTTTAATACATCTGTCAATGATGTTATTCTTTTAAGTTCTGCATCTATTTTCGAATTAGAGCAGAGCAACAACGACCCATGTACCAATGTTTTTATCAGATTATTTTTTTTCTAATTTGAGGGGAGAATGAATCTCAGCGTATATACTGGCATGTAAATATGGGCTTTCTGTAAACGTCTAAGAATGCTAACAATTTATTAATCTCCCCCTCCATTGTAAACTTCAGATTTTACTGCCGAAGAAAATCATTAGCCTCTATGTGGGATTTAAATGCTGCAAAAGTATTGTGCACATAGCGAAAATAGCATAATGGCTTCGGCAGATGCTGAAACAAACGCTATATCTAAAATCCGACAAAAATATTAGCCAATACTGAACTCAAAGAGCTGTCCATTGCTACCCCATCAATTTGGCGCTACATGTTCTCGTTGAAATTAAACTTACCGACTTAGCCAAGTCCATAAGTTCAACAAATATATTCTCTGGAAATGGCGGTTTAGCTAGGGAACTACGATAATAACTATCGGCACAAATCCTAATAGTTTTATCGAGAGGCATATTAGTAACTAGACTGGATATATCAAAAGAACAGAGGTGTTCAGTGTCCGAAGAACAACTAAGCTCACGAATAAATCCTCAAACCTAAAAGAGTCGGGAATACAGTGTCCCGAATATGCTTCCAAGACAGGTGCGAGGATCTCAGCTAACCATTTGGCCAATTCATGCTGAGATGAGCCCACCATAGATAAAATAGATCTCATAGGGACATTGTCCTTATGGACATTAGGTAACCCATACATCCTGGGACGTTGGGACCCCACGGTACGTATTCTGTTGTAAATTTACTTAGTAAGCCATCCTTTTTACGTAGCTTAAGGAAACAGCATTACAATTTGGTTTCAATCTTAAGTGTCTTGTCATTCGTATTGGCATTACCTAAATATTCAAATTTAGTAACATCGCCAAGTGTGTTATTCATTTTATCGAAATAGTCGATGTGGTCGAGAATAACCACTCCTGAACCCTTGTTAGGTTTAGTAATGTAAATGTCCTTGTTGGATTTAAGTGCTTCGATAACCTTCAAGTGGTTATCTCGCAACACGAAGGATTTCGATTCAATGGACATGCCTACGAAACTGTGTGCAAGATCGACAAGACGTGCCTTAAGCCATGTTTCATCCTCTGATGAATATGGTAAATGTCTCTTAAGCTGCAAATAGAGCACCTCGAATTCAGCGAAAACCTCTTCCTTATCAATACGTGAAGGAGGAATACCATAGTCCAGGCCACGTGAGAGGACGATTCTTTAAGTATAAGATAAGGAATGTTCAGAAAGATTAAATATATTTCTTTCACTTTTCTGACTCGAGCCAAACTTCCTATTGTTCAGAAAACTCCAAAAACTTTGAGACTTTGAGGTAAGTTTGACTTTATGCAAAATATCACCAGCCGAGGTGTATCTAAAAAATCGTACTTTATCAAAGAAAGACAAGACATGACCAGACAAAGCTCCACCGCTAGCGATATTTGCATTTGACTTAAACCAGTATTGCAGAGAGATTAACAATTTCATCTTTTAGAAAGGCTCGTTCGACATTTAATACATTATTCGCTTTAACTTTCGAAGCACGTCTGAAAATATATCTTGGTAGAACGTGATTCGCCAAACAACCAGCAGAAAAGACACTTCAGATTGAAGGGAAATAATTTTAAACCACAATCCAATAACCTCATTTAACAGTTTTTCTCCACAATTTATTAATTTCTTTTCTTTTAACTACGTTTCTTGAGTAAGTAGAAAAAAAATTCCCCCTTTTTTATCTGAAGAAACAGATTCCTGAACCCGTCTACCTGTGTAGTTTTATTTGTTCTCCCTGTTCTCAGCAATTATGGCTACTTCGCCAATTATATTAAAGTTTATATTGAAATGTTGTACCTACAAATATATATATATATATATATATATATATATATATATATATATATCACCCTTTCCACTACTTCTTTCACACTCTTAACCACCCACCCATCCCACTTTCAAATCACCTTCATTTCTTCAAATTTTTTCTATGACACTACCTACACACCAAAAACACAGAGCCTCCCCCTCCCCTCCTCTTTTGCCACCATTCCACTTTTTCACTCACAGCCATCCACATTAATTTCATTTACTCCGACCCCTCCACTTTTTCACTCACAGCCATCCACATTAATTTCATTCCTGCTACCGACTTCTCTCAGCCAGGACCTCGGTCCTGTGCTCCCAGTAGTGGCTACTACTTCTTCTCATCAACCCATCATGTCAACCCAATATTTTCATGTACTTGCATGACATTTTTCTTAAAATTATCATCCTGAGGAAGTCTTACAAATAAAGACGAAACGTTGATGAATACATAAAAAAAAACATCTTTTGGTTTTCCCTTTTTCATTTCCCATATATATATATATATATATATATATATATATATATATATATATATATATATATATATGTGTGTGTGTGTGTGTGGTGTGTGTGTGTGTGTGTGGTGTGTGTGTGTGTGTGTGGTTATAAGTTGATTTTTATTTATACAAACACTATTTAAATACACATTTGCAAAACATGTTTCGGCCACAGCTATATAAAGCTAGACGTTATCAAGCCTAAACCTCTTTTCTTTACGGTTCCACAAAATGATAACGTAAAGAAATAGCGTTTAGGCTTGATAAGGCCAGGCTATTTATTGCTGTGATCAAAACATGTTTGCAAATTTATAGTCAAATAATTCTTGCATAAAAATAAAAATCTTTATAACCATTAAACAGCTCTATATATTATTAAGCACTATATTTAACACAGTAAGGATTCACTGGATGTTTTACCCTGTGGATGCAAACGTTACCTGGATTACTATATATATATATATATATATATATATATATATATATATATATATATATATATATATATATATATATATATGTATGTGTGTGTGTGTGTGTGTGTGTGTGTTTAATACATTTTCCATGATTGGGCGGTTGATATTACGTCATGTATCTGTAGAATGCAGGTGTTGTTTTTATAAAATGATTGGCAACTGTTTATTTACCAAAGGAATTCTAACGAAAAAAAAAATCATTACTTCACACCGTTCTCGAGTTTTTATAAATAAAACAATCGTCGCCTTCGAATCAGCAATTTTTTGGCGGTAATAAAAGCCAACAAGACGCCATCTTGGTCGGCTAATTTTAACTAACGATCAATTATTTTGTTACGTTCTCTCTTCCTTATTCTTCTCTCTCTCTCTCTCTCTCTCTCTTTCTTCCTCTTCCTCTCTCTCTCTATCTATCTATCTCTCTCTCTCTATCTATCTCTCTATATATATCTATTTATCTATCTCTTACGTTTAAAATAGCATGTTCGTTGTTTTGTCATGTTGAAGTTTGGAATAACATTCTGGTCGGTCAGTCACTCTTAAGTCTGAAATAGCATATTCGTTGGTCTGTCATACTGAAGTTTTGAATAGCACTGTCGTCGGTCTGGTCCGGAAGTTGGTGAACATTGACGCTTAATCATTGGAATCTTGGGAAGGATTTTTCCCACGCAAATTCCAGAGAAGGCCAACCATTGGTGTCAGCGAGAAATTAATGGTAAACGGCCGTTGCGATATTGCAAAATGGTTTGCAACGTTTATCAAAAGAGACGGAAAGTGTTGGAAATCTGGGGAGACTTGGTGTCACTCAGACTCCAGGAAGCACCACTTTGAAACACCAGTTTTCGTTTGATCACTGAAGTTAAGCGACGTTGAACCTAGTCGGTACCAGATGGGTGACCATTTGGAAATAGCATGTGTTGTCTGCGAGAATACGACGACCCTTCCTCCCTGCAATAACTAAAAAACGGCAAAATAACAACGTCATTATCTCTCCTCGTCGGAATATACGAGCGACTGACGACCGCTTGTGAATTTAATTCCCTAGAAACTTCCTTCTTCGTTGGAAGCCGGTTCAACTCGACCAGGATGAATGTCGCACCAGGTATAACGAGACACTAATACTATTGGTTAAGGTATTAACCCACAATTTCCCCCTAGCTATGAAATGAATGACTACTTTTGTTCAACTAACGGTATAAAATTAATCCTGGACAATAGATATTGCTTTTCGACTTAGATGACTCAGAAAGGGTCCATATGCGGATCTGTTGTGCTCCTATTTACTTGCATCCCTACGAGAACAGAGTTAGACACAAGGTCGGCTTTTAATGTGGTAGAAATCAAGCTCACCCAAAAGGGGAACTCTGGATTGGAACAGAAATTAAAATTGCCTCAGTCTAGAAGGACTTCTTCACTCGCCGAGGACAAAAAAGACTAAGTGCAGCATCAGAAAAGATGGTACACTTTTCTCATAGGCAACACCAGTTGTTATATGCTGCGTATCGTCGTGAGACAACAAAGAATGACAATAACAAGTTGCCAGTGAAGCATAGGAAAAGAGACCAGATTTAGTTAAAATATTTAAATTCTATTGAAATAAATACAGCATACAAAGTCTTTTGTCGAGTGGTGGGGCGGCGGTCAACTTTGTAAATAAAAGTGAATGAATGCTCGTGAATTTAAGGGGAGACAACTTCGGAAATTTCTGATCGCCAATATTTCTAAAGACATTAGTATCTATATAATTGTTATGGTGCCGTATCTATATGACGAACAGTTGGACTCGTCCATTCCTAATAAAATACTGGAAGCATTTAGGCTTCTCGTTATTGGATTGAACTCCAGTCTACCCCGGCAGTCAGGACTGATATACCACTTCTTTTGTTCTCTGTACATATCTTTTCTTCAATATATATTGTTCACCTAACCTCGTGTTTCGTGTCTTCATTTCGGCCCCTAAACAGGGTCATAACAATAATAAAGTATTTTTTTACTAACGAGTCACCGCTCATCAATACCCAAAGGCCACTCGAGGACAAGGGTTAATGGTTTGTGTTGGGTTGATGGTGAGACTAAAACATTGAGCAGTGCAAATGATGGTTGGATCTGAGCAGAATTTGATTATTTAAGAGGACGGCTCAACAAGAATTTGTTACCATTGGACTTGAAAACGACCATGTTGTATTCAGCTGAGAAGCAGCCCTGCGGCATTGTGTTCCACAGACCGACAGTTCTTAGAAAGAAACTCTGCTTATGCAAGTTCCGTTTAGTTCTGAGTATACAGAGGAAATTACGCGAATCATTGTCCTGGTTTCTCAGTTGTTAATTGATACTTCCATAAGCAAACTGCTGTAATAATAAAAATTAACTTTCGAATGTTTAATTGTATATTGTTATTTACCCATAGCTGGAGTGAAATACTTTTCCCAACGATATTAGTGCTCAGTTGAACACAGTAGATCCAATAGGATTTGAACTCGTGGGAGGCGATTCCACAGTATGTGACGGTAGCAATTAGAGTAATCACCCACCTCCGCGGAAATAGGTATTGATGTTCTTATTGATTTTATAGATTTGGTATTATTATATTTCTTTGATGTTTTTTGTTGTTCTTTTTTGTTTGTTTTTTTTTTACTTTTTGTTGTTTGTTTTGTGTCTTTTTTGTGTGCTTTTTGTGATTTTTTTGTGATTTTGTTTGGTTTTGTTTTGGTTTTTTTTTTTAATACTGAAATCTCTGATGAGAAATTTCTGAAAGACAGGGGATAAGAATGAAGCCTTTGACACCTCGCCAAACAGAAGCCCTATCGCTTCCAATAATGAATTCCACCGTCAGATCCGTTTGAAATTTCTGACACCTCAAATCGATTCGGGGTGGGGGTGGGGATAGAAAGGGGGAAGATCGATCGTTGATTAAAATTCCTTATTCGTTTCCAATCGATCAAAATCAATAAAAAAAAAAGTCGATTATTATTCGTTGACGTTTTTCGCATCAAATATGTCCCCTTTTTGGAAGGAGAGGTGGGGGGTCGTCAATTTAACCAAAAGAACGAAAAGATACCGCCAACGTTATAAAAGCGAAAACTATAAAATAAAGAATTTAAAAAATATATAAATTAACAAGACGAAATATTATTCAGAAGCGTCTATTCAATCTGCGCGCTTAGCGATGAAAATGTTATTTCAAACTGAAGCCTGACAGACCGACGATCCAGAATTATGATACAAACCAGTCCGACAGTGATTCAAATCCTAGGAGATCCACCCTCCCCTTCCTTTACCTTCTCTCGGCAAAGGTGTTTTATTGTTAATCGCCTGAGGCGCACCTACCGGGGAATGTCGATGAGGCAGCTCAGCCATTTAATTTAACTCGAAAATCCTATCTAAAGAAATAGCACGATGCAGAAGTTACAAACATTTCTGCATCGTGCTATTTCTTTAGATATAATTTTCAAGTTAAATTCAATTTTTACGGTATCTTTTGGTTAATAAACTATCAGGTGAATTACAGAATAGTTAACAAAGCACCCTCCTCGGCATGTTAAAAAAAAAACATTATTATTTCAGCACGGTTCGTAAACTGCAGAAGTACCCATTTTTTATAGGGCAGAGTGCGCTTGTCCTAATACGCTGCATACTCAAAACCACACTTGACCTTATGTCTACCCCCCCCCCCCGCCTGGCAAGGAGGTAAATAATATAACCGACCGGCGATCCTTCCGAGGGTGCAGCATGTGAAGTTGTTGTTTGAAACTGATGCATCACAGACCGACAAAAATATTACATCAAACACGAGCGTGACAGACTGACCGATTGACAGACCGACAGACAGGGTTTCCTATATAAGATGTGGTCACATCTACGAATGGAATTTAAAAGTGAAGCGTGACAGACCTACAAAAATGCTATTTTAAATATAAACAAAGAAAGTGGCCTCCCTTTACCGGACTAGAAAACTTCTCACACCTGACAGTATCCTATATCTCTATAAAGCCACCATTCGCTCGCACATATCAGGACCGGCGGGACAGTTATAAAAGTGTGGGGGGGGGGGCTTTTCTAAAAAGTGGGGGGCGGTTAAACACATGCATATATAACTTCATTATTGATGACCGTAAAGTGGGGGGGGGGCAAGTCAAAAAGTGTGGGGGTGAGTTGAACCCCCCTGCCTCACCACCGGTGCCGCCGTTCATGCATATAATACTATTGCTACATCTGGGCTGGTGCACCAACCACTAGTCTTGAACAGGGTGCAGAAAAGATTCTCTAATTTTATAGGTTCCACACCGTCTACCAAGCTCCAGCCCCTGTCCCATCGCTGTAATGTTGCATCCCTGTGCTTGTTTTACAAGAACTTCCACGGAATATGCTCCTACGAACTTATTGCACTTGTTACCCATCTCCTTCTCAACGTAAATACCCCGACCAACCCTACTAGCTGAAAGATCTCACCACTTCACTATAGAGGTCCTAAGATGCTCTAATAACTGCTTTCCTCGGGATGTTTTTCTTTGGAATTCATTCTCTGCTCCTTGTTTCCCCGACTGTACCAACATGCAGAAATTTAAATGTCATGTGAACAAACATCTTGCTGAACAACTCCCCACTTAGGATACACACTATGAATCTGGCCCCCTAATAAAAATAACCCCTTTTCTTCTCACTGGTTATAGCCTTGTTTGGGGTGAATTAAAGTATAAAAAAAGAAAGGTTCCAAAGATACCCGAAGCCAGCAAAACATGCTGCCACTGAAGCAATAACTAGCATTCTTAAGATGCGCACGTTTAATGTACGCGTGTTCAAACGTGCCGACAAGTGGAAAATTCGATTAGAAGTTAAAAACAAGAGTTGGAGATACGTGCCAGGATATGACGTCATGGACAGGAAGTCCTACGTGAAACGTGGCGAAGACGAAAGGAAACGCCTTTCTCTTTGGCTGGTCAGATAACTGGGTTCAGACGCCTTTTTTGAAACGCTATCTTCTTTCGGTGAGCAGCTCACGTAGCGTGTAAAAGAATATCGAATAAAAAAAGCAGGACACCATTGATCAACTATGTGGTATGGCGTATTTAAAGTATCAAAAAGCGTGACAAACCACAGAAAGCGCTATTTCAAGCTTAATCGTAACAGACAAACTGCGGACAGATGATAGAGAAACCTGGAGAAACAAGGAACGTTGCCGCTGAGACGTAAGGGACTGCTGAGAATTAGGGGCCAGATTTATAGGGGGCATCCTAAGTGGGGGAGTTGAGCAGCGAGAGGTTTGTTCATATTACATTTAAATTTCTTCATATTGGCACAATCGGAGAAACAGGAAGCAGGAAGAGAATTCCAAAGGCAAGCATGTTCGAAGAAAGAAGCTATTAGAGTAAAAGGTTTTTCGACATCTGGGAACCTCCGCAGTGAAGGGGTGGGATGTTGCTGATTGTTAGATTGGTCGGGGTATTTATGTCGAGGGAGCACAAGTTCATCGGAGCATGTTCAGTGGAAGCATTTGTAAAACAAGCACAGGGATGCAACATTACGGCGATCGGATAGGGGTTGGACTTTTTATAGAGCATTGGACCTATTAGATTAGAGGATCTTTTTTTTACCCTGTCTAAGAGGGGGGACTAGTGATTGGTGCACCAGCAATGATGTGGCCACAATACTCCATGTATGGGCGAATAGTGGCTTTATAGAGATATAGGATACTGGCAGGTGTGAGAAGTTTTATAAGTCGGTAGAGGGAGATCACCTTTTTTGCAGCAGTCTTGGCAGTATCTTCTATTTATTTATTCCAATTCATGTTACCTGTGAATGTTAGGCCGAAGAGTTTGAGCGTTGGGCTCTCAAGTAATGTGCTATTATCCATAGTAATCGGTGAAATAAGATATTTCAAAACTGACGCGTCAGAGACCGATGTTCCTACCGACGGACAAGGTCTGCCATAGAGATACAAAGTCGCATCTAAAAAAATAATTTTATAAAAGGAAGAAAAATACATTAAAAAAAGAAGTCGTTAATCTTATGACAATTCTCTTTCTGTTGTCATTTTGCCGCTTTTTGTTTCTTTTTGGTTGAACGTTGATTTTTTTGAAGTTGTCAGAAGGAGGATGACATTTAATGGAATGGCTACCGTTTCTTTTACTGCACTCCCTCCCCCGGGAAGATAAGCGATGTCAGATTGAGATGCGGTCAATATTTGAGATTGGACGCTTCAACGAGTTCATAGAGTAAGAAAGCGAATAATATCGTGAAATGTGAGGAAGAGAGCGGGGGTGGCGTTGGACCAAAGAAAAATGTAAAGATTGTTTTGAATTATGAAAAAGTAAGGACTAGATTAAAAGAAAACGAGAGAAAGGTTTTTAAAAAGACGAACGTTGTTTCGGTTATTGAAAAAGAGAAAGATTGCGAAAAGAGTCAATTATGGGTAACATGGCGGCCAGTTTCGGTAGTTTTGTTTTACGGCATATCAACCCTTTTTGGGTTATTTAATGCCGAATCTGGTCTTGTTTTCTTCTCTTTTTTGTTTCTTTCCCCTTTTAATATCTGTTTCTATTTAACCCATAGTTGGGACCCTAACAGGTACTACCACTCCGGGTCAGGGTGGACCTGGGAGCAATGGTAATTAAGAGGAGGCTCCACATTCCCCAAAGTCCGTAAGCCGGATCTCACCATCGGATGTAGTTTAAGGTCATATCCAGGACCGGGAGTAGGGTAGGAAAAATAAAAATAAAAAAGGGGAGGGAGAAAGGGAGAGGGGCTGTTGTTTTTGTTTTGGGTTTTGTAGAACATAATTAAGTTTTACAAACAAAAAAAAAAAAAAAAAAAAAAAAAACGTCAATGTAGGTGAATTTCGTCTCAGGGAGCCACAGGGCAGCCTGATCTGGTATCACCAGGCGACCAGTTTCGAAAATAAACGCGAAAAGTGTGGAAATGAGAAAGAAGGAATAAATTGTTGCCAGAATGAGAAAGGGTTAAAAAAAAAATATTTGCACACAAAAAAAAATATAAGTAAAAGAAATACTCTGGAGAAAGGCGATTATTCATTAAAGGAAGGAATAAAGATTTGTTTGTTTTTTTTCTTATTATTATTAAAATGGCTACACAAAGACAGTGTAGAATTATCTATCTTTTCTACACATTCATACACACATACATACGGAAGAAGGTGCTCAGATATAATTATCTCCCCTTTCGCCACGCCAGTGGGTGCTAAGATCGGCGACTATAAAAGCCGAAACACAAACAGTGTTAGGGGAAGATATAGCGAACAGAAAGATTTATTATTGTAATTTAACTGGCTTTGCAAACTCGATTGTTTTACTAATCAGTGACGACTTTTCAGTAAAAAAACGAGCTCAATCGGTGATCCAACTCGTCATGTTTTTTCTAACATATATATATGTGTGTGTGTGTGTGTGTGTGTGTGTGTGTGTGTGTGTGTGTATGTGTGTGTGTGTGTGTGTGTGTGTGAAAAGATGACAGACGGAAAACAAGTCAAAGTGCAGGAGAAAAACAAAAACAAGAGATTTTTTGACTGGTTCGTGGAGAACGTCTTCAGAAAATGAAGATACAGAAATAATATTATTTTGAAGGCAGACACATGGGATGAAGGGGAAAATGATCTGATTGGATCATATGAGAAGACATTAAGTGATGTTGGGACATGATAAGTAGGTGACATATTCTTCTAAGGCGGTGGGGGAGAGGGAAAAGGCGGCAGAGAACCTAACTACGGTGAACAAAAGGGATGGGCATGAAATTGATACACTGGAAGTTATCACCTAAAGATTAATAAGAGATAAACAGGGATGGGTCAGCTAATTTGTCAATAGGTTTTTAAAGAGCAATTCATAAAAATGAAAAGCCGAGGTGGAGAAAATGTGTGAAAATGTCTTCTCATATGATCCAATCAGATCATTTTCCCCTTCATCCCATGTGTGTGCCTCCAAAATAAAATTATTTCTGTATCTTCATTTTCTGAAGACGTTCTCCATGAACGAAACCGGTCAAAACATATCTTGTTGTTGTTTTTCTCCTGCACTGTGACTTGTTTTCTGTCTGTCATCTTTTCACACATTTTGTCCATCACGACACTTCATTTTCATGAATTATCGTGTACTTTACCCCATATATATATATATATATATATATATATATATATATATATATATATATATATATACATATATATATACATATATATATATATATACATATATATACATATATATACATACATATATATATATACATATATATACATATATATACATACATATATATATATACATATATATATATATATATATATATATATATATATATATATATATATATATACATAGTGTGTAGATTTCAATTTTGTGTAGAGAATTTGAATAACAGAGCTCAATGTAATTTGAACAGAGCAAAACAGAATTATAAAAAGAAAAACTATACACACATTAAGGTTGTCCACATAATAACTTATTTCGACCCCTTTAATTAGGTCTCCTCAGATGTATAGACAACCAGGGGTTTCTTTTGACACGGTTGTCTATACATTTGAGGAGACCTAATTAAAGGGGTCGAAATAAGTTATTATGTGGACAACCTTAATGTGTGTATAGTTTTTCTTTTTATAATTCTATATATATACATATATATATATATATATATATATATATATATATATATATATATATATATATATATATATATATACGTGTGTGGCAACATATGTACTATTACTTACCTAGGACGTATATACCGGCAAAATTTGCGGGTAAAACTCCCAAATTAGTAAAAAAACAAACAAAAAATTTTTTTAAAGTAAAAAGTAAAAAAATATATAAAAGATTGAAATATCGCAGCATCCGAGACGCCATTTTCCGAGGAGACAGACATAAACAGAGGCTGAAGAGAGTCCTGCACAAGGGGGACAACTATAGGTCCCTTTTGTTTGAAATTGAAACCGACGGTACCAATGTTGTCTTAATCTTCTGTAATTTATAATTAGCACTCTCTGGTGTTCTCTCTCACTAACCTTACATATATATATATATATATATATATATATATATATATATATATATATATATATATATAGTGTATGTAGGGTTGTTAGTTCATAGGCGTTAATCCCATGAAGCTACGCTGTTTATGAAATAGTGCTTAATAACAAGTAGAGGTGTATTTTAGTATAAATTTTTATTCATG
Organism: Sepiola atlantica; assembly: GCA_963556195.1. Classification (NCBI taxonomy): domain Eukaryota; kingdom Metazoa; phylum Mollusca; class Cephalopoda; order Sepiida; family Sepiolidae; genus Sepiola; species Sepiola atlantica. Next base: position 194,933,360 of record OY744520.1, on the reverse strand, counting down.
CGAACATTTTTGGCTACATATGTGCATACATGTATCAGCTACAACCTTATTCAAAGTCTAGCTTCTTCAGACCACTGACAGAGACTCTTTAACTAAGGATATTAGACCACTAAATGGTAAGAACATAGACTATACTTTAGAATTATCTGCATTGGCTAAGGCAAAGTATATACTCAATAGGTACATTGAAATGATGCAATCTGTTCCTTACTGAAGTATTGATGACAATAACACAATGAAACTCTAAGCAAACGGGCGATCTGTTTTCGGTTTCAAGATGTGCTTGTCTTAATTTGAAGGCCCGTTGTTCAGTAGAAAACAAGTCTCATTGTAACGTCTCTCAAAAGTTAAACATAAACGTAACATGTTTAAAACTGGAGTTGTGACTTTGTTTAGAAGGAGAATCGTTTAATTAAAATGGCGACAGACACCACACGAATGACACTGTGATCGGTATCGGAAACGAGCACCGACTTCAAACGAAGACAAAAAGTAGACGATTACGTTCATAATTAAACGTTACAGGTAACTATTGAAGTACCAGTAATCTCAGATTATGTAGCGTTATATGTTGTGTCGTATATACCAAGTAAATTTGCAAAATTGAACTGAAATATAAACGAGGAAAATGCTTACATAATTAATCAAATGCATTACAACTGATGCGCACACTAATAAGATGTATCTGAAATGGAAAAATACTTATAAAATATACAAGCAATTAAGAATTAAACTACAACAGGAGCTTAATGAAGAAATAATTGATATAAATATGCACCATTTCAGTTTATTGAAAAAATATTAAGGAGAATGAAAATAATGTATGAATTTTAAAAAAAAGTTTAAAATAGATTAATCAATCTAAGGGAGATAACCTCTTATAAGAAAATACATGAGAGATCTCACTTGGATTATAAAAATAAAAATATACTAAATTATAGAAATTAAAAAGGTGGAATTGCGACGGGCAGATAACTCTTAACAAATAGATATCACAGGTCGAAAGTTCCGGAAATAACTTTTCTAAACAACATCGTTACAATCGATGGGGAAAAAATCCAGCATGGGTTTGATTTATACATAATGACTAATTTTCTCATTTCTGAGGAGCCTCAAAAAAATGTATAATTTTACAAATTAGTACAAAATATTCTCATATTCCAGCCGAAACAACCGTAGGAAAGGAATAAAATAAAATACGCATGGATTTGTTTTATAATTTTCAGCTCTATTAAAATATAATAAAAATGTGCTATTAAGCTGATTTCATGATTTGAACTGTCAAATAAAGTAGTTATTACTCAAAAAGTGATTAAGCACAATTCAGGAATATATATATATATATATATATATATATATATATATATATATATATATATATATATATATATGTGATTATTTTTATTTACACAGACATGTACAAAATCTGCGACACTGGCATGTCGAGTTATCGATCAACAGCTATAATTAACTGAGATCACATCAGGCAGTTAGAATCCGATCTTAACCTTAGATCATATTATCTAATATGATCTAAGGTTAAGATGAGAGTTCAGTTTACAACAGCTGTTGATCGATAACATCGACATGCCAGTGTTGCAGATTCTGTACATGTCTGTGTAAATAAAAATAATCATATATAAAAGCTCTATTTGATATTGAGCACTTTTTATAAACCCGGTTGAAATCCTTTGGATTACTACCCTGTGGATGTTTTACCTGGATTATATATATATATATATATATATATATATATATATATATTGTTTTCTCTATTTCTTCACATCCGTTTTTTCTGGCGGTTACATTAATGCGAGTTTCACTTTTTCACTTTTTATTTGTATTCAGTCTGTGAAAAGATGTAATATCATCGAAACGCTGGCTATTTGACGTAGACTGTAATGATGTTTATTCAATTTTATAAATGCTCTACTTGATATTGAGCACTCTTAGAAATATATTTTGTTTGTTCATTTTATTGATATATTTGAACTTGATTAATTAATGTTGTGTGTGTTAAGAAAGACATGGGAGAAGAAAGAATATAATGAAGGGAAAAAAGAAAAAGAACGAACAGCAAAAGAAAGAACGAATAAAAAAGAATGAGAGGAAAAAAAAGAAAGAAAACATGGAATAAAGAAAAAGAACGAAAGAAAGAACGAAACAGAGAAAGAGGGGGGAAATAGAAAGAAAGAAGGAAAGAAAGAAAAAAAGAAAGAAAGAAAGAAGAAAGTAAAAACGAGATTAAGTAAACTATGAGAAGTAAGAAATCAAGATGAAAATAACAACATAATGGCTATGCCAAAATAAATACAATGGAGAAGTTTAAGACTTTAAAAAATTGGGAAAATACTATATTTAATGAGAAAAAGAGGAAGTAAACGGTGAAGGAAGAACCTTAATAAGGTTTTATTTTCCTTTTTAAGATCTTCAAATAGAAAACGTTATCTACCTAAACACAGGATATGCCAAAAGTTACGCACGTCCTCTCTAAGTAAACAGCAAAGAGTATATATTTTTAATATTCAATGCGTTTGTTTGTTCTTCTTTATTGTTTATTCGCTGACTGAATTCCAGTCGAAAACGAGGCTCAAATGATAATGGCGGCCAGGTTACTTTTGATGTGGTTTAACATTTCGATATTTGATTCGCAAGTATTACAAGAAGATGTCTGTGCGCTGCGATTGATGCTGGAAACTAAAGCAGAAACAAGAACGAGTATTTTGGAGATGCGTCCATTCAATTTGATCAAAATACCATTTCAAATTTGAGCGTGACAGACCAACGGAATGAAAAACCTATTAAAATGCTATTTCAAACTTAAGCGCGACAGACCAATTCCTTTGCCTTTTAGTTAGGAGCAGGTTGTAGTATCTGCTCTGGTAACTTCATCTTTCCTGTCCTCACTCGGTGAAGAGGTATTTCTCGACGAAAGCAATTTTTTTTCTGTCCCAATCAAGAGTGTCCCTTTTCGGGTAGTTCGATTTTCCTCACATTAAAAATCGCCATTGTATCCAACTCTGCCTTGATAGGGAGGCAAGTATATAGGGGCCAATAAAAATGGTATTTAAAACTGGGTACGACCTTTTTTATACTTATAAGTCACTACTTATCCAAGCCAAAAGCCACTCAAGATTAAGGGTTACTCAGATTGTCAGTTAAAAGATTATTGTGTTAAGTCCCGTTAGTTGCTGCTCCCATAATAGAAAAATGTGTTGTAGCAAAAATGAAATCGAAATAAAGAACATTTATTATAGTATAATGTCAACATCTTGGCACACCCCTGCCAAACAGATGCAGTCAACTCCCCAACCCCTGTTGGAGGCAGCCAAAGACGGAACGTCCGTTCACTTTGATCGCTAAGCTTGTTGGGATTAAAATAATCCTGTAAATAAAGTTCAATTCCCCCACGTGAGAATGGGGTAACAATGTGCAGATAAAATCATCAAAGGAGAGATATAGGACGGAAGTCTGAGAGAAGGAACACAAAACACAAGAATGTAACTCCATAGCAATTTTAGTAAGAAAGAGAAAGGTGGAGTCATAGAATATTTACAGAGTTTTTAAAAGTTCAGTTAGGCATTGGTGAATTTGAGAGAGGGTTTGCGAAAACGTGGTTCGCGTGAACTTATCTGTATAGAGTTCTGGTAACGGCGGGAGGTCATTCTCTGTGACTGCCGTCTTGGGCTGTATCACTGAGAATGCCAGCCGATGTATTGGTGCCTTGAGCGGGGTCGCCGAAAAAGAGGCCGGGATGCCGTGTGCAAGGGTTTTTAAAGGCTAGCTCACGTGACAAGGAAAAAGGGGTTGCAATGCCTGACAGCCAATCCGTGAGGCCCTTAAGGGACATGGCAACAGCCAATCAGTGAGGGGGGCTTTAATAAATTCTAACAAGTTTGCTCAATTGTTTTTTTGTTGTTTTTTTTTCACTCTCTCGCGATTGGTTACGTAATTCTGAAAATTGTTTTTAGCAAATCGGCATTTATCAAATCGGCATATATCAAAATACAAACAATGAAATGTTTAATCTGGAAAACCTTAATAAAACACACATTGGTGTGTATGTTATTTTTTTTTTATTTTGTTAAAATAAATAAAACTTATTTTAACTTAGTTTAGCTTTCAAAGATATAACTTCTTTGTCAAAACAAAAAGTGTTGTTTTTTTTCTCATATTATCCGAGATGGAATGGAGACGTGGCGGTAGAAGAAACAAAATCAAGCCATGTCTATTAGTGTTGTTCACGCTTGTTTGAATAAGAATATGTGTAGACATATTTTTAAAGCATTATTGTCGTAGGAAAATATTTAAATTTGGAAAATCTTAAACAATTGTGTGTTTTTTATTTTGTTAAAATAAATAAATTTTATTTTAACTTTACTTAACTATCGATTTTCAAAGCAAAAAACACACTTTTGTTTTGTAAGGTTCTCCAAATTTAACTATATTCCTACGACAATAATGTTTTTAAAATATGTCAATATATATTCTTAATTAAATGTTGATATTTTCATTTTTGCGTCAATCTTGAAATTATCATAACAATCACAGTCGCTTTCCAAATGCAACGTCTACCCCTTCCCCCTGATCTTAATGATGGTAACCATCTATGTTATAATTCTCATTTTCTTTCCTTCTTTTTCGATCACCTCGGGGTATCTTGTTACAAGGTGAAGAATATCATGAGAGGATTGAAAATTATTAATAGAATGAACTAAGTTTGGTCATTTATGGGGAAAAGGTTTATAACAAGTATTTGTTGACATTGGATTTAAAGGTGACCATGTTGTAACCTGCAGGAAAGCAGTCTCGTAGAAACGTGTTCCACAGACGGGAAGCCATTAAAAAGAAGCCGTGTTTATGGAAATTCCGTCTAACTCGAAGATAAGAGTTAGTCAGATGGAATGACTGTCAACCGAAAGATGAGGTACAGTCAATGGTATGAATTAAGTTTGATTATTTATGGGTCGGTTTATGACACCTGTTTGTTGACTTAGATTTGAAAACGACTATGTTATAACCTGCAGGGAAGCAGTCCCGCGTGTTTGTGGTGAATGCGGAATCACCCCTTAGTTACCATTACTCCCAGGTCCACTCTGACCCGGAGTGACGTCACATTTGCATCTATGGGTTAAATGCAATGTGTTCCGGGCACGACACTAAATTGTCTTAGACACCCTTGGGCAAGGTGTTCGCCTCTACTATAACCGGAATCCATCTTTCTCGGCATTTTTAACCTTTTTCTGCCTACCCTATCTCCAAACCCTAGCAACTGCTCAAGCGTAGAGAGTGAATGTTGCGTTTACTTTCGACAACCTCGTAACTTTCGCTCACATTATATGAGTGATGCTTCTGACAAAGGGGAAAGAATTGCTGTTTTCTGGGTCGTCTGTTGTTTTGAGTGAGGGTATCTAGACAGTTTTACTCCTTTTATAGTATTCATCATTCGACTGTTAATCTATCCATTTCATCAATCTTTACCCTCGAGTGTTTTTTGGCCTTGATAAATGGTATCTCATTAGTAAATAAATTAATAACACCATCTTTCTGTAAAACTTGTCCCTCGTGGCATTTCAAGCCGAATATTGGTACTAAACTAACATAATAGACAGTTCTGGTTCCTGCGTAGTGATCTGCGCCAACTTGACACTGGCTGACGATGACAGATTGCATTCATAATTCAGAAGTACTCATCTATCCCAGATTCTCAACTTTTCTGGAATTTTATAGCAAAGATTAGAAGTTTATTAGGTTTATGATGATGATAATGATGATGATGATGATGATGATGAGCGATATCGATCAGGAATAACTGGAACACTATTACAAACAAAACAAACAATTGTCTAGTGTGAGATTCGAACCCACAATGCCATAAAATATTGGGACTGAAGGCTACCATAAGACTACCGACCTAACGAAAATATGTTGTCTTTTTAACCCACTTAAATGAGGTCGGCGTAGGGATTTGTTTACCACTCCGCATAAATCTAAAATAGTTCGACCGTCTAAGATAAATAAAGAAGCATGAAAATATCTGAATAGGAAATAAGAAATTCTTATTAAAGTAAAAATACGTTAGTGAACATTTATCAAATATTCTTTATCCATTTTTAATTGAGAAAATGGTAAATGTTTTTTTCATTCAAAGTAAACAATTCAAAGTCAAATACCTACGATGATTTGACGTGAAAAGTAGTTGTTCGGTCGGCTAAAAGGGAACGCTACAAATGTCGGAACATTTGTTTCTCATCTTATTTTTACGTGCTTTTCATTTTGAATAATGAGTTTTACAAACGGTTCAAGAACTTTTGACATCGTATTGATTGTGCTGATTCAAATCTAGGATTAGTTTGGCGCCTGGATTAACCTTTTAACTATAATACACACATACAGACAACTTTGCTTTATATATATATATATATATATATATATATATATATATATATATATTACTATTTCATGTATCCACATCAAAATTTTATAAGGAGATATAATTTTTTATGTATCAATTTTGAGTATTTACTTCAACAGTGTAGCTTAATTGCCATAAATATATTTTCATAGCTTACTATATATATATATATATATATATATATATATATATATATATATATATATATATATAGTCTAAAGAAGCTTTGAGTCATTTAAAAAAAAAAAAAATTTTTTAATGTAAAATGCAGTTTAAATTCCCAGACAAACTAACTAAATCCAAGATATTGCAGACTTAACATTCGTTGGAAAATTAATAAATGAAAAAATATAAGTAAAATAAAAATAAAATAAAAATAAAAAAGGGGGGGGTTAATTATCTAAGAGTGAAACAAAAACAGGAGACCTTAAGCGTCTAATATTAACACGGGGATCATCAGCTGTTTACCATGTAACTGTTTCGGAGATTTAAAAACAGGACAGTTATAATATTCATGGCTCTCCAATGGTACTGATTATACGACCATTTCTCCGATAATCAAGTGTCGAAATAATTCAGCTCAAAATATCACTAATATATACATAAAAAAATAATAATGAAAAAATAATAATAATAATAATATATTACCTTTAAGACTACCGTATGATATAGTAATTTGCATATCAAATAACATTAATTATAACAATAAAAAAATAAAAATAATAATACTATCTAAACACTATATCCAAGAACCATTCTGCAATATGGTAGCTAGCAATAAAATTATATAGGAATCAAAGTTGCATTAAAAAATAAATAAAAAATAAAGCTTAAGTACCCTAGGTACCAGAAAAGTAATTAGATAAGAGGAAGGAAAATATATATATATATTCAAATTAATTCTCCTAACAGAACAGTTTTGCACCACTTTGATGTCCCTTTACGAAAATTAAAAATTAAAATCAAGATATAATTATACTAAACATTATGTCTAGAATCCTTATTCCAATTGTGATCAAAATGCATTACATGATTTTTGGTCTAAAAAATGTCTATAATTTAAGGCTTAAGCTTACGAGGTTTTAAGAAAAAAACTGATATTCAAGGAATTTTGCTTTCTTAGTGTCTAATGACTATGAATCAAATTCAATCCAAATATGATACATTTTAATTTTTAAATCGGAGTTTGTTATGTCCCCTAAATACTTTAAAACCCTTCAAAAGAAACTGACATTTTGGGGAATATTTATTAATTGATGTCTGATATGTTAAAAATTTAACAAAAATCGATGGTATCTGAATTTTCACGAAGGCCTTCTACTTTCTTTCATCTCTTATTCATAAAACCAAATTAAACTAAATACACCCACATTGGAAGCCCCTTTGCGCGTAGTTGTGTTCCAAAATTCATAATGATCGGTTAATTAGTTTAGGAGTGAATGATATGCATACAAATATATAAACATACCTAACTTAATAAAGATAGATATATAAAAGTGTGACAGACATGTCGATGGGCATAAAATTTCATATATATGCTTGGACGCATCTAAAAAAGATACGTCCATTCAATCAACGCGTTTAGCGATGGAAATATAACTTCAAAGGGCAGACCGACAGATCTTCTTATTGAGATGCAAGGATGTGTCTAAAAGCGGACTCATTTGCTCACCAGGTCGTTATTTGGGAGTAGTTACATAGCTATATTATTATGCAAATATATTAATGAAGAATCCGTGTGCTTTAAAGATTGTTCAAAGCATTACGAAGTTGGGTTTGGAAGGGAAGTTCCGGTGCAGATGACTGGATAGAGCTTTTATTTTATTATTTTTGGGAAACAATTATAAGAATATGGATACCACATAAGACACATGGCCTGTTTTTTAATGAGCAGTGAATGGGAAGGAAGGCTGTTTGGATATTCCTAAAGAACAAAGAGATGCAAATGGTGGAAAAATCCGGACACCCCCGTCATGTTTTAAAGATGGCCGACTGTTTTGTGATCACAGAGTTGTCTGTCGAGAAGAAGGAAGATGAAAGCGTGTTTTAACGTACTGCTGGAATAATAGTAAGCGGGATCTGAAAGAAGTAGAATGAAACATGGAAAATAATTAAATAATAAAGAAGGGGGTTATGGAGGGTGTACACGCCCAAGACTTTGAAAGAACACAATGATGTGGAGGTGTTCAAGTTCAAAGTGTACCGAAAAATGTGGAACAGAATTGGAACGGAAAGAGTGGGCCCGCCGATTAGAGGAAGGGTGAAAGTAGAGGGAGATATTTGAATTAAACAAAGTCAAAGGAATTAAGGGGGAGATAATAAAAAAAATGGTCGGAAGAGAAAATACAAAGGGGGTGTAAATAAATAACAGACAAAGTGAAGATGAAGAAAATATGGTGGGAAAATTGGCGATACTAAATATTGAGGTTGTTTGGAAAATCGACAGCAAAACTTAAGGATTATGTTCTATATGTTCAAATAGGTCCGGAAACGCTTGGTTTTCAAGTAATAAGCCATTGAAACAAATACTGATCAGCATTCTCTATTGTAAACATTATACACATATTCAAGGCAATTGCTGAATCCTTAGAAAATGACTTCTAGTCTGTAGTAGAATGGGGACATAAATGGATGGTAACATTTAATGCTACTAAGACAAAGCTCCTTTCCTTTATTAACTATAAGGACTTGCATAATTTTGGTTATTTGGACTACATTTCTCATCTTGAGTGTTATCATCACAACGTTTCGGCCGCTGTAACCTCCGGCCTTCTTCAAGTGTATCTCTTCGAACTCAGGAACATTTCTGTCGAACTCGGGAATATTACCGAGTTCGAAGAGATATACCTGAAGAAGGCCGGTGATTACAGCGACCGAAACGTTGTGATGATAACACTCAAGATGAGAAATGTAGTCCGAATGACCAAAATTATACTAATTATCAATCCTCATCTAAAAAATTCAGAAACTAAAAGGACGTTTTAAACCACCGATTGTTATGGCTAATAACACCCTACCTGAGAGTCCAACAGACAAACTTCTAGGCCTAACATTCACAGATAATATGAACTGGAACAAATACATTGAACATATAGTCAAGGCTGCTGAAAAAAAATGGGTTCCGTTCACCGTTCTAAAAGAAACTTCTCACACCTTCTAGCACCCTATATCTCTACAAAGACACTATTAACCCATACATGGAGTGCTGTTGTCACACCTGGGCAGGTGAACCAACTACTAGTCTCTCCCCCTTAGACAGGGCCCAAAAAAGATTATTTAATCTAATATATCCCACACTATCTACGAAGCTCTAGCCCCGGTTCCATCGCCGCGATGTTGCCTCTCTGTGCTTGTTTTACAAGTACTTTAAGTGTTCCGACCTACTTACTACACTGGTGACCCCTCAATGTAAATACCCCCGACTGACCTGACAATCAACAAAATCCCACCTTTCACTGTAGAGGTCCACAGATGCCGGGCGACTTTCTACTCTAATAGCTTTCGTCCTCGTACTGCTCGCCTTTGGAATTCCCCCCATGATCACTGTTTCCCAGAAACTTAAATCTAATGTTGACAAACACATCGCTGCACAACTCTCAATTTAAGATGCCCTTGTAAGTCTATCCCCTAATTTACAGTAACCCCTTACGTCTCAGTGGCAATATGACCCCTTGTTTGGGGTGAATAAAAGTAATAAAAAAACAAACAAAAACATACAATGTGTCTAATATTGCACTGTTATTTATACATATGAGATAAACACTATCCCTGTGTTTGGATAGCTGCTGCCTTTACTATATTGGGGGTGGGTGTTTTATGCCTATTGGGGGTGGGTGTTATATGCTATAAAGAAAGAATAAACCCCAAAATAGATTGTTAAAGCCCAATTTCATTTGTGATGTTTTTTTATTAATGACGTTTATGGAAGCTGTTATTGAAAAGAAGAAGAAGACGACGACAACAACGACGACGACGACGACGACGACGACGACGACGACGACGACGACGACGACGCAAAAAAGAGAAGAGAATATGAAAACTTTGGCTGACACATCACCACTGCGACTACAGAAATTCAACTAGCTGATTCTGCCGACGAAGGGGGGGGGCGCACCGTGGGGATTGAAGAACTGCGCGAGTCTCCCTAAAATGCAATACTGGTTATCTACCCCGACTATTAAAATCTAACTTCTCCAAATATATATAAAATAAAAATCGTAATATAGGTTGACCACACAAAAATGTAACCCATAGTATTGTTGCAATCCTTTCTGAAATCCAGCCATATTTAGTAGAAATAAACTTCAGTCTATGAATGTCCAACAATCTTTATTTTATCGCCGTTCAATGATATACGGGGACACTTTGGTGATAGTCTCATCGGTAGAATGTGTTGTCCTGAATGGTCTTCACATTACTGGTTCTTAATACCTCATATTTTTATCTGTGAGTGTCATCTCAAAGAACATGTTTATCAAAACAATCTCTGGGTTATTTTTAACTAAAGGGGGTCATCAAGCCAAAATTAGTTGTATCCACGTATGCTTCCAACGTGCATATTTGGAGCATATCATTAAATAGTGATAAAATGATGATGAGATGATAAACCGATCACCTAAGTGTGCCATTTAACAGAGATAAAACGAAGAGTGTTGGATATTGCATGACTGAAACTGGGTGGGCAAGTCAGGCAGAGACTAAAGTTTATTTGTACCAAATATAATTGTATTACAGAAAGGATTCTGGAATTTTTTAATGTTTCATGGGTGGGCGCCATTTTATCTGTGTCACACTGTAATATAAATAATGCGTTTTACGCTGTAAGATAACAGACTAAATGAAATAAAGATAGAAAACGTTAATAGAAAACGTGGGGCATTTATAACGACACCTAATAGAACGAAAAGGGGGTGAAAAAACAAAAAGGCAACAAATAAATGTTACCAAAGGCAAGATAAGTTACTCTTCTACCTACCTGGATAAGTTTATTTGTGGTTTAACTTATTTTAAAGCATTTTTTTGTTCGATTTAAAATTAGTGTCGAGACGTCATGTTAGAATGGAAAACAAAAATGTCCGCAGGTGACCACGTGACGTCGAGAAACTACTTTTAAATCGAACTAAAAACGCTTTAAAATAAGTTAAAACACAAATAAACTTATCGAAGTAGGTAGAAGAGTAACTTATCTTGCCTTTGGTAACATTTATTTGTTGACTATTTCGTTTTATTTTTCACCCTTTTTCGTTCTGTTAGCTGTCGTTATAAATGCCCAAAACGTGAATAGAAAACCTGAATAGAAACGTTATAAATGAATTTAAAAAATAAATAAATAAATAAAAAAGAGAAAAGACGACTAAAAGTATCGCATGAAAATATAGATAGGGTGCGTGTATGTGAGTGAAAGCGAATATGTGTGAGGGATAAAAAAATTAACGTCAATAGGAAGCTGGACTGAACCATATTGAGGTTGAGTAAGTTAGAGAGAGAGAGAGATATAATCTCTGGGATATGAACTCGAGGTAAAGAGCTCGTCCAAACGGAAGATAAGCAACCACCGCACCGAGAAAAAAATAACACGCTGGAAAAATTTGTTTGGAAAGTCCTTTTGATTCCAAATGAAAATGACAAATGCCAATGTCCGACATTCATCGTCTCGTCTTTGAACCGCAAACTTTTCGGATTACAAAATGGACGACTATAATCTCTTCTTACAAAATGGCCGATTACAACATCTCATTTTTCTTATTCTCGCACGGTTGCCAACCAACCGCGATAAGAGCACAACTTTTCAACGTGACAATTGCCGCCTTTTTATTTCTATTTAAAGAACCAAGGGAAGATAAACGATAACAAAAGACTTGCCTACAAAGAGATTAAGATCTGCGAATCTAGGATTAAAATGGAACGAGTTTATAAACACTTTGCTAAATTTAACTGAATTTACTCTCTCTCTCTCTTTCGCTTTCTTTCTTCTCTCTCTCTCTCTCTCTCGTTATATATATATATATATATATATATATATCTATATACTACTAAAAGTCTATGGGTCTTGTATGTTTGCAATCAGCTTTCAGCTTTCCGGTTTTCAACATCCGGTTGCGCATGCGTAAATAGCATCGTCTTCCAATCTGTTATTCTAATTCCGTTGAACTCCTTTTATTAACGAACGCATGAAATTTTTCATTCTGGAAATGTTTATATCGCTTTAAATATAAAACAATTACATTTAATTTCATCAAATAGTTTTTTTGTTTTCTCCACGGCTAAAAACATTCAACGGCAGGACTTTGTAAAGTCTGTCGCAGTTTCAAAAAAGCTCCACCCTTTTAAAAAACAAAAACAAACAAACAAAACAACAACAATCATTATTAATATCAATAGCGGCGGTGACGAAACCACCTCCCACTTTTCCTCTCACAGATTTCACCACTCCTACTCCCTCTGTTTTCGTTACGTACGCGAGACAGCCGGTTGTACCCCCTTCCTTTCTCACCTGTTCAGTGCATATTTACCTATAAGTATGGCCAACCACTTATAATTCAGTAACTATAATTTAAAAAAAAAACAATTATAATAAACAGAACGACGCATAGAAATCTATCTATATTCTTTTTTAAACAATTACATTTAATTTCATCAAATAGTTTTTTTGTTTTCTCCACAAGTGTCACGCACATACATGAATTCCATAGCTAATATAACAAACTGACCCAACGGGTCACGGGTGGTCTAGTATATATATATATATATATATATATATATATATATATATATATATATATATATATATATATGAAGGAGAATGGAAAGGAATTAGAGAAAGCAAAAGCCAAATCAAAATTCAATTCAAAAGTTCAAAGCAAGGTATATTCCGCAAAAAGGCAATTTATTCAAGTTAAATTTTCCTTAAGCCAGGCTTTTCAAAGATCAAAATCTTATCATTTTGATTTGGCTTTTGCTTTCTCTAATTCCTTTCCATTCTCCTTCATTTCTACCTGCTCTATCCTGGATATTGAGCTGTATACTCTTCACAATAGGGTTTTACTTTTTCCTAAAAGTTCGCTTTTAGTACACCTCTTTATATATATATATATATATATATATATATATATATATATATATATATATATTCCATGATAAATGCCAGTATACTGAAATCATATGCCCTTAATAGGGTTAAGATGAAAATTCATATACACTAAATGTACAAAAGCAAGGAAATTCCCAAATTTTTACACTTTTATTGTCATTAAGGGTATGCGAGCACAACAGGGCTATGTATTTTGCTTGTTGGAATTTTTCTTCAGCGCACCTTACACACTTCATCCACTCATGCATAAATATTTATACTGTAGTGATGTGATAATGAAATGGTTTGGTTGATATGTAGTCATACCCTTAATGATAATAAAAGTGTAAAATTTTGAGAATTGCCTTGCTTTTGTACATTTAGTGTATATGAATTTTCATCTTAACCCTATTAAGGGCATATGATTTCAGTATACTGGCATTTACCATGAAATGTCACTACTTTTGTAAAGGCTATGCCTCAAGACAATGCCTTCTCATAACTGATATATGTATGAATACTGGTCATTTTAAAGGTTTTTTAGAATTTTCTGGAAAACTAAGGTATATGGTAAACTGAAATTAAAATGCCATCAACTAGACCCTAGACCCTCTATCTCTGCCAAAAATCAACTGAATCCATCAAATAGTTGATGAGATACGGGGTGGCACACACGTACGTACGTACACACCGATAACACAAAATCACTCCTGACCTTTCTGGATCTCTGGGTTGCTTGACTAATGATGCTGAAATTCTACACACTTATAGAACCTATCAAATGAAAATTTTGTGCAAAGTTTTAACTAATTTGGTTCATTGGTTTTTGAGTTATGATTGATCAAAGAAATGAGATTTCTAGCATAAGCCGTTTTTTGAAGTCTATTAAGGGATAGAGCGCTATCGCGTCTCCCTTGATATATATAGTCTCATAAGTTTTTCAACCATTAAAACTATATGGAAAGAAAAAAGAAAAAGAAAAAAACAAAAAAAAACACTTTTGCCCCAAGTCCTTCAGTGGAAAATTACTTTTCTTGTAAGTCAATTTACTTTTTACAGTCACTATATTAGTTTGCTTCCAAGAATTTACGCTAGTCTTTACATTATTTAAGGGATTATCAGTTGTTTACCATGAAAACTGTCTCGGGAATTTAATATAATATAATATATATATATATATAAACTCAATTTGAAAGGAACAACACAGGTAAGGAGAAACTATATTTAATAACTTAAAAAAAAAACAAATCTGGAGGCAAAACTAAATCAAATATTTGTAAACTTTTTAACTAAAAAATAATTATTAAATAGGGGTGGTGTCTGATCAACACTGCTGGGGTGCCATGATAAAGAAATACTGTTTTGTTTTTAAAATCCCGAAACAGTTTTCATGGTACACAACTGACGATCCCTTATATAAAAAAAACATATATAAAAATATATTTATATTAGAGTAAATTATTGGAAGTTAACTAATATAGTGATTGCAGTAGATTAATTGACTTACTAGACAAAAATCTGTCAACGAAATTTTTTTTTCTTTTTTTTTTCTCCAGTTTTGAAGGTTAAAAAAACTTCCGAGACTATATATATATATATATATATATATATATATATATAGAGAGAGAGAGAGAGAGAGAGAGAGAGAGAGAGGGGGGGATGATATATAGAGAGAGTGATATATATATATATATATATATATATATATATATATATATATATATATATATATATATATATATATATATATATAGCGACAGAGTCAAATAGGACTTTCCTTTTGGGGTTTGAACCCCGTGACCGGGAGGGATTGTCTCCTCCCATGCTGATGATTGATTGCAGGTTTGGCATGAAACACATGTGTATATGGGTTAATATGAAAATATTATTTCTAAATAATTATTCAAAGCTCTCGCTAGATTGAGCTCTGTAAGTATGTTAACAACAAGCCGTTATTTGTAGTTTAATGCAATACTCAAGGCCCCACCTATTGAGTTCTCTTTCCGACTTGCTGACATGGCCGCTGAATTTGCCATTTAGACGTTAATTCACTCTCCCATTTCTACGGCAATGCGTGGTGGACGCATCGGTACGCGCTCCAACTACTGAGTAGAATATGACTTTCGTATTGGGATTCGAACCGTGCAACCGGTAGGGGTTATCCTCTCCCATACTGATTGCATGAAACACATGTGTATATGAGTTAATTTGAAAGTATTATTTATATATACAGGGTGGGCCAAAATAAGGGTCCTATCTTTAAATTTGAATAACTTGAATTTGAATAACTTCCACAAAATAAAAGTTAAACTCACCAAACTTTATGTGTGTGTAGACTGACCCTTCCGAGATTTTTTGAAATAAACAAAACAAATTTTAGCCGAAAAACACTTCTTAAAACTTACAAAAACTAAAGTATTGTTTTTTACACTGTTTTGAGTTTTTTAAGCAAAAATAATGTTTTCTAAATGAGGGTACGTTCCTTAGGGCTAATACGGCTCATGCTTGCTTCGGAAGGGGTCCTTTACTTATTCTAAAAAAAAAAATAAAAAAATCAATAAATAAAAAAGGTATGAATTTTTAAAAATAGGACCCTTATTTTTGCCCACCCTGTATATATATATATATATATATATATATATATATATATATTTACGAATCTATGATTTTGAACAAAAATCAAGTTGAATAAATGTTCGCTGTCTTCCATCTCTCTTTTCTCGAGTTTGTCGTTTTTGAAAGCATGAAAGAAGTTCTCTCTGTCTGGAAGGATCATGAAAAAACACGTACAAGGAGAATATACAGCGAACAAAGATAGCGATACAATTTGTAAATTTTAATGGTTTTGTAAAAAAATATAAACACACACATAATTACAGACATAACATAATCCCCAAAACATACGATCTAATTAGCAAAATAAATGTTATTTCTTTACGAAACACGAACCAAACACGATAGATAACAACATCCGTAAATGGTCGCTAACAGAGTCGGAAACAAAACAAAGAATCTAATAATAAAAATAAAAATAATTACGTCACTTGTTTTCAAAAATATAAATATTTGTAAAAAGTGGTCGCTAACAGACTTGCAAAGAAAAAATTAAATAATTCAAAAACACGCACTAAAAACAGCTTTATTTACTAGAAAAGATCAGGTATCACGTTACGAAACGGAGACCGGAAATGGACGTTAACAGATGCGCACAAACTGTAAATCTGACAATTACATGCAAACAAAAAATAAATAAATAACGAAATTCGTCGTTCAAATGCACCCTCGTAACAGTTGGATTTTCTTTTTCAAAAATATAATAGACACACACTGAATTACTCTAACATAGCAAAATATACGATCTCGAATACAAAATAGCACCGACATTGTTTTTATTTACAAGATAACAGTGAACAGAAACAATTCAAAGCAACAAGCGGAAGTGGTCGCTGACAGTCTCGCAGATACCTTATATCTAACTATGTTACATAAATAATCAAATAGCCACAACTTTATTGAACACAGCCTCTAAACACATTTAAACAACATGTAACAGACCCCCCCCCCCATCTCAAAAAAAGAACAATAGATCATCCAATGTTTAGCATATTGATAGCCCGCACATGAGCGACTGCTTTCCCGTATTTTTTTTCATGTTATTCATTCCTGACGAAGAACGTAGGGCGTTTGAAATACTAAATTATTATAATCAAAAAATTATTATTAAAAAACAACATCATTTGATGCTTCAACCACCGCCCACTCATCATTATCAAAATATATCTAGAAGCATAAGTGAAATATAAAACTACTCTTTCCGCTTCTCTCCATCTCTCTCTCTTTCTCTCTCTCTCTCTCTCTCTCTCTCTCTCTCTCTCTCTCTCTCTCTCTCTATATATATATATATATATATATATATATATATATATATATATATATATATATATATATATATATATACAAATTATTTATTTTAAAACTATACGTTAGATGATTCAGAGACGTACCTTGGTTTCATTGAGATAGGCTCACCTTTTATTTTTGTTAAAAAGGTCGTTAGAGTCCAATTTAAATCATCATCTTCTCACGAAATAAAAATAAATCAAATAATG
>OY744520.1:194880767-194910767 GCA_963556195.1 Sepiola atlantica | reverse complement strand
TTGCTGGAACGAATACATCATCCGGATTATGAGCGGCGATAAACTGGATGACTTTAGGATAGAGAAACCTTTCGATGAGTTCACAATAAGGGTCCGATGTAACAGTTGCAATAGCATCTTCATTTACGAAAGAATAAGGAACCTACACGCTGAAATCACGCATTACACATCAGATAGTAACATTTGCACTGTAAAGTGATCATTCAGTGATTTGTTCGGGAAAAAGGTTTATTAATTACACGGGAATAGATGAAAACAATTCCAGGGAGTTGATGAAGTGTTCAGATTAGCAAACGTTATTATTATTTAGCATTTTAGTCTGATATATGTTTCTAAATATATACTAGTATAGATACAAAGCCCCATATTACCCTTATTTTTTCATTTTTAAGATAAAATAAAATATTGTTTCGGTGTTTAAACTTGTTTGGCATGAACGCAGACCCCGCATCATTATTGTACAAACCCTTACCCAATATATATATATATATATATATATATATATATATATATATATATATATATATATATATATATATATATATTGAGAGAGAGAGAGAGAGAGAGAGAGAGAGAGAGAGAGAGAGAGACCTGTTCAGGGAGTCAAAAATAAACTGTCACTTAGCTTTGCGTAAGGTTCCGACAACGTTTGTTGAACCCTCTCGATTGTCTACTGTCTGTTTCCCGCTTTCTTAGGCACAAATAGAAGATCATTTTCCTTCTTTACGTGATAATTCCCGTGGCCGTGTGGTTAGAGCGCAGGTTTGCGGAGTCTACGCTGATTCTGTAACTGGGTTCGAATCCTCCGACCGTGTGAAATTATGACTTCCTATACTAATGATAGCAAAAGGTTGAAACGCCGACGTCTGTAGGTTAAAAATTTGTAATATTTACTTGATAAATATTGTTATATATATATATATATATATATATATATATATATATATATATATAATTATTATTTCATGTATCCACATAAAATGTTATAAGGAGATATAATATTTTATGCATCAATTTTCAGTATTTACTTCAACAGTGTTCAATACGTGAGTATAGCTAGGTAGTAAGTTATGAAAATATATTTACGGCAATTAAGCTACACAGAGGCTTCCGCGTTTCATCCCCTTAGGGAATCGTCAGGCTAAAATGCATGGAGTCTGTGTTGCCATGTGTTTGTATATATATACACGTGGTATTTAGTTTAGTTAGTTAACCAATCAGATTATTTGTTATTCTCTTAGCCAATCGTATGGCTTCTCACAAACAAAGGTTCGCTTGATGTTACAGAACGTTTCTTTGTGTATATATAAAAACACCTGGTAACACAAACTCCATTCATTTTTAGCCTAACGATTCCCTACGGGGATGAAACGCGGAAGCCTCTGTGTAGCTTAATTGCCATAAATATATTTTCATAACTTACTAATACATATATATATATATATATATATATATATATATATATATATATATATATATATATATAAAGAGAGAGAGAGAGAGAAAGCGTATGACTCCCACTGTTATGCATATAATCTTTTTCCCAACTTTCAGAATAATGAGTTAAAAAGTATAACGATGTCTTTGATGTCTTTGGATTTCCGGTGCGAACAAATTATTGTAAAAACACCCAGTACGTCTCTCTCTCTCTCTCTCTCTCTCTCTCTCTCTCTCTCTCTCTCTCTCTCTCTCTCTGTATATATATATATAAATATATATATATATTTATATATATATATATATATATTTATATATATACATATATATATATATACATATATACATATATATATATATATATATATATATATACATATATACATATATATATATATATATATATATATATATATATATATATATATATATATATATATATATATATATATAGCCTATGACACCCGCTGTTATGCATAGAATCTCTGTTTCCAATAACAGAAGAATGTGTTGTTTCTGGGTTCACTTATATATATATATATATATATATATATATATATATATATATATATATATATATATATATGTGTGTGTGTGTGTGTGTGTGTGTGTGTGTGTGTGTGTGTGTGTGTGTGTGTGTATCTGTCGTGTATATATATTTGCTGTGTAGGTCACAAATTTTGTTTACTTATTATCGTGTAGTAATTGTAATTTACAATATGTAGGCGAAACAGTACTTCCTTTAAATAGACGTATGAATTTACATAGAATTAGTACTAAAGGCTGTGTCCATCTTATTAAACATTTTAAAGAAAGCTGTAGTAAATCGTCTTTTTCAATACAAATTATTAAAAAATTTAAAGATAATGGATATGATAGTTTTGGTAAGGTTGGCAATAATATACTTAAAATGCGTCAAAATAAAGATGAAGTAATTGAGCGAATGTGAGTAATTTATCCATATGGTCTAAATATAAAAGCAAAGAAAAATAACTTACAAGACAAATTAGAAAATATAGGGCGATGATATCCAGCTTTGCCTCGCTACAGTACTAGAGATAGAACACATGTAAATAGAAACAATAGAGAATCTGCCGTTTCATGCGAGGAATTCTTTTTTTAAAAACTAAAGATATTATCATGACTAATATTTCTGAGAAAACGTCTTAATCAAACGAAGAAGAAGGTATTGAAGGACATAGCATCTAAAATATTGCATCCGGATGTGATATATAGGAAAGAGGTTTGGTATGGTAGTTTTGTTTTACGACATATCAACCCTTTTTGGGTTATTTAATGCCGAATCTGGTCATTATAGTGAAAGTTTTTATGCTTCAAGTTCTTTATATCTTCAAATGTTTAATCAGGGTTTTTGGTTTGGTAGTTTTGTTTTACGGCATATCAACCCTTTTTGGGTTATTTAATGCCGAATCTGGTCTTGTTTTCTTCTCTTTTTTGTTTCTTTCCCCTTTTAATATCTGTTTCTATTTAACCCATAGTTGGGACCCTAACAGGTACTACCACTCCGGGTCAGGGTGGACCTGGGAGCAATGGTAATTAAGAGGAGGCTCCACATTCCCCAAAGTCCGTAAGCCGGATCTCACCATCGGATGTAGTTTAAGGTCATATCCAGGACCGGGAGTAGGGTAGGAAAAATAAAAATAAAAAAGGGGAGGGAGAAAGGGAGAGGGGCTGTTGTTTTTGTTTTTGGTTTTGTAGAACATAATTAAGTTTTACAAACAAAAAAAACAAAAAACAAAAAAAAAACGTCAATGTAGGTGAATTTCGTCTCAGGGAGCCACAGGGCAGCCTGATCTGGTATCACCAGTATAGGAAAGAGGAACTTACTCAATGGTATAAGTATATCATGGATATAATCGATACAAAAGGTTTTAACTATAAAGAAACTGTAGAGAATTTAAATATAAATGATAATGATAAAATGTATATACCAGAATGTGAATGTAAATCCTCCCCTTTATGTAATACAGAAATAGGGCATATAATTAGCGGTAATCTAGCGATAGTTGAAAATTCTAAATTAAGAAAACTTATAAGTAAAAGCCTAAACTATAGAGAACCTAAATGTTTAAATTATACGAAATGTGTAAGGAAATAAGTAAAGCGTTAGATAATTTCACTGCATTCATGGCAAAAAAGCATAAATTATTACATTCTACATTTGACGCATGGAAAAATAATGTACTTAGATTTGTGAATAAATAAGTAGAACGTTTAAAAGAATTTAAACGCCCTAAAAACGAATCGCTGCCTTCGAAATCCACAAACAATTATGGAGCTTAAAATGCTTCAAAATAGGTTTGTAATAGTTCCTATTGATAAGGCGGCAAATAATATAGCTTTTATCTGTAAAAGATATTATATACAACGCTTATTGTTAGAAGTAGGAATTATAGGTGAAGTTTCAGATACTTATTGATTACGTAATAGTGAAATCGATAATATTATTCTAAACAATAATGTTATTTGTGAAAAATTAGGATTAAAATTAGAGGAAAGTACAAAAATCTTCCATGTATGTATTGGATACCTAAAATGCATAAAAAACGGTTCGTGCCCTTTTAATTGTTGCCTCAAAGATGTGCATCACAAAACCTTTAAGTAAGGCTATCTCTAAAGATTTTAAATTAATTATGAATCAAATAAATAACTTCCATAAAAAAAGTAAATTCTATAGTAATATAAACCTATTTTGGGTGGTAATTAATTCAGATCTAGTAAAAGAAAAATTAGATCGCATAATTTCTCGTAAAAAGGCTAAATCAATGTCAACATATGATTTTAGTACTTTATATACAAAAATACCACATAAAGAACTTATTAAAGAATAAGGTAATACTATAGAATTTGCTTTTACAGGAGGTAAAGACTTTTCAAAATCTAAAGCCTTTTGGTGTAAAACCCAAAATGGTAAGACGAGGGTGTCCAAAACTGGTCTGATAATGCTTATAAGTCACCTTATAAAAGAGAGTTACTTTCAAATAGGAAATCAAGTACTACTCCAAACTATAGACATTCCAACGAGTTTGGATCCTGCACCATTTGGGGCTAATCTCTATCTACATAGGCTTGAATATATATATATATATATATATATATATATATATATATATATATATATATATATATATATATATATATATATATATATATATGGGAAGAGAAGGATGAAGGTAATCCGACGTGATGGGAAAATGAAAAAGGAAAACCAAAAAATGGATGTTTTTTATGTGCACATCAACGTTTCGTCTTTATTTATAAGACTTCATCAGGATGATAATATAGAGAAAAAAATGTGATGCAAGTACAAATACATGTAGGGTAGACATATTGGGAGGGAAAATAAAATAAAATAATGGCCACTACTGGGTGGACGTCCGTACTTGTTGGAGAATAAAAATATATATAGAGGTTAAAAAGGAATTAGAAAAGCGCTTTTCAAAGATCAAAATCTTATCATACGAGGAAATTGCTGGCATAGATAAGTTGGCGAAAAGCCAAGATTTAAGGAAAAAATTAATTAAATAAATTGCTTTTTTTGCGGAATATACCTTGCATTGAGCAACTGAACTGAAAAAAGTTCTGCCTCCGTCGCTTTTCTAATTCCTTTTCATCCTGCTCTAACCGGTATATTGAGCTGTATACTTTTCACAATAGGTTTTACCTTTCCTAAAAGTTCGCTTCTAGTTCTCTACATGGTTGCGGGCTATTTATTGACGACTTTGTATGCATTAATAATAACGAAGAGTTTGAAAATAAAGAACCTTTGATATATCATATGGAGTTAAAATTAAACTGTGAACACACAGGAACACAAGCTAGATTTCTTGATTTGGATATAAAAATTGAAGATAAAATATTTATTTATAAAATGTTTAATAAAAGAAACTTCTTCATTTTTCATATTGTTCGTATGCCGCATAAAAATAGTACCTGCCCTGTGTATATTTTTTACGGGAGCATTATGTCCGAATTTCTGTGAATTGCTCGTGTTACCTTAAAATTAATAGGTTTTATACCCCCAATTTCTGACCTAATAATAAAAATGATTAAACAAGATGGCGATCAAAATAAAATATTTAGACAATTAGATAAGCAATTACTTGCCATCCTGACGCCTTTAAGTCATATCAAATTAATCAACGTAGATTCAAAACTATCTACAAAATGCAGTAGAATATGTATAAACGTATATATATAACGTAGCATATATATATATATATATATATATATATATATATATATATATATATATATATATATATAAAATATTTTAATATGAAACTAAATATAATATAATAATATAAATACATAAAACTATAAATAACCAAATAAGTCGTGTAATGGATTCGTCTGAACACTATAAAATACAGCAATTTTTTGTAAATAACGTATACATTTTCTTAGACACAGACACATTTTTTAATAACAAAATAAGTTAGCAAAACATTAATCTGGAACAAAACTTAGATCTATACGGAACGTTTTTGTTCTTTTCTTATAAGGGAAGTGGGGTCTGATCAACTCTGCTGGGAATTCATGAGATAAAATACTGTTGTTTTTTCAAAATTCTCGAAACAGTTTTTCATGGTAAACAACAGATGATCCCTTAAATAATGTTAAGACTAGCGTAAATTCTTGGAAGCAAACTAATATAGTGACTGTAAAAAGTACATTGACTCACAAGCAAAGTAATTTTCCACCTAAGGACTTGGGACTAAAAGTGTTTTTTCTATATAGTTTTAATGGTTGAAAAGGTTCCAAGACTATATATATATATATATATATATATATATATATATATATATATATATATATATATATATATATATATATATATATATATATATAAAGTATTTATTTAAAAACTATATATTACAGTCTCTATATATTAGCTCTCACAAAACTCACGAATAGGCAGTTTATTGATTTCTTTTCAAATAACTCTGACACTATATATATGTGACCCAACCGTTTGCCGGGGAGAGTAACTTGGTTTGTGTGCGCCGTGGAGACCTCTCTGAAAGGGCTGTTACGTCTTGTACATGGCACTACACCAGCTCTCCGGACTTTACAATCGTTACATTCCCCTTAAACAGAAAGGAGATATCCGTCGTCTGGCTTGACGGGTCATCGACGGCGTCATTAATTCTGGCGTCATTAGGCATAATTAATTCTCTCCTGAGAATTAATTATCTGGCCTGGATCATCGCTGGAAATGAAGGCTTGTAATGAGGGAACAACTATACTTTATATATAAAAATATAATTTTATTCATTTCAGCTTCCGAAGAACAACAATTAAAAGATGAGTTGGTTGCGTGTACGACTTGTCGCGTACAAAATTTGGTACAGAAAAATAAATGTTGTACAAATTTTTATGTACCAAAAAAATTCAATATATATATATATATATATATATATATATATATATATATATATATATATATATATATATATATATAGCATGATATAAAATGAAATAATAAAATAAGGTGCGAATCAAATTCTATTAGAATTCAAAGTTCAGGCAAAGTATCTTAAAGTCCTTAACTCATGAGTTTTCAAAGATAATTCTTCTCCTCAGAGGACCATTACCGCAGTGACATCACTGCAGGTGATAAAATTACACAAATAAATATTACATAAATAAATTACGCAAATAAATAAATAAATATAGGGTGGGCAAAAATAAGGGTCCTATTTTTAAAAATTCATAACTTTTTTATTTATTGATTTTTTTGATTTTTTTTTTTAGAATAAGTAAAGGACCCCTTCCGAAGCAAGCATGAGCCGTATTAGCCCTAAGGAACGTACCCTCATTTAGAAAACATTATTTTTGCTTAAAAAACTCAAAACAGTGTAAAAAACAATACTTTAGTTTTTGTAAGTTTTAAGAAGTGTTTTTCGGCTTAAATTTGTTTTGTTTATTTCAAAAAATCTCGGAAGGGTCAGTCTACACACACATAAAGTTTGGTGAGTTTAACTTTTATTTTGTGGAAGTTATTCAAATTCAAGTTATTCAAATTTAAAGATAGGACCCTTATTTTGGCCCACCCTGTAAATAAAATTAACACAAATAAAATTCGCACCTTATTTTATTATTTCATTTGATATTATGCTATTAATGCTCTATCTAGTATATTGAGCTTCAGTTTTTATCTGGATGTTTCACTAATTAAAAGATATTAGTTGCCTCTTATATCTTTTGTTGGATTAACGAGTAAAATGAATTCCCTGAGCAGAACAGTTTTGCATAACTTGTATGTCACCTTATGAAGATTAAAATAAAGATATAATGGATACAATGGGAGGTTTTACTCCTAAAAACCCTTTAAAATACCTAAAAGAAACGGATATTTTGGGAATATTTATTAATTTATGTTTAATAGCTATTGTGAGAATTGTGGAAATTTTACAAAAATCGTAGGTATCTGAATTATCACGAGGAGCTTCCGCCCGATATTTCCTCCATTTGCATGAAACTAAATTAAACTAAATATAATCCACATTACGACCCTTTAGGCCTAGCAGCTGTGTTCCAAAATTCATAATGATCGGTTAATTAGTTTACGAATGGATTCTGCACATACAAATATATAAACATATTAAGATACCTAACTTTATAAAGATATATTTATATATATATATATATATATATATATATGTATATATGTGTGTGTGTGTGTGTGTGTGTGTGTGTGTGTGTGTGTGTGTGTGTGTGTGTGTGTGTGTGAATGCATATGAAAATGTAGAATATATATATATATATATATATATATATATATATATATATATATTTGTTTGTTTCATTTTAATTCAGTTGAAGTTCTCGGAAATTAAGGGGCCCCTTCCTGGGGCTAACACATGATCTCTATATGAGATAGATAGATATCCGAATGTTCCAGTAAAGTTCTCATTTACCTGTCAACGTTGAGTTAGTTAAGAAGTTAAGAATATTAATTTTCCTCTCCCCAATTGACCAGTTCCCTAATACAGTATGTATGTCTGTGTGTGTGTGGGGGGGGGGGGGGGGTAAAAACGAGAAAATCAAAAACTATAGAATACAGACATCTGCGACTCACTATTTTGTTGATTGTTCATCGCTCCTGCCCTTCGTTAGACATTCAGAAACACAGATGAGTATATGTTATTTTGTTTGATTAAAATTATTATTAAATTAAAAAATGTTGGCGATCTTTCATTTTCTTCCGTCCAGAATGAAATGAAATGAGCGTTGTGGTAAGCTCTTATCTCTTCGGGTTATTTCTCTTGTTTGTAATTTATGTATCATCATCATCACTGTTACTTTTATCATCATCATCATCATCATCACTTTTATCATCATCATCATCATCATCATCATCACAACCACCACCATCATCATCATCTCTACTTTTATTACGTTCATTAATACTATTATCATAAGCATCATTACTTTCATTATTATTATTACAATCATCATCACTATCATCATTACTTTCATCATTATCAGCATCATCATGATCATCATTATCATCTCTACTTTTATTACGTTCATTACTACTATTATCATAAGCATCATTACAATCACTATCATCATCATAATCGGGACTCATCAGCATAAAGATATGACTATTCGCTACCGGTCATGCGATTCGAAACCCGGGATTACGAGTATTTTGCAACTCAAAACCCGACGCCTGAACCACTCGGCCATGTTGAACAGCGAATAAACGGAGACAATTTTGACACTTTATGCGGCGGCTTCACATCATAAGAGCGACTTACTTAATGAAAGGAACGATGCATTTTAAAGCTAGGGACGTCATGCTGTGTTAATACTACACTTACAGTGCTCGACTAGACGGGTTTTTCTAGGAGTTACAAATAATAAATATTTGTTATTGTTTATTATCTATGTACGTATATAATTATAATTATATATATATATATATATATATATATATATATATATATATATATATATATATATATATATATATATATATAATTATAATAATATACATACATAGATAATAAACATATGTACGTATATTATTATAATTATATATATACATATAATTATAATAATATACGTACATATGTTTATTATCTATATATATATATATATATATATATATATATATATATATATATATATATAATTATAATAATATACGTACATATGTTTATTATCTATGTACGTATATTATTATAATTATATATATATATATATATATATATATATATATATATATATATATATATATATATATATATATATATATATATATATATATATATATGTAAAGGAGTAAGGCTACCAACATTTGTTGAATGTTTTTTTCAACATTTATTTATTATTTTGTTGTTTTTTTCAACATTTATTTATTGTTTTGTTGTTTTACCATTTTATGATTTTATATATAACGCGTTTCAAGCGGTGGCCCGCTTTCATCAGATATGAAAATCCATTTGAAGAAATGTCTTTCGATTCGAGCAAATGTTGTTTCATTTGAGGAATTTGATATATATATATATATACATAATTATAATAATATACGTACATAGATAATACACAATAACAAATATTTATTATATATATATATATATATATATATATATATATATATATATATATATATATATATATATATATATATATATATATATATATATATATGAAATTGCTATCCATGGATAACTATTTTATCTAGAAATAAATATTTAAATAAATAAACAAACATATTTATTTAATTATTTATTTCTAGATTAAATATAATAGGGTAAAACTCTCACCGATGTATGCAATTATTCGTGGTGGCTACATCGGTTATGCGTCGGAATTTGAGTTAAACGTGACCCTTGTTCCGGGGTTCGAATCGTGCGACCGGTTTGAATAATTATTCATTCACTGACGATTTCATAAGAAGTAAACGTATACGTATGTAGATAATAAAATATTTATTATAAAATAGTTATTTGTCACCCTCATTACGGCTGGGCGCTCTAGTAGCAGTATTAATACAGCCGTCAAAATCATAGCTTTAAATGCATGTTCCTTCATTGTTGAACACTGTTTACGACGTTTAACTATCGTGCCTGTAAAATAGGTTAAAACTTTCACTGATTTATGCAATTGTTCATGGTGGCCGCATAGGTGTCGGGATTTGAGTTTAACGTGACTCTTGCTGCGGGGTTCGAATCGTACGAACGATTTGTATAATATCTCTACATTGATGATTCCATAAGGATGAAACGTATACGCATATATATATATATATATATATATATATATATATATATATATATATATATATATATATATATATTGTGTGTGTATTTAGGCAGCATATTTTCATTTAGGCAAACATTATTAAATAACACGGAGTGGTTTTGTTTGATGCGACTTTTTTTATTTTTTCAATTTTCCGAATTGTCCATCTAATGTTTCGGTCAAATTGATGTAAATATGATCCATGGGTTTCTTGTTCCATTCGTTTTTCTTTTTTGCAAGTACTTTCGATTTGAATCGTCAAATCATCTTCAGGCGGTATTAGTTTTAGTGTCTTTACAAATTATGACTTTACTGTTGTGCTCATTTTTGAATTATAACGGCAAGTAGTTTATAACTGGAAAAGGCGTCTGTAAAGTTGAAATGTACATGAGAGCGTGATGGCGTTCTACACATATGAGAGATTTAAAAGTTTTACTGTTTAAACCATTAAGAAATTGATGACGTTAAAGAAAGTGCATACAATTTAAAAGCATAACTACCTAATGGCTAAGAATTTGGTAATGTTAATTATTATGCTAGACACTTTAAAATGTTGCGACTAGTTTCATAATTGACATTATTAATTGTGGGGTGTTTAGTTTTTATGTAGAGGGCTTCGAGTATTTTTAATTTTTTGATATTGATATCGTGGTGTATTATTTTGGTATTGTTAACAAGGATGTTTCTATATTGGGAGGAGGTGCAATTATGTTTTTTATGTGTTGGCATATAGAGCTAGTGTCGGAGAGATGTAGGGTGAGTCTTCGGGATAGTGTTGTGGAAGTGAAACCTATGTAAGAATTAGTTTTTTTATTGTTGTCGGAGATGCATTCTCCCATAGGGCATTAGAACTGATATATTACATTGGTTCTTCCTAATGTATTTTGGGTTTGAGAAGTTTTATTTTTAACAACATAGTTTGATGTTTTCATTTTTTTATAATAAATGATAAATCGTATTTTATCATCAGAATTGGTGGGGGATATATAGCGATGTATTATATTTTTAAGAGCTTTTTCATCCAATTTAAAGTTTGGATGCATTTGGTTACAATAAAATAGATTTATGTAGTGGGAATTATTTAGCTTATTATTAGTAGGATTATCTAAATTTCTAATCATTAATTTTATTTGTTCATCAACCATAGAATTGGGAAATTGATTATTAATTAGGACTTGAAAAAATATTTTTTAATGAATTAAAAAATTCATTAAAAAATATTTTTTGGGTGAGGAGATTAATTTTGCACGGTTTAATAGATTTTTGACCATAGCAATTTTATATCTATATGGGCATTCACTTTTAAAACTTAAAATACAGGTGTTAATAGATGTAGGTTTTTTATAGGGAGAGGTGATGAATGCATCACTGTTGAAGTCAATGAGAACATCTAAAAACGGAATTTTATTGTTAACATTAAGCTCATGAGTGAATTTAAGAACTGAATTATTTTGAAAAGTATCTTGTAGTCTTTTTTATTTCATCTATACTATTTACTAAAATAAGAATATCATCAACGTAGCGGGCATAAATGGAAGGTTTAGTGATTATATTAAATATTTTATTTTCGAGGTCGGCCATGTAAAAATTACTAAAGGTCGGTCCAAGGACAGATCCCATAGAAACTCCGTCAATTTGGGTATATATGTTGCCCTTATGGTCATGGAAAGGGACTTCAGTTGTGCAAATTAATAATAACTTTATATATATATATATATATATATATATATATATATATATATATATATATATATATATATGTGTGTGTGTGTGTGTGTGTGTGGGTGTGTGTGTGTGTGTGTGTGTGTGTGTGTGTGTGTGTGTGTGTGTGTGTAAAGGAGTAAGGCTACCAACATTTGTAAAATGTTTTTTTCAAAATTTATTTATTATTTTGTTACTTTATCATTTTATAATTTTATATAACGCGTTTCAAGCGGTGATCCGCTTTCATCAGATATTTAAATCCATTTGAAGAAATGTCTTTCGATTTGAAAGAGTGTTGTTTCATTCATTTCAGTTTTTTCTCGTTGGAACTGCACTAATACTGCACTACCCTCTTTTCTCTCTCTCTCTCTCTCTCTCTCTCTATATATATATATATATATATATATATATATATATATATATATATATTCATGGCATTTGATTATTTGTATTCATATATATTGAAGTATGAAGATATATAAAAAATATTGAAACGATGATAAAATAAAACAACGCCAAATTAATATTATTATACAATATCGAGTTGATATTTGATTCAATAGTGCTCGATACAATTTTTGTAGAGCTATATAATAAATAAGTTTTTAAAACATGGAAATTGGCTGATACACAGATACAATTGTGTTTTGGTACCCTCAGGTATTCTCAGGGTATGAAATTCATTCAGATTAATGATTTAGTTCTACGAGCCACATTCTCCTTATCTCAAACTACCATTCCATCCCGTGTAAATTCCACGCTTGCTTATCTTGCGTTTTTTCTTTCTTGTTGCCATAAAAGTACTCTTGCGACTAAATATTATTTAAATAAATGTTCATTTTTTATTTATTTCAGGAGAGTAAAAGTGGACCTTGGGTTTACTCTCGGTAGCCTTGTAACTCTCGCTTCCTTTATTTTTTCCTTTAGTCCTCACATTTCATGTGGGATGTTTTCGACAAAGGGGGAATAATTGCTGTTTTCGTGGTCGGAATCTAGCTATCTAACACTTATCGTTGGCTAGCGTTTGACTTTGAAGTGACAGTATTTTTAGCTCCTTACATCAAGTGGCTTCATGCCTTGTCTGGAGCAATTTCCATTTTAAAAAATTTAATTTAAAAATTTAATGTAATTGTTGAAATTCTTTTTTATATATAAATATTATTTTTCTTACTGTGCAAAAATAATTGTCTGTTAAATATCCTTTAAATAAACAAAAACGAACGTTACTTTTTAAGGCACCGACAGATTTCGATTTGAGAACAATTCATTTTGAAATGGGTAAAATTGAAAATATCTTTTTTTTAAATACTATTTGGTCAACACATATCAAGGCCAACAGGAACTTGAGGATAAGGGTTAATGAGACGGAAATGATTGCCAACCAAAAAAAATGAGGAACACTATAAGAATACTAACATTGATCGATTATATAAACTGCGTTGTATTCCTTATGGGGCATTTTATGACATTTGTTAACATTGGATTTAAAGATGGCCAAGTTGAAATCAACAAGAGAAGCCAATTTGGGCCATCGGTGATATTTCTCAATTACATTTCATCTTTGGCGATCGAACTATCTCATTTTTTTTTTTCGTGTATATTCAAAGTGATAACGTACATACAATATTATTTCCTCTGGCTATCCTGTTTAACATATGAGTACACGTGACAGAATAATATATAGCCAATCAGACTCTTGTTTTTATTCAGCGTCTTTCCTTTTCTATAACTCTGCAAGTCTTGGAGGGCAAGGGGTAATTCACGCTTCTCGAAATAATGGATACTTTTTGAAACTTTAAGTTTTTAATCATTTAACATGGAAAACAAGAGTTCTCCCACTAAGCCACTGAATATAACGAATGTTAAGTCTGCAATATCTTGGATTTAGTTAGTTTGTCTGGGGATTTAAACTGCATTTTACATTTTTTTTTTATGACTCAAAGCTTCTTTAGATTATATATATATATATATATATATATATATATATATATATATATAAAGTAAATAATATTAAATTATTTTTACCTACATACGCCAGCGTTTCAAGCTTTCAAGTGTAGGGATGATAATCTCAGACGGTTCGAACCCCTGCCACAGAATCAACCTAGACTCCGCAAGCAAGCGTCATTAGGCCACGAGACATTACCACATTCAAGAAGAGAATCTAAGTTCTATTTATGCGAACGGCGGCATATCTAGAAAGATTGACTAGAGATTCTACAAACGTTGTCGGAATATGCCTTATAGCTACGTGTCAGTCTATTTTTAACTTCCCCGAACAGGGCTCAACTTTAATCTTATTACAGGGGCTTATAACAATATTAATTTAAAGTAAATAATATTAAATTATTTTTACCTACATACACCAGCGTTTCAAGCTTTCGCTCTCATCCCTACGATGATAACCTCAGACGGTCGCACGGTTCGAACCCTTGCCACAAATAATCAACCTAGACTCCGAATGCATCTTTTATTCCTATATAATTTTATATGCTGACTGCTATATCGTAGAATGGTTCTCATGTGTAGTGTTTTAATTGTAATATTATTATCATTATCATTATCATTAGCAGCAATAGTAGTAGTAGTATTTGATCTGCAAATTACCATATCACATTGTAGTCTTAAGGGTAATGTTTTATTATTATTATTTATTTATTTACTTATATATATTAGTGCAATTATAACTGAATTGTTTCTTGGGAAGTTGTTATTTGATCAGTACCACTGGGAGCCATGAGTTTTATAGCTGTTCTGTTTTAAATCTCCGAAACAGTTACATGGTAAACAACTAATGATCCCCGTTTCCTATTTCACAAATTAAAGTTAAGGTCCCCTGTTTATGTTTCGTTGTTATATACTTGAATCCCTTTTTGTATTTATAAATTTTTCAGCGGTAAGTCGGCTTATGCGAGTGTCGTCTTAAAATCAGTTCTTTTTAAATCAATCAATCGTCACTTACTTCAGTCTCCTCATATGCTTTTATCTTTTGTATACTGACGCCCGACGCGCGCTCTCGCTATCGTCGCCGTCACCATCAACATCGCTGTGTATTGCATTTCGTCCCATCATCATAATCGTCCAGTGCGTTGCCTTTCGCCGTCGTCATCGTCGTTGTGAGTCGCACCTCGTAGCTACCATCGCCGTCATCGTGATCGTCTAGGGTCTGTAATTAAAACTTTTCATGCAGAGAGGAAAAGGGCGAGTCCGGCAAATAATTTATCTGGTCTTTATTTGCCTGAAAGATTTTCTCGTCGTACGAATAAAAGTCACACATTATCATTGTCCGTGTCTGCAATAAAATACCCCCCATACACAGAAAAGAAAAAGGCGCAAAACGCCGGAGAGTTCAAAATAGGTCCTTATTTGGAAGAATTTTCTCGTCATAATTATAAAGCTTACACATTCATTAAATTGGAGAGAGGGGCCAAATTGTTCTTCCTAACTTAGATCTACTTCATTACGGCGATAGGAAGGAGCATACCAGTCGCTATCACTCTTTTAGGAATTAAATTCCCATTTTCCTTCTTTCTAAATTACATCTCGATTGTGCACCCGTTCACCACGCTCCCAAAAGACGGACTGACTAAAAACTTCTTTCTTTTCTCGTTCCAACGAATGTGAAGTAATTGCTTCAAAAGAGGTCACTCAGCCTGTCATCATGGCACCTGTTAGATCAGAGATCAGGGAAGAGTCAGAGTTCAGGTATGTTTATATTTTTAGTCCGAGAGGGAACCTCTTCCCCAGATTTTCGTGTCAAGCTTTTGCACTGGTCCATCTAAATACCAAATCCATACTAGCTGAGATAATTGTTCTTCACATACATACATCCATTATGCAACGCGAGTGTTAAGTCTGCGATATATTGAATTTAGTTAGTTTCCCTAGGAATTTAAACTGTATTTTCTTTCTTTGTTTAAAATGTATCAAAGCTTCTTTAGACTAATATATATATATATATATATATATATATATATATATATATATATATATATATATATATATATATATATATATATATATATATATATATACAAACTTCTTATGTAATATGGTGAGGGAAAATCCCAACAGATTGCTCGATTAATAGAGAATAAAAATTCAGAGCGTAATATTTTTTTTTTTTTTGGTACAGAAAAATTAGTACAACACTAGGTGACAACATAAGCTGAAGAGAGCCGAGGGTTAAATTCATGCTGAGCTTGAAACCGACGGTATTAATGTTGTACTAATTTTCTGTACCAAAAAAATAAATATATATAGGATCGCCGACTGTCAGCTCGACGGTTGAGTTTCAATCACGGCTTGAGGAACTAACTGGTCTAGCCGCACTGGTGAGCTGTGATACAGCGAAACAGTCTGTATGTAGATGACTTTATGAAGCTCCATCCCTGGGTAGAGCTTATTTGTAAGGATATCGCTAACTGCCATTAGCTTTAAGGCATAGCTCATTAGGTAAAACTAATTCGAGCTCCCGGCACTTGCAATGTTTACATTGAGATATTACTTACATTCAGTCAGTGTCGTATGATAGCGCAGGGGTAGCAGCGCCGACTGTCAGCTCGACGGTTGATTTTCAATCCCAGCTTGATGAGGGAAACAGTCTGTATGTGGATGACATATATATATATATATATATATATATATATATATATATATATATATATATATATATATATATATATATATATATATATATATATAAAGTAATCCAACAAAAGATATAAGCGTCAACTAATATCTTATAATTAGTGAAACATCCTGATAAAAACTGAAGCTCAATATACTGGATAGAGCATTAATATTATAATATAAAATGAAGTAATAAAATAAGGTGTCAATCAAATTTTATTAGAATTCAAAGTTCAAGCAAAGTATTCTTAAGTCCTTAGCTCATGAGTTTTCAAAGATAATGATTGACACCTTATTTTATTACTTCATTTTATATTATATATATATATATATATATATATATATATATATATATATATATATATATATATATATATATATATATATATATATATATATATAGTGTATGTGTGTGTGTGTGTATTTTCGATTCTTTGTCGAAACATTTTCAAGTGCCAGAGGCAAATGAACAAAAAAGCTGGAGAGAAGAAGAGAATTTCAAATGATAGCCGAGAAACGCGCACGTGAAGCCCAATTAGACGACAATTTAAATTCCGCGACGCCAAAATGAGCGTCACAGGATTAAATTGTATTACGTTAAGCATTTTAAACTGCTGTTACTGGTTTCATACGTAATGTTATTAATTGTAGGTTGCTGGGTATGAAACCAGTAACAACTGCTGAGACTGGCCTTCACCTCAGACTTGAAATGCAAGAATTACGTCAAATCCACTTCTAAAGTTGCTGGAAAAATGGTTGGATTATTCAACCGTTCCAGAAATCATCTCAGGTCTGACACAATCCTCTACTTGTATAAGAGTCAAATATAGTCTGTTTTTACCTTAGCAATATCAGATTAATTACCAATCACCATTGCTGATCGAACGATCACATTTATTGTAATCTTAGTGAAAGGTGATAAGGTACGTCTGAACATGAAATGCCTTAGCGTATTATTATAAAATTAATATTTTTGTTCTTTCTCGGCGTTGCCCGGGATTCATTACTTTCAATGTCGCTTATTTTCTTTCATATTGTTAAAGTTATACACAAAACGAAACAAATGTGATTTTTTTAAAATACAAAGTACAATTAAAAGTAGTGAAAAAAAAAAGAAATCCTAGCCTTATGGAATATCCCCTCTTCTCTCCCTCCCCCCCCCTCTCTCTCCCTCTCTCTCTTTGAAATCAGCGGCGGAAGTAGAAAGCAGAACTAATTTACGTACAAATTGCGTCTGGTAACTGTTAACCTCTTTTTATATATATATATTTTTAACGCTAATGCACGCACGCACGCACGCACGCACGCACGCACGCACTGACATGTTGTAGGAAATGTTTTTATTTAAGTTTTTATTCTTTTCTCTCATTAGTACTGTATTATTTTAAATATTATTTCTTTGAAATCAGCGGTGAAGTAGAACGAGGAAATAATGTATTTACAAAACGCGTCTGGTAACTGTTAACATACGCACACCCAGAAGCGCGCGCACACACACACACACATAAACGTAGGTTTCGTTTGAGCGATTGCTTTGTTTTTATTTTAATGAAGTTGTAGATCTGTGTTAGATGTTGGCCGAGTAGACTCACCAGTACATAAAATAGTTAGTTGAGAATAACAGGAAATGAAAGGTCAGTC
This sequence comes from Sepiola atlantica, assembly GCA_963556195.1. Lineage (NCBI taxonomy): Eukaryota > Metazoa > Mollusca > Cephalopoda > Sepiida > Sepiolidae > Sepiola > Sepiola atlantica. Next base: position 194,892,074 of record OY744520.1, on the reverse strand, counting down.
AGGGTCAACTTAATGAATCCGAGCTGAGGATTGCTGGACTGTGGGAAAATAATAAAAATTGATAGACGTCACATGGCTAAAAGAGAGAGTGAGAGAGAGAAGCGGACAGTCCGTTTGGGAATACACGGCGCGTGGATGTGTAAAATTATAGGAGCTGATAAAATATAATGAATTAGTGATATGGATCGCTTTGTCTGCCTGTCTATCTGTTTGCAGTTTATTTTAAATTAGACAAACAGAAGTAAAACTAACGTCTCTATCACTGTCTATTTCTCGAGGTTTTTTTTTTTTTCAACGTCTACTTCTTGCATTTTCTTAGAAATTTGCTATCGTGGATTCCCAGTCATTTCCGTAAAGCATTTTACGGAAATATCCGATTGTACATAGGCATTAGGACCCGTTTAACAAGTTTATAAACTTCTGTAAATTGTAACACATTGGTTTCTATTTCTAGGAATTGCTTAGCAATTGAATGTATCGTGTGTAGCACCTGTCATACGGGCACCAACAATCTGCCCTCTTTGGAAATCTGATAGATCTGTCATTTAAATGTTTCGAACTAATATGCACTATCCGAAATAAGAAATAAATGTCACCAATTAATTCAGAACAACAATAACCATAAATAATTTTTTTTTAAATGAAACCAACGTTTTGGAATTTTTTTTCAATTTTTATAGGTGTTTTAAAATTGATGCAAAATTCACAAGGTGTTTCCATTATTTTGTCCAACCCTTGTATATATATATGTTTAAATTTATTTTTCATTTTTTATGAACCGATCATTATGAATTTGGGAATATATCTTCTCGGCAATCCGGTGAGTAACATGAGCACATTATCTTTTTTGTAAACTTTGCCATTTAGCAGGTGAGCCTCCCACAAATTCGACCCCATTTAATTTTTTTAAAATAAGTTTAGATACAAAAATTTAATTAAGCAAAGAATTGTTCTACATCAAATTTTGAGTTTTATTAAGTAATACATTTTTAAAGGGATCTGTGCGCGCGCATGAGCTTCAATAATATGTATGTGCTTTGTAAACTATTAAACGTATCATTATGAATTATGGCATATGTATTCTAGGCAACAGCGTATGTACGTGGGCAGATTTTTATTTTTATTTTTTTTTTACTTTTTTTTTATAAGCATTAGTCCGAGGGTGGTTTCCAATCGAATTAGGGTAAACTTTTGTTATTATTATCTTTTAGGCCTGAAATTTGCGAGCAAGTCTCGGCAAAATTGTCGGCCATGTTGGAAAGCATGCATGCTTGGCTAAGTAAAAGTGACGATAGCAAATGTATAGATAATAAATCTGATAATCAGTAAACACACGTGAAAATTATACAGGTAAGTAGAAAAGTAAATTTACTTGCGTTTGGTAACAGTTATCTATCTGTTTGTTTTGTTTTTTCACCCCCGTTCTTTTTTTGTGTTAACTGCACAATCGCCGTGGTTTACAAATGAAATAAATTATTTTTAATACGAGTCCTGTTAACTTTCCGCCGCACGTTGTCAGGTCCGCGTTTAACATATGTTAAGGTTTTAAACCTTGGCTCAAAGCGATACGCACACTTTTGAATGCTAATCTACGTCGTTCAGCTGTAGAGTCAAAGCACGAGCCACCACGAAATTTGAGCTATTTGCAGCGAATGGAAATTAACGTGCAGAAAAGGACAATAAAGAGCTAATTTCGTTGGGTTTTGATGGCTAGCTGAGCCGGTCGATCATCGGGTTGATTTAATTTGTTACGGACCTGCATGACTACCCATGAACTATGGGAATTAACACACAACCCGACCCCTTTCTCCTACTTGAACCGGATAGCTATGATAAAATACGTCCGTTTTCGACTTAGTAATGGCGTCAATGTCGTCTGCTGTCACTGGCAGAAATTGAATTCTGCAGACGATAAGGAAATGGACGAAGAAACTACATTTTAAAAAGAGAGAGGGCAGAAGGCAATTACCTGCAAAAAACTGTTATTTCAACACTGCAGATGATCATACATTATTCTCTAATATATATATATATATATATATATATATATATATATATATATATGGCATGTTCCGACAACGTTCACTGAAACCCTCTCCAGACAGTCTTTCTATATTTGCCTCCCTTCGCATAAATAAAACTTAAATTCTCTTTCTTGACGTGGTAATGTCTCATTATGACGCTTTCTTGCGGAGTCTAGGATGATTCTGTAACCAGGTTCGAACCTTACGACCGTCTGAGATTATCATTCCCTACACTGATGAGAGGTAAAAATAATTTAATATCATTTACTTAAAATTAATATTGTTATAAGTCTCTTTAAGACATTGAAGTTGAGCTATGTTCAGAGGAAGTTAAAATTAGACTGTCACGTAGCTATATGGCATGTTTCGACAACGACAGTCTTTCTATATGTGCCTCCTTATGACGCTTCCTTGCGGAGTCTAGGGTGATTCTGTAACCAGGTTCGAACCTTACGACCGTCTGAGATTATCATTCCCTACACTGATGAGAGCGAAAGCTTGAAATGCTGGCGTATGTAGGTAAAAATAATTTAATATTATTTACTTAATATATATATATATATATATATATATATATATATATATATATGTATTAGCATATACTATCAGTACCCTTTTACTTTGCAGTCTTCTTAAAAGATTAAGCTCGATGATTGTCAATTAGTGATAACAGAGCAAATATAAGTCAGTTCATATTATATTCCCATAACCATGGTTTTATTTTATTATTTTTATTTTTTGGAAATGTGAAAAAATAAAAATAATAAAATAAAACCATGGTTATTGGAATATAATATGAACTGACTTTATATATACTAGAATACCCGTCCCAGCACAAGTTTAAAATATAAGGCTTAAGCTTAAGGAATCTTAAGAAGAAATTAAAATTCAGGGAATCTTGCTTAATTGCTACCTAATGAATATGGATCAAATTCAAAGCAAATCTGATAAAAATTAATTTTCAAATGGGAGTTTGTGCTTATATTATGCCCCCTAAAAACCCTTTTAAGATACCTCAATGAAACTGAAATTTGGGGAATATTTATTAATTGATATCTTATACCTATTGTTCAAATATCTCGAAGGACTTCCAACCCTTTGTATAAAACTAAATATAGCCCACATTTGGACTCCTTACATCTAACAGATGTATTGCAAAATTCATGATGATCAGTTAATTAGCCATGGCATCCGCTGTATTTATTGGGAATTTATTATTTACTATTGATGCAATATTTTCCATTTCTAAAAGTAGTTAAGATCTCTGATATTTCGAAATTAGACAAATTCCGCAATGTATTTATTACGTTTATTATATAACTTCTATCAATAACAATCATTATCCTACATTGCTTTGATTTTCCTACAAATAAATATCACTTCAACATACCATAGGACCGTAAATCGACGACTCTCATATCTCTTAGTCAGTATTTTCAAACTTCTAACAAAACTTTTTCTTAATTTCTGAAGGAAAATTTCCTTTTCAGGATTTTACTTGAAAACCAAAATAACATTTATGCGTACTGATGAGATGACAACATTATTATGTACTAGCTAACCCGTCTCCCGGCGTTGCCCGGGAAAGTAGATGAACTAAATAAATTCTATGTCCCAATCTTTAGCTATTAAATTATTTGCTTCTTATGGTATCTGCTGCAAATGCAGGCCTCCATGATGTTAATGTAAAACAGTTGAGAGGAGGGGGGTCTTGCCACCCAGATTTAGGGGGGGGGGGCTAAATGCCAACACGGACTTACGGTTAGTGTTTATGTTAATGACAGGTGTTTATTATTTAATTTTGGAATCTGTATAAATATTCTAAAATCTATTGAAGATGTTTTGAATATATTAAATGTTCACTTTTAATATATGCAAATACATGTGGGTGTGTGATGACTGCAACAAAAAGAATTTAAATAAATTACTTTATCATTTTAAATTGCAACATGTGTTGGTTTTCCAAAATTTAATTTAAATACATTTTCATGTGTGTTGCAATGTTATCAATTTCCTTATTCGAAAAGCGCCACCAGCACGAAACATCGACCAAACTTAACTTTTAACTAACGTCTTTAACAACTAGACGTGTTTTTCTGACTCTAACGTGGACACGGCACCTCGTGGTTAATACAATCGAAATGAAGAAGATAAAAAAAAACAAGTCTCGCCTGACAAAGATGTTATTCATCGAAAGCTTGCAAAAAAAAAAAACATGTCTTAGTATTGTAATAACCCGATTTCTTTTCTTTTTACACGTGTAGAATGCATGTGTCCTTTTAGCCCCGCCAATGACTTACACTCTCCAGTACAAAGATGACAAGTATGTAGACTCGTTCATTGTTCTGCTGGATCCTCATGTGACGTTTGATGCTTCCAACTGAAATAAATACATTCTTTTACACATACTCTGCAAGTAGAAACACTACTCAAATTATAGCAGAAAAAAAACAAAAACAAAGAACGGCAATGCATTTAGGAGTTCTTTGTTGACTTCTAAGATAGGCATTACTTTGAAAACTTTTTCCACATTCAGTTTGAGATTTCGCAGATTCTGATAGAATGCCACCAATCTTTATGGGTGCATCTATCTTGAGATTCACGTGATGGATGCAATTCCTTTCAAATGATGACATGATATATATATATATATATATATATATATATATATATATATATATATATATATATATATGTATATGTATATAAAAATATAAAATAATAAATATTTATATAAAAAATATGGTATCGCCACCTTCAAAAAAAGATTGCGCCTCTAGAATAATTTATAATATGCTGATAATCTATGCGTAATATGATGTTCCGACCACTGCTGTTGAACACTATATGACAAAGCTTACTGTGTATGTCCACGTATTCGACATTATATAGAATTTTAATTCTCTTCTTTCCCATGTTAATTGATGGTGGCTTAAGGATTGAATACCAGGCTGCAGAGTCAAAGGTGACTGCAACTGGGTTTCAATCTTTCGATCAGCAGTGATTATCATCTTATACACTGAAGATTGCATAAGCATGAAACACATGTGTGTAGGTAATATATATATATATATATATATATATATATATATGGTAAAATGAAACAACAAACCTCGGCGAAGATTATTGGAAACTGCCCTCATCACCTCCTCCACCACCATCAAGCAACGAAATGGTTTCTTTAACCTATCACCCTTAATAAGCAAGATCATCCTCACAGAACAAAGTCTTTTGCCTGATCATGGTTAACTTTTATTTTCATCTCTAACTTTTATGACACTCTTCCATTCACCCACACCCTTCCTTCTTCTCCCTGAATCTTCATTTTCCCCTTACTTTTTCCTTTTTTTTTTTTTTTTTTTTTTCCTCACATTTTTAATACTACAGTCCAAATAAACTTTCTCATGTTCCAAATATTTCAAATATTCCTCACCCACCCTTTCAATCACCGCCTTCCTCCACCCACTCCAATCCCTCACTCATTGCTATCATTTTCCAAATATTTCAAATATTTCACACCCTATCACAACAAATCCTCCCTCTTCCCCCTCTCAACTTATTTTCTCCCATACCTCTTCTTAAATTCCCTCATTTTCTCAAAACGCTCTCTAAGACCATAACTTTCGCCCATCCACCAAAATCACAGCCCCCCCTCCCTCTCTACCCATCCCCCTTTCCCTGCATACACCCCCCACACACAAACATTCCAACTTACTCTTCCCCTTCAATCTTGACCACAGCCATCTGGTCAAATACCTCCCTCTCCCTCTTCCTCCAATCTCTCTCTGCCATCCACTTTACCCCTGCTCATCCCCCACCTCTTTCTCTTACCGCCAGCCACAGTAGTCCTTGCTCCCTCCATCTTTCCTTTTTTTTTTTTCTCCCACTCATTTTCTTCACTCATTTTTATTCTCTAACAAGTACGGACGTCCACCAAGACGTGGCCATTATTTTTCATTTTATTTTATTTTTCCTCCCAACATGTCTACCCTACATGTATTTGTACTTGCATGACATCTTTTCTCTATATCATCATCCTGATGAAGTCTTTATATAAAGACGAAACGTTGATGTACACATAAAAAACATCCAGCTTTTGGTTTTCCTTTTTCATTTTACCATCACGTCGGATTACCTTCATCCTTCTCTTCCCATATATATATATATATATATATATATATATATATATCATGGACTCTCCCGTCAATTTCGACGTATGAGGTCTTGACAACCCAAAATTTGTTTAGTCTACGATGGATGTAGCATGCTTACATTTACTCAATCGTAAATGGCATTTGAGTCCTGCGAGAGATTTGCAAACCAGCCCACAATGGATGCAAAAAGGAAGATCTTGAGAAAAATCGGCTGGGATACTTGTAGATGTTTTTGTTCTTTCGCGTCTTTCGCGCTGTTGATCAATGGCAGTTACAGAGAACCGCCTGATGCTCCTCTGGCAGTCAGATCGCCATTCCTTCCGTCGAGAAGCAAGCTGCTCAAAATCACGATAAGCAATATTGGACATCCGATTTCTTAGGGTGACACAACAAATCGTTCTAAGGTAATTTTTGTGAAAGACATCAAGCTTCTGAATGTGGCTGCGATAGACTGTCCATGATTCCGATCCATAAAGCAGTGATGGTAGCACAACTTCTCTATACACAAGTATTTTTGCTCTCAAACTTATCCCCCTGTCCTTCCATAACCGATGATGCAGTTTTCCAAAGGCAGTGGTTGCTTTCGCAATTCGGTTAAAGATTTCGTTATCAAGGGAGGCACTCCAATTTATCTTACTCCCAAGATAAGTGAAGTTTTTCACATATTTCAGATCTTTACTGTCCACTTGGATTGGAATATCTGGAAAACAGTGTACTGGTGGTCGTTGCTTTACTGGTGGCCGTTGCTTCACACCCTGAACTTGTTTAGGCATGAGGCGAGGTTGGTGAATCACTTCTGTTTTCTTGATGCTGATTGTCAGACCAAAAGCCTTGCAAGCAGCCGAAAACCTGTCCACAAGCAGTTGCGCTTCCTCCCGAGATGTTGCACAAAGTGCAGCGTCATCTGCAAACAAAAGATCCCTGATGACAGTTTGTCGAAGAAGAGTCTTAGCTTTGAAACGTTGCTGGTTGAAGAGACTACCACTTGTTCTAAATTTAAACTTCACCCCAGTATCTATATCAGCGAAAGCATATCTCAGCATAACTGAAAAGAACAAAGCAAATAGCACAGGTTCCATTACGCAACCCTGTTTGGTACCATTTGTCACATTGAAAGGTTCTGAAGACTCTCCATTTGAAACAACCGATGCCTTCATTCCATCATGGAAAGAAATAATTACATTCAGCATGTTGTCAGGTATTCCCAGCTTGTCCAACACTTTCCAGAGGGCTTCGCGGTTTACTGTGTCAAAGGCCTTTGTAAGGTCAATGAAAACCATATACAACTCCTCGTTCTTTTCCTGAACTTTCTCGGCAACCTGGCGGAGGGAAAAGATCATATCGACAGTACCCCGACCAGCACGGAAACCGCACTGAGATTCGAGATAGATATCATCAACAAGGTGTTTAATTATTCTGTTGAGAATAAGCCTTGTCAAGACCTTCCCTGCAATTGACAAAAGTGAGATGCCTCGATGGTTGTCACAGATGTTTCTATTGCCTTTATTCTTATACAAGTGTTGAATTAATGCATCTTTGAAATCCTGAGGGACATTTCCACCTTGCAAGATCTTCACAAAGAGACTGTGCAGCTTCTTCACTAGTGTCTGGCCACCGTACTTAAACACCTCAGGAGATAAGGTGTCTTTCCCTGACATTTTGCCTGACAACATTTGCCTAATAGCAACGAAAACTTCATGTATTGCTGGAAGGAAGGAGAGTTCAGGAATCTCAGGTCGTTCAGTGATAGATGAAAGTATTTCTTCATCAGTTGTGGAAGTATTGTTTAGGACCGTTTATTATTTATATATATATATATATATATATATATATATATATATACTAGCAGAAAGATCCGATGTTGTTCGGGATTGAATGAGGATCACTACTATGTTCATAACATCATATTACTTTCTTTGTTTTTACTGCCCTCCTCTTCCCGTTTCGCCCCCTAATATAGTCGGAAGAAATTAAAATGTTGAAAACTCTCTGAATTAGTGTCTTATACCTATGGTTTAAATTTAATTAAAATGTGATATAAGTATTTAAAGTTTTAAGAGGATTCTGTCCCCATCGGTCATTTAAAGGTGGAGGCATGTAAATATTCGGCACATAGAAATTCGAGACCACTTCCATTGTCTTCCCCAGAAAATGTTATACATATGATTTAAATTTCATATAAATGGGGTTAATACCAACAGAATGAAGAAGAAAAAAGTAAAAAGTCTTGCTTGAAAATGATATATTTATCGAAAGTCTTGCTTTAAAAAAAAAATAAAATGTTTTTATTCATTTTGTATTGCATCGTGTTTTCGTTTTCAAATTTTAATATAAAATATTCAAATACATGGATGCTTCTTAAGATATGATCAATTTCCTTATTGAAATATGCGCCAACCGGTGAAACACATCGCCCGGACTTGACCTTACTTTAAACTGTCGTCTTTAACCCATAAATGCTTTATTTTTTATATTGGTTTGAAAAGATTTTATTAAGTGAAAAACGTTTCATAGGATTAATATCTAGTAGTACTAATGATTTTTGAAAAAATATATATTTATTGAACAAAAATAAATGATGTTGCAAATGTGAAACAAATGGTATAAAATTTTACATGTATAACAAAACACTACAATATATGCATCTAAATTATCATAATACACTAGAGAATCAGAAAATAATTTTTACTTACCATTATAATGACCAGATTTAAAAGTTTAAGCTCTTGAATTATGCAGATAACACGCCTATGACACTCGCTATGACATCAAAGATACTGATTACCTATTTAGTGGGTGTACTGATGCAACATCATACTAATACCTACTCACACTTGCCAACAGGCTTGTTGCAGATGTGAAACAAGCTGCAGTTTTACACATGTTAGTTGAATATTATATTAAATAGGCATTTTGTTGGAATGTGTCATATTTTAAACAAAAAGCATTTAAGGGTTAACACCTTGACGTCCATTTTTTGTCTTTACAGTAAATTAATACCAACAAAATGAAGAAAAAAGTCTTTGTTGAAAATATATTCATCAAAAGTTTTGCTTAAAAAAAAATTAAATAAATGATTTTATTCATTTTATATTGCATCGTGTTTTGGTTTTCAAATTTTAATATAAAATATATAAAGTATTTTTCGGCTAAAAATGATGAATTTCTTCACATTCGACAAATAAGAAATAGCTTCATGGAAAAAATTAAAAGCATGTACATTATAGGTGTTATAAACTTTATTTTAATATTTCTAACAGTCCTCCGTCCTTTATCAAAACTGTATTTTTTAATGAACATTAAATGAATATGAAACTTTTATGACATTAAGAAGAAATTGAAATTCATAGAATCTTACTTAAATTGTTGTCTAATGACTATGGATCAAATTTAATGCAAATCTGAAATATTTTAATTTTCAAATGGGAGGTTGTGTCCATATTATGCTCCCTAAAATCCCTTAACAAACTCCAAAGACTGAAATTTGAAGAATATTTATTAATTGATGTTTAATGCCTATTGTTAAAATTTCGCATAAATCCAAGATATCTGAGTTTTCACAAATGGCTTCAACTCCCTTTTTTACCCCTTTGCATAAAACTTAATCAAACTATACACAGACAATAGTATAACCGAGTTGTGTTCCAAAATTCATAATGATCGGTTAACTAGTTTAGGAGTGAATCCTGTACTTACAAATATATCAACATATACACATACCTGACTTTATGTAAATAGAGATATACTACACACACACACACACACATGCATATAATCTTTGGTTTTGTAGAAAGAAATCTTACAGAGTGCTCAATTATCAAATAATAACAGCATAATATTTATTTATTAATAGTGTTATAGATGATTAGAACATGTCAACATGAGCTCAAAACCAATGGTATCATGTTGATATGTTCTCATCATCTGTAACACTATTAATATATATATATATATATATATATATAGTAAAGTATGAAAATATATTATGGCAATTAAGCTACTAAGCTCTACTCACGTATTGAGCACTGTTGAAGTAAATACTGAAAGTCTATACACAATATATTATATCACTTTATAATATTATCTATGTATACATGAAATATATATATATATATATATATATATATATATATATATTCAAATGGGAGGTTGTGCCCATATTATGCCTCCTAAATCTCTTTAACCCTAAAAACCCTTTAAAATACTTCAAAGAAACTGGAATGTGGGGAAGATTTATTAATTGATATCGAATAGCTTTTGTTAAAATTTCACAAAAAATCGAAGGTGTGTGAATTTTGACAAGGGCTTCCACCCCCTCTTTGCCTCCTTTGCATAAAACTAAATATAGCCCACATTAACTACCCTTGCATCTAGCAGATGTGTTCCAAAATTCACGATTGGTTAATTAGCTAAGGAGTCAATCTTATACATAAAAATAAAAATGTATAAACTATTTTTTAATATCCACATACAAATGTTTCATCTTGAACAAGAATTATCAGTGTGGCTCTATATACAACTTTTCCATTAGTCGCATGATTCAAACTCAGGATCCCAGTCACCATTCACTGTCAAGATACAGACACTGCAATCGATGCAGTCACTGTGACAGCCATACAAAATAATTTTCTCCTAAGAATTCATTCATATGGTATTACTGGACAAATATTTAATATAATTAGATCCTTCCTAATCAAAAGACACATCCAGGTTGTCCTCAGCAACATGACATAAATGCTGATGTACCCCAGGGATCCATCCTTGGACCTTTATTGTTCCTGATTTTCATAAACGACCTCCCTGATGATATTGTGTCTGAGATATGTATATTTGCTGACGACACCATGCTCTACTCCTATCATGTGGGCAAAACGGACACGTACATATCCGAGACAATGGCTGAATCCTTACAAAATGACCTCCAGGCTGTAGTGGATTGGGGTCATAAATGATTGGTAACTTTTAATGTCACAAAGACAAAGCTCCTTCCTTCAATAACTACAAGAAACCTCTTCAACCACTGATTACCATGGCAAATAACACTCTACCTGAGAGTTCAACATTCGGCCTAACATTCACAGATAACATGAATTGGAACAAATACATTGAAGACATTGCCAAGGCTGCTG